>CAWUFW010003280.1:1480000-1870827 GCA_963921515.1 Calotriton arnoldi | reverse complement strand
ATTCACCTTGAGCGGGGGTTTGCCACAGGGCCTGGCGGTGTGGACCCCATACGCCAGGACATTTTCTATAAAGGAGAGGGGAACTGCCTTGCCCCCGTCCTGAACCTATAATGGCCCTGGGGACCCCACCCCCAAGGCCATATATATTTTAATGGGGAGGAGGCCCTCCCCGAGGCCTCATTAGGCCCTGGGGACACCATCACTAGGGCCTTGTTTTATTAAAGGAGTGGGAATCGCGTGGCCCCCTCCCAAGCCTTATTAGGCCCTGGGGACCCCATTCCTCAGGGCTGTTTTTTCAATTAAACGGGAGGGGGTGCGTGACCCCTCCCCAAGTCTTACTTGGGCCCTGTGGACCCCTTGTCCACTACTTCAAATAAAGGGGAGGGGGGACGTGCGGCTCCCCTCGATGGGCCTTGTTAGTCCTTGGGAACCCCATCCTCCAGAGCCATTTTATGAAAAGGCAGGGGAGCCTCATGGCCTCCCTTCCCGAGCCTTGTAAGGACCTGGGGACCGCATCCCCCAAGGCAGGTTATTTTAATTAAAGGGGAGGGGGACGGATGGCCTCTCTCCCCAAGCCTTGTTAGGACCCCATTCCCGTGCCCCCAAATACTCATTGCGGGCCGCGGGGGGAGCCACAAGACCACCGCAGTCCAAGTCTGCTTCCCGCATGCAGCGGGAGCTGGCATGGCTCCCATCTGGAAGGAGCAGCTTCTAATTCTGCTCCCTCCGGATGGGAGCAATATTTTGATCTATATTCCTGCCTGCATCAGTGCGGTCAGGGAAACAGATCAAAAGTGTGCTCCCAGCCAGCTGGAGGATTTTCAAAGCTCCCGCCGGTTGGGAGCAGACTGAGGGGCCGATTCCGATTCGGGCCGGAAATCTCTCCGACCGAGGCCGGACCCGGAGAGATTTCCGACCGAACCGGACCCGTGCAGCCCGACCGAACGAGTACGATGCGCACGTATGCCATCGGACTCGAGTCGGTCGGACTCCCATGAAGTCAATGGGAGCCTGTCGTACAACGCGTACGCGGGCTCCCATTGACTCAATGGGTGCGAGGCGGACAAGGGCGCCCCTACAGCGTGTACGCGACGAGGCGACTCGCGCCATACATGCACAGGTAGGGGGGGCCCATGGGTCCCCCCTGTGTGCGACTCGCGCGGCTACGCGTACAGGGGGGTCCGACACGGACCCCCAAAGTACGGCTCCGACTGCTCTTTGGAGCCGGAGTGCGCGGCTCGGTCGGACTGCTCGCGGCGCGCATCGTACTTACCCGGCCGGGGAACGTCTCCATTGCGCGGTGCGAGTCGAGTCCGAGCGAGTCGGTCGGTGCGGTTAGACCCGGGAACGAGTCGGTTGGAGCGGTCGGGACGCCCGGATGAGTCGGTCGGCGATTTTGCATCGTACTCGCTCGCCCGGACGCGCGTACGAATCGGTCGGGCAATAGGGCTCCGAATCGGATCCGGTTAAGCCGAATCCGATTCGGAGCCCTACCGGCCGAGATCGGAATCGGCCCCTTTGTGTTTGCTCCTGCATTGCAGGAGTTTTGAAAACGCTCCCACCAAGCGGGAACAAACACAGGTTTCCCTGACCGTGCCAGTGCGGGCAGGGTAACCACTTTGTCCCGGATTTACACCAAAACACAAAAGGCACTCTTTTAGACCAAGATCTAGCTTTTTGCCAAATTTGGTGTAAATCCGTTCAGCGGCTTAGGCTGTAGCTGTGTCTAAAGTTCCTATGGAAAAATGAAGGGGGAAAACACGTTTTGGGTCCCCCTTTTTCTCATCCCCGCTTGACGGATCACCGCAAAACTTTTCATGCTGAAATTAGCTAAAAAGTAGCACTTCTTAAAAAAGTTTCATGGAGATTCGGCAAATTGCGCCAAAGTTATTAACAACACAAAAATGCATTTCCTATGGAAACACGATCCTAACTATAAGTCGCCACTGGGTAAGATATACACACACATGCACACGCACACACGTGTATATATATATACATATATATCAAAACAATACCCTTTCAGGCATAGAGTGACGCGTAAAGTATGCAAAAAGAAGCAGAGAACTCTGGGTAGTTCTCAAGATTAGATGGAAAGCAGCTCCTGTATAGAGCACCCTCAACACCAGCGCCACTCTACATTTGCTCACCTCAAATGTCTGTTTTTCTATCAAAGTCTTTAAGCATAGGATTTGCACAGTGCCATCCACGCTGAGATAGAAAGGGACAAAGTATATATATATATATATATATATATATATATATATATATATATATATATATATATATATATATATATATATATGTATTTCATCCAGCGCTTACAATAAAAATAATTTCTCCTAATATGCTTTTGGTCATCCAGGTGGAATTATTTCTCTAACACACACACACTATATCCATATGACGGTGGGGCCCATAACACCGCATATACATTCACTTACTCATCTGTTCCCTGGATTTCCTCCGTCATGAAACCTAGGAGAAAAACGATTCGCTGGAAGGAGACGGGATACCTCGTTTATAATGACACAATAATTCTCATTTGCTTTTAAGGTATTCCGCTCATTGGTCGATGGACCAACTAGTAGGAATCAGTTGATGGTGATTAAGACCAGCTCAATCACAATGAACTCTTTACCATTTCATTATTAGTCATTATACTAAAGAAAATCACTGAGTCATTTGTTTAAAGAATAATATAGTTTATATAAAGTTTTGAATGCAGGAAATTTGAGATTAATTTTATTATTCAGATCATTGCATTTATCATCAATATAAGAATAGTTTGAAATTACATGGCACCTTTATTAGACGGAAATGAGGTTATCATATTAAGAACTCTATAAATCAACCTATCTATCTCTCTGGGAAATCCTAATAATTCTAATAAAAATCTATCAAATAAGAGTTCTCCTAAAGCAGCATTTTATACTCAACTGAAAAAGGAAAATAACAACAGCAGCATCAGCTCGTCAGCGTCAGCAACCGCAAACTCTCCCATCTACAGCATCTAACTTCTTCAGCATCTCCCGCAGCATCCCGCAGCATTCACTCCAGCATTCTAACCCCTCCCACCAAGAGTAGGTCTTCTTATACCCTAATTCTAGCTTACAGCATAAAATGTTTCTTCTTACATGGCGCGATTCATTCTCATTGGTCAAAAACTCAGGTCCCTATACATTTTAATCAAACTTCCTGGTCTTAACCAGTTCCGTGTGGAATATCCATGCAAGCATCGTTTCCCACAGTTCATGCACTTGCTCATCCGTTTCGATCAGTCCAAATTGTATCTTTTTCTGCAACAATTTGTATAACACAGTTCCTTCTATTGATTCAACCAGGCTTCTCACGTTTCTTGCTGATCATCTTGGCACACATCTGCTCAGAAGGGTCACAGCAGCCTTGACCATACTTTCATCTTAGCCTCTCGGCATCAGCACGTGATCATCCCTTTTCCACAGCCTCTCTCCTCTATCACATGGTCACATCCGCTCATGCGCACTCTAGTAACTCGCGGCCATTTTATATTGCTGTTCGGCAGGCCTAAGCGCACTATTTTTAAAGAAAACAAAATGTTATTAAAACAAAGAAATATAAACCCTTTCGTTTCCCTCCCGTCTTTCTACGTACCCCAACTAGGTATTACCTAGCAGAAGCAACATATAAAGCTGTCCCTTACTTACCATCGCTTTATTTTGCAACCACACGTTTTATTCAAAAGCACAAATCATGCATTTTATTATTATTTTAGTACGCAAAATATTATGTTATGTTATAAACGCAAACAATTATTAGTCCATTACTTTGCACACTGAATTGCGTGTTACCATTAACCCTTTACATACATTGTTGGTTATTTACTTGAACGAACATGTTTATTAATATTGTACGAAAATATTAGGAGGTTAAAATTTTTATATTTACCCTGCTCCATCAACTCCCCCTTTGGTGATTTTTAATATCACCACAAAACCCAAGTTATACTATTTCTCAGACAGCATATATCTTTTATCCATTTGCTTTTGTTAGTTTATACTTCTGTATCTCTTTCAACTTGTTTTTTCGTTTTCTTGTACATGTTCTCTTTTATTTCTTCTAACTCTATTTCACCTATTTCTCTCTCTCTTTCCTTGTTTATCATGTTTTCTTTTTCTATCTTATTCTGCTTTCTTCTTCTCTTTATACATGTTACTGCAAGCTTCAGTACTAATATTATTATTATTATCATGGTTGCTATTATTATAACTTTCCCTATTATTAATCCACTCATTCTTGTTAACCAATTTGTTACAGAAGAAAACCCTTTACCAAGTTTTCCCCACACACTTTCAACCTCCAGTGGAACAAGTTCTTTGTGCAAATTTGTAATATTTGTTATATACTTCTGTATATTTTCACTTTTATCTGGAATGTAAGTGCAACAATGTTGGACTTTTAGTATTCCACAGACTCCGCCCTCTTTTGCCAAAAGAATGTCAAGGGCAAGACGATTTTGCATCACCATAGCTCTCATGGCAACCATCTCGGTATTTACCATTAAGAACCCTCCAGCAGTATTCGTAGATAAACGATCTACTACTGTAGATAATTTCCGAATTCTAAATGCATTCAAAGATATTCCCACTGCTGGTATCAATGCACCAAAAATATCACCTACTATTTCTGAAAAACTTTCCCTTTTTCTACGGGTAAAGGTATTTATCATTTTGTGTGTTCCTTTTTCTTTTCTATCCACATGAAAAATCTTTGGAAAGACCAGGCCTAAGTAACATGACCCATACCAATGGTCTGGCAACCTATAATAAGCCCTATTCCCACAAACATAATAAATCCCTGGAAATATTGGATCTTTTCCCCCTTTGAATCCCCATCCACCTAAAATTTTGTAATTGTCATAGCAATTGCTGGAACCCACAAAATAATTGTCATATCTTGTCTTATTTCTTCTAATGCACAACCTTCCCTGTTGGGGCCAATCCAGAGTCATAGCTGCATTTATCTTTTTCTTGTCATGATGGTCTTCCTCAAACGCCCACAGAGGTGTTTTTGTCTCTTCTATCACTTTTCTTTCAAATTTCACTCTTCTTTCTTCAATTATTTCTAAAAATACCTTTTCTTCCTTCTTTAACTCACAGGTAAGGTTGTACCTAAATATATTATCTGATGTTAAAATCTTATCTTCTAAGAAAAATCACCAAACGTCTTTCCCTCTTTTATTTTGTTAAGCTCGGGAACTACAGAAACTTTTGCAAAAATCTTATCTATATCAGTGTAATAATATTCTAATCTACCTGTTTTATAAAATAAGCTTGCTAAAACACTACGGGGTCGATTCCGATTCGGGCCGGAAAAAGCACCGACCGACTCGGATCCGGAAAAAATACCGACCGACACGCCAAGTACGATGCAAGGCGCGAAAAATCCGACCGACACGTAAGGAAACCAAGTCGACCGACCGAGCCGCACGGAAAACAGCAATCCGGCCGGAAAAAAACGTGAATCCAACCGACCGACACGCACCCGGAACAAATCCGACCGAAACGTACACGCTAACTCCAAACCGCTAAGTACGATGCAAGGCGCGAAAACCACGAGCGAGTCGGACGGAGGACAAGCCGTACGACCGACACGCATACAAAACCGAGCCGAAGCAACACAATACACCGCGACCGACGCGTACGCAGCATAGAAAACTGCACAAACACAGCGTGAACGAAACGGAGAACACCGTACGAGACCAATGCAGGGTCCGACTCGGTCACAAGAACGTTTCCAACATACACAAACAGCACAAAGGAAAAATCACCCAAAAAAGGCCAAACAAGCAATTACCAAGCCAATAAATACTGGGGGGTGGGGACAGAGAACAAAGACACACCCACAACTCCACCTATATAAAGGACACAAATCACTACCATGAGCCTTTGCAAATGCCATTCCACTGCCAGCACCCAAGAGAAAGCAACCACACACCCACAGCTCATCCCTCACACAAGCCACACACCATCAGCACACCAACAAATACCTACCTCACATACACCCAGCAAAACACACACTCACACACCCTCACCTGCACACCAACACACACATCACTCACCATCACCACCCATCACCATGCCCCCAAGAAGAATCACAAGTTCCTAGATTGTGAATTGGAAGTCCTGGTAGACGAGATCCTCAGGGTAGAGCCACAGCTGTTTGGCACATTGGTCCAACAGACCCCCATGTCGCAGAAAACCAAGATGTGGGAGAGGATCATCAACAGGGTGAACGCCCAATCACCATGTCGGCGCACAAAGACCGACATCCAGAACAGGTGGTATGACGTGCGCAGGAGGGTACGGAAACTGCTGAAGCAAGACTACATCAACAGCCAACACACCGGCAGTGGCCCTCCTGCCAAGCCAATATACCTCAGGCCCTGGGAGGAGAAGGTGCGGGCCATCCTACCGCCAGTGAGCATATATGGACTAGAGGACATCCCAGAGCCTGGTGAGTACACAACAAATGTACACAAAACACACACACATCACTGTCAAGGGGAGAGTCAAACCATGCACTCATAGCAATCACACAGCAACCAGAACAGAATCATCCCAAAATGTGTATGTCAGTCAGAGAAACACAACACATGCCATCAAAAAAGTCACATCCAACCGTGCCAACACATGTACAAACACAACCACAACTACAGCTAGGCAGTGGCACAAATAGAACTAACAAACACATCCACACATGTAGCCACCACAACAACACCAACACACAGTGAAGACCACTCAAAGGAAGGAATTCTGTGTATGCTGGCCAAGTCAGTGTAGCCAATAGCACCATGGGAGTCGCAGTCACACATATTGCCCGCCCCAAAACTGTCCCATCAACACCACCATGAACCATGCGCACATCACAGGGAGTGGAGAAGGACTCACAAGATGGCTGACACTGGCTACTGCTGTGGGGAGCACAAGGCCCTGCTGCCAACTGTGCACCAACAAACAGCAGGACACCACTGACTGACATCCTGAGAGACAACTTCCACTCCCTGCAATGCAAGCACGTTCCATGGTGGGATATCTGGCTGGCTGGGTGGGAAGGGGGACTTGCAGCACTGACTATAGTCACCAGCACCTCCCCTCACACCCCCCAACACAAACTCCACAGTACCCACCTGGTAGAATGCAATGCCCTCCATCCTAACACAAGATCCCACAAGCACCACCACCCTGGGTTATGTTGTGTGAAGCACAGGGACACTCTTGGGACTCTTAGCCAAACAACTGCCAGGACAACACTCCCAGCCATCCTGTCAGCACAGCCAGCCCACCCCACAGGGAAGCAGAGTCAAAAGGAAGGAAGCATGGGCATGCTGGGAAGGGGGGTGGAGGCAATAGCATGATGGGAGTCGTAGTCACAGACATTGCTCAGCCTCACAACTGGCCCATCAACACCACCCTGAACCATGCTCACATCACAGGGAGTGGAGAAGGACTCACAAGATGGCTGACACTGGCTACTGCTGTGGGGAGCACAAGGCCCTGCTGCCAACTGTGCACCAACAAACAGCAGGACACCACTGACTGACATCCTGAGAGACAACTTACACTCCCTGCAATGCAAGCACGTTCCATGGTGGGATAACTGACTGGCTGGGTGGGTGGGAAGGAGGTCCGGCTGTCAACCAAACACAAGCAATGCAGACCATGTTCACACCCCAGAAAATACATAGAAATGCCCAAATAATGCAGGACAATGTGCCACACCAATATCAACCCCTGACTGTGACGACTTAGGACAATGCAATGTACAGGCCCGCACCCAGAGGCACAGTCACAACTGTCATGTGTGTCAACCATTGATGCCTGCAGAAACATGACATACATTGTTTGTGTCTCCCAAAAACAGGTGATGATGGGGACACAGCAGCAGACGCTGAGGAGTCCCAGTCCCAGGCTCAAGAGGATGCCGAGCTCACTGGCGTCGTACAGCCTCTGTCCTCCTCGGACGATGAAGAACAACCTGGCACATCCGGTGCAAGTCAACATGCAGCACCAGCAGGACCACCAGCTGCAGCACCAGCAGGACCACCAGCTGCACCCCCTGCACCCACCCCTACAACGACTGTCACCACGAATACCATCCCTGCCGACATGGACAGAATAAGGAGCAACACCAGCACAGTGACCCTGGACCAACCTGGGGCCATGGACACCACCACCACCACCAACCCCCAAGGTGGACCAGGGTTATCTGTGCGTGCCACTGCACACACTGCACATGTCAGCAGGGGTGGTGGGAGGGGTGGGAGACAGAGGTCGCTGCTTGCAGACGTTGCTGGTGTGCATGACGACCCACAACTGGTACGCATAGCTGATGCGTACCAGTCCAGCACCGGAGAGCTCAGCCAGGTAGTGGGGCTCCTCAGAGACATTAAACAGCAGCAGGCTGCCCATCATGCCCGCTTGGACTCCCACATGTCCCACGTGGAGTCACACATGTCCCGTGTGGACTCACACATGTCCCGCGTGGAGTCCAAGTGGGATGCACTGCATGAGATGACGGCGGTGCACAGGGACATTTTACAATGCCTCCGCCAGATGAACAGCAACCAGTCCACACCTCCCTGTGTGCCAACAACATCTGGTGACGAACAAACTGCAACTGCCACAGGGAGGGAGGAGGACTCTGGCGGAGAGTCCCCTGCACCGCAGCCCCTGCCCCTGTGTCCCCTGCTGCCCTGAGTGAGGAGTCTGTGTACCTCCTTCGCCAGCTCCATGTAGGCCAGACAGCCATGCTGAGTGTCCTCCATGCGCACACCGCGCTGTTGACTCAGCTGGTGTCGTTCATGGAGGGCATCTCATCGGGCATGTCTGACCTACAGAGGGGCAATAGGTCCATGGACTCCTCCCTGACAGCAGCAGTGTCCCTCCTCAAACGGTCCCTCACCCCTCCTGCCTCTGCTCCATCCACACTCCCCAGCACCTTACCCATCCCAAGCACACACACACCGGCACAGGCACACACCAGCACACACATCCAGCACACTGACACACACGCCAATGACAAAACGCACACGCACGCACATTCAGGGGACTGAAGCCAGACTCACAGGGGATGGGGCCCTGGAACACACACACGCATCCACATGCACTACGCAGTCCTCAGTTCCCTCTCCCTCCAAAGCACCCTCCCTTGCCTCACCTGCAACCCCAAAGTCACAGCAGCTCTTCCTCTGTGACCTCGGCCTCTTCCCCACCGATGAAGCTGCTCCAGCATCCCGGGGGAAGAGGAAGCACACCCACACGGAGCAGAGTGCCCCTCGCCCCCGGACACCCTCCCCCAGGCACAGACGGACTGAGGCCCCCACCCGCAAGTCCCCCGGAGTCCTAAGAGCAAGACCCCGCCACCGCCCTGCAGCTCAGGCACAAGGTCTCCGTCCTCCATCCCTCAGGCCCCCACTGCACAGGTGCCCCCACCACACCCTGCCCCAGGTTCCCCCACCCACAGATATACCATCCCCAAGAGGATCAGGCCTTCTCCCCCTGCCACTTGCTCTCCCAGCACCACACCCCCGCTGCGCTTGTCTGTGCCACTGATGTGGTGAGGGTGTCCTCCCCCTCTGTCCAACCCACCTTGCCTGTTCCCCATTCTCCTCCCCTGGAGGTAGGCACTGCAGTGGAGTCCACTACCGCCCTGTCTGACTTGGGCACTGCAGTGGCGGACCTGTCCACTCCATCTGCAGGGTCCACTGCAGTTGTGCCGGCACCCACGACATCTGAGTCATGCCCCCCAGTTGTGCCGGCACACACCATGTCAGACACCTCCACTGCAGTTGTCAGTGGCTCTCCAGCACCCACCACCCCTTCCCTGACTCCCCTGGTGAGCCCTGATCCTGTCCCTGCGGTGCCTGGCCTGTCCCCCGGTTGCCCCTCCTAGTGGATTGTCCCTGGTTTTGTGCAGGCATGCGTAGGGTGACATCTGCCAGTGTCACCCTGTTTGAACTTTGACAATGGACTGGCCATTGGCCTTTGCTCTTTTTTTCTGGACGTCGTTTTCATTCAACACATATGCTGAATAAAGCAACTTTCTTTTCTCTAGTGCTCATGCTTCAGATGTACATGTTGTTGGTGCTGCTAACCATGCCCTTGCTGCAGTGATGGTGATATCTGGTCTCATGATTATGAAGTGTTACTGTGCAGGAACCCATGTGGTCCAGGGGGAATGTGTCCTATCATGTGGTGTATCCATGTCATCCATAGCAGCATCTGAGGGTGTCATGTGTTCAGTATTTGGCAATGGGATTTCCTACTTACATTAGCAATTTCATATCTGTGGCTTCCACCCCTGCACATCTGTTGTGCCTGCCATTGTTGGATTTGTCTACTTCCCTGACCGTGTTGCCATCTCCACTGGACATGCAGGTTTGGGCATCAATGGGGAAGGACTCATCCGTGTAGTTAGTGCAACATTGCTATACAAGTGTGTTGGATCTGTGCTGATGATTCCGTTGGCACATCCATGACCAGGCTGATGTGACGGGAGCCCTCATTTGGTGCTAATTGTTGATTGTGTGACCAAGTGCTCAGCTGACATGATGGGGCCCTACTGAGGCAACATATGGCACAGCTTTCCTCACACAGGAGTGGAGTCCCCTCATGGCAGTGTGTACACGTGTGACATTGCCTGCGCCCAAGGTGTGTGTTGTATGTGCATGTCTGTGTGTTCACTTCCATTTATCTGCGCATGCTGTGATCCCTAGTGTTGTACCTGTTTGTGATGCTTGCTGACTTGAGCTATGTTCCCCCAAAGTCTTCTCCCTGTGTTCTCTGTGATGTGGGTGCATGGCACATTACTGGTCATCAGGGTGTCACCCATAGGTGTGTTTGCTGTCAGGGCTGAGTTTGTGTGCAGACGCAGATGGGTCACAGTCAGGTTTCCCCTTGGCACTTGTTGTTTGCCCCTGTCATGTGATTTTCAGTTCGTGTTATCTTTAAGTTATTGTGACACGTTGTGTGTGTGACTGCTGGCACTCCTCAGGGTCCGGGCTGCGATGTTGGTTGTTGTCTATGTGTGTTCTTTGTGGGTGACCTTGGCTTCTTCATTGGTGTGTGACTGTGGCTGGGATCCCATTGGTTGGTGTGGTATCGCCGTCATGTCCATGTACAGCGTAGTGTGCAGTGTGTCAGACATTCAGGAGTCTTGTTGAGTGGCCATGTGTGATGTGTTTCTGCACCTTGGTTCCCACCCACCACCCTGGAATAGTCATGGGTGCATGTGCAATGTCACCAGTGCATGTGTACTTCACTGCTGCACATTGTTGGAGGTCGAGGGTGTGGTCTTGAGTGTGTGCAGATGGGAGTTGTTGCCCAGCTAGACCCCTGCCTCCATGTTGGCCTTGGCTTACTGGCCATGCTGATTGATTTGTGCTTGTGTCGGTGTGATGGTAGTTTGTTGCTCAGGACACATGACTGTGGTTCACAGTGTGAACCACATTCAGCTTTGTCATCAGAGTGGGATTTTTATGCAGCCAAGGGTCACCACATTGTGGGGGCCCTGGGGGTGGTGCTGTGGTGTGTCTGTGTCTTGCTGTGTCAGTTGTTGTTCCTACGTTCCTGTGTGACATGTGTGTTTTGTGCTCCCTCTCATCTGACAATGCCTGCTTGCCCACATAGGGGATTTGGATCCATGAGTTACCTTAGTGTGGCAGTGTATGCACATCTGTATGATTGGTATTCAGCTCTCCTCATGTGTTGTGTGGTTACCTGGGGACACTGGCACCCCCCTCACCTGCTGTGTATGATGACAGTGTTGGTCTGCTGGACACAATCCTGTGCACACGTAATTGGGATAATAGATCAAAGCAAAGTCTCAAAGGTTGCCCAATGTAAGATCGACATCAGTAGAGTATATCAGGAATATTTAATGATGCAATAAAGAAAAAAAATGACCAGCCGACACGTGTTTCGTCACATAGGGAATGTTCCCGTGACTCTTCAGGGCTGGGAAAGATACAAAGTATGTACAAATGAGGAGGAGCAATCATACATACAATGTGCATCTGCGTGACTCATAAAAGTGACACGCGCTATCACCAGAAAAAGTGGAGGGAAACCCCAGGGTACATGAAGTGAAAAGGTGCATGAAGGAACTTTTAGAATAAAAAACATAAGTATGTGACAAGAAACTAAGGCTGTGCATCAGAACACAGTGACAAGGATCCTTAAGGTGTATCTAGTGAAAGAAGGGACCGGTGAAGAAACTACTGAAGCCGGTGCATGAACTGATCTAAAATAATCAACAAAGTGACATGGGTGTCCATTGTAATTGTAGTGCAATGGACAAATACGAATCAAAGTGTAGTGCTATCCACATGGCGTGTGGAAGACATAGTGATAACACAGACATGTGTCGCATACACCAATGTATCATAAAACAAAGGGGGTGTCAAGATGGTATCTAAAGGTGACCAGAATTGCAGAAACATATCAAAAACATCATCAGGGATAGTAGAACGTAGTAAACACCGATAAAATCCATCACGTAGCGAATTAACAAAGAAATTGCAGTGATAACAAAGCATGAGTGAAAATCACCGTGATCATAATGCACAATCAGCTAAAAAACATGAATAGTAAACAGCGAATGTAACCAACCGGGATAAATGAGCTGGACGGAGATAACGGGGTGCGTGTGAATGGTTGACAACACGAATAGTAAGTGAATAATAAAGAAGTGGTGAGAAACAGGGAAGAAAAGAAAGGGAAACACAAGGAAAAGTTAAAACGGAGAAATAGTACGAGTGAAAGGAAGTGAGGTAGCAAGGATAGAAGGGAGAGCAAATTGGACAACCGTGAACGCAGAAAAACAAACGACCAACGAATGACAGAGGTCCGGAGTGAAGTGAGGAAGGTGAGAGGAGAGAGTGGCGTACAGACCGGACTAAGGGTAACGTAAACGGAGAGGAAAACAAAGGAGCTTACCCGAGCGGGTGGTGAAAACCTGGACGTAAGGAAAGTAATGGACGTCTAGCGAGAAGGATTGGAGTCTGGGGAAACTGTCCAGACGCGTATGACCAGGGAAAAGGATCCCGGTGCTGCCAGGGGGCAGGACCCGTAAAAGAAAGCTGTAAAGAAAGGAGAAAGGGTGAACCTGGGGAACAGTGACGTGAGGAGGCACAAGGCAGGACCGAAATAAACTCACCTAGAAGAACGCTAGGGAAAACGGCAAAGCCGGAAGGCAAAGTGACAGGCGGGTGCGCCTGGAACCTGCATAGAAATAGTAAGGAAATTGAAATTAGACGGGGATTAGTGCAAGTGGGCCGGTGGGGACACGTCAACCGCCCGGGGAGAAAAACCAAGGACTTACTTGGAGGATGAAAGACGTCCGTCTCTCGCATGACTGCCGGATACGGAAGTCACGGTCTAGGGGGGAGGAGTGAAATAAAGGGGAAAGTACAGGGGGCGGGGTCTCAGCAGGAGGGTGTGGTCAAGAAGGGTAGAGCTAGATCCAAAGGGTGAAAGGGAGAAAAAGGAAAAGGTAGAAAGACTAAGTGTGTGAGCACAATGCAGCAACAGAAACAGAAGCAGAGTGAAAGCATAGACGTATAGAAGAGGTGAAAATATCAGTTAATAGAAAGACAGCTACACACTGAGTGACATGATAAAAATTATTAGCAAAATGAACATAAGCACAAACGGCAAATAACATGGCACAAGGGAGAAGCTGAAAATAGAGATACTGCACTCTATGTGTGTAGGGCAGCACATTGTAGTGGATGCTGGAAAAATCGCCAGCGGAAACCACAATACCACATGTCAAAATATGTAAGGCCAAACAAAACGTAAAATATCCAGACCTAATTAGGTGGGACTAAACAGAAAAATAAAACGTGGAAGGAATAGAAACCGCAGTCAATCTGGGACAGCTGAACTGTGAGTGACATGAATATAATAATAATGAAATGACAAAACAAACATAAGCACCAAAAGGGAGCAGCATGGTATAGAGAGTGAAGCTGGAAATAGAAATATCGAACCCTATGTATAAAGGGCAGCGCATAACTATAAAGTCTGGAACAGTGGCTGAAAAAACCACAGTATCACATGTCAAATGATATTGATAAAATCACACCATAGAACATCAGAATCCTAAATATGTGGGAATGAACATTACAACATGACACAGAAATACAGAAAGAGCACAATCGTGGGTCAGTCGCCCAGAAAGTAGTGCAGTTCGTGATCAGTGTTGAGTCCGTGTGTCACAGACTGAAGGCGCATAATCCATGAAGCCTCTTGGCGCCTGAGTTGAAGTTCTCTGTTACCCCCTCTGGGATTAGCGGTGGCAACATCACATCCAAAGAAGGAAAACCGTTTGTTGACGCTCTGGGTTGAACAGTTTGCCGCATGCACGGCCATAGGGTATCTGATATCCTGGTTTTGAAGAGCTCTGATATGTTCGCTGATGCGTTCTCTCAGGGGTCTGATCGTACTGCCCACATACCAGCGCTTGCATGTGCATTCAAGTATATAAACCACAAACTTGGTGTGGCAATTGATGTTGTGCTTGATCCAGTATGTCCTCTTGTTACGTGCCTTGAAAGATCTGATTCCATGCTGGGCTAGTCTGCAGACCCCACACATACCACATTTGTAGAAACCCAAAGAGTGTGTACCTAACCAAGTGTGACTGGTAACGTGTCTAGGAACACTGGGGCTTAACCTGGATCTAAGTGTTCTGCCGCGCCTATAAGTCACTAATGGTCTGGATGTTATGATATTCTTCAGGGAGGTGTCTGCCAGTAAAGTGTCCCAGTGTCTGTTGAGGCTTTTCTTTATAACCAGACCCATGTTGCTGTAGTCTGTCACCAATCTAACTGGTTGATCACTTGCCACACGGGTGTTCTTGGTACGGAGGGTGTCTTGTCTATCTAGCTGATTGACCCTGGTTTCAGCTTTAGATACCGTGTGGGGACTATAGCCTCTGTCTTTGAATCTCTGTTTCATGCTCTTTATACATTGTTGAAACTCGGGTTCTTCACTGCAGTTCCGTCTAGCCCTTACGAATTCACCATAGGGGATGGCCTGTATCTGATGTGGTGGGTGGGAACTTTCTGCATGAAGGATAGCATTGCAGGATGTTTCCTTTCTATAGAGGCGACTATGTAAGGTGTCTGTCTTAATGTAGAGTTCCACATCAAGAAATGTAATGTTGGAGACGCTGCTGTGGCTAGTGAATACCATATTCATGTTATTGGAATTGAGGTGTCGACAGAACTCGTCGAGTTGTGTCTGGGAGCCTGACCATAATAACAGACAATCGTCAATGTACCGTCCCCAATAGATTATAGAATTAACCCATGGGGCCCCTCTGGAACTCCATATCCACTCTGATTCCAGTACACCCATGTAAAGATTGGCAAACGAAGGTGAGAACTTTGAACCCATGGCCACGCCCTTGCATTGTTTGTACCAGACGTTGTTATACATGAAGTAGTTGTCATTAAGAATGATGTTTATCATGGTGGTCAGCATCTTGGTGTGTTGCCAAAGGGAGGCCGGCCTGTTGTGAAGTAGATTAGTAATGACATCCAGTCCCAAGATGGGTTCGATGGAGGTGTAGAGGGAAACCACATCCAAGGTAGCTAGAATCATGTCTGGTTGCCATTGGACATCTGATAAGATGCTCAAGATATGTTTAGTATCCTGAATATGGGATGGGAGATTCTTAACCATGGGACCTAAAAATAAGTCCACATATTGGGCAATTCTTTCAGTCGGTCCACCGATCCCAGAGACAATAGGTCTGCCAGGGGAAAGGGGGCTGGCTTGTGAATTTTGGGCAGAGTGTACAGCCAGGGATAAGCCGGTCTGTGCACTTTGAGAAATAAAAATTCTTGATCATCTATGAGCCCGGCTAAATGCCATTCAGCTAAATGGCCATTGATTTTGTCCGAGAGAGTCCCAGTAGGATTGAACGTGAGACGTTGGTAGCATGAGGTGTCCTGCAATTGGGTAAGGATTTCATTGTGGTAGTCAATTTTGTTCATGACAACAGCGTTTCCGCCCTTATCGGCTTCTCTGATTATGATATCTGTGTTAGTGGTAAGGGCCTTGAGGGCTGCGCGCTCATCTCTCCTCAAGTTGTCCTTGATCCTATGTTTGGATCTCATGACTTTTTGTTCGTATTTGTCAATGTCAGCTAGGACAAGATTATGAAATGTGTCAATGGGGTTGCCACCTGGTAACAAGGGCGTCCATTTGGATTTGGGTTTGAGCCCACTACTCTGGGTGAAATCCGTATCTATGTCAAGTGCATGTAACAGACTGTCCATATTAATGGGTGGTTCATCCATATCGGTGATGGATAAAAGTAAATGTGTAACCTGAATATCTTTGATGCTTTGTACTCCTGAAGGGTTATCAGTGCAGATATTTCTGACACTCATAGTCGTGGGTGGCATACCGCTAAAGTGTCTTTTCACTTTCAGACTCCTCATGAATTTAAAGAGATCGATTTTGTGTCTACAAGTGTCCCCTGGTTCATGTGGGTTGAAACTTAAGCCTTTGCTGAGTAAAGAAATCATGCTAGTGTCAAGTGTATGGGAAGATAAGTTGACCACCTGTATGCCCTGATCTGGCGTCTCTATTTGTTCCTCTCGTTCCCTGATCTTAATTTCTTTTTGTAATCCTCTGTTGCCTCCCCTCTTGCCCCTCCGAGTTTTCTGTCTAATGTACCTTGTCTCTGTTGCGTCCTGTTTTCCCTTCTTATGGTTTGGACCTCCCTTAAAAAAGACAACTTGGTGGAGTCAAGTCTGATCAGTTGATTCTCTGATTCACTATCACTACTATGCAACGTGTTGAGTGAGGTGGAGCTGGATGAGGCAGAAAGAGTATCTGTTTTGGTAGATGGATCACTCCGTGGGGCGTTTCGTACAACCTGGTCGTATTTCCTAGCAAATGTAAAAACACGTCCCTCCCTGTAATCAGCCTCGTCTCTCTTCAGCTGTCTAGTCTTCCTATCTTTAATCTCGTTCTGATGTTTTGTGAGTATGTCATTCAGAATGACATAATTCTTTTCTGTGGCCTCTGCTAAGTTCAGATCCACTATCTCTTTTTCTAGATTGGTAATCTCAATTTGAAGTTTAGCTACTTTGCGCTCTGCGTTTTCTATAAGAATATCAATTAATGTATTGGAGTTTAATGTCAAAGTATCTTCCCATTTGCATAACAAATCATCGTCTAAATCATCAAACGTTGGAAAGATTTGTGAACGGAGTCCCCTCGGGACTCTATTGAGTCTAAGGTACTGTTTGAGGGTGGCACTGTCCCACCACCTAGAGTTTTCAGTTTTCTTCAATCTCTCAAGTCTTAGGAATTTCTCCCTAAGACCTTCGTTACGCGGGGGTTTCCACTTGTCAGTGTAGTGTTTGTCGGAATACCCTTAACTAGATTCTCGAACAATTCTGATGCGATCTTTTCTCTATCCATAATATGGGGTAGTGTTATAGTGACCGTGGGTATGCTACGCTGCGGCTGCCTGCCCTGACACCAAAGGAGCTAAGTTGTGTAGGGTTTTTCGTACAACAACTCCCTGTTGTACGAAAAACCCTACACAACTTAGCAGTGTTGGTCTGCCTGTTTGTGTTTGTGCATCTGCACCACTGCATTGGCATATCTTGGGTGTGCCATTGGCTGTATGTTGTTTGGTGTGTTTCCCCTGCTGTCCCTGGGACTCCTAGGTCATCGGTCAGCACAGTGATCATGGTTTGTGTGTCCCATTGCTGCCATGGTATGGTATCTGTTCACCTCACATCTGCTGTCTCCACAGGATATCTGCATTTGTGTGCCCATTGGTGCAAATATGTGGTTCTGCATTCTGATGGTCACTTCTGTCATTGTGTCATTGATGAATGTTGACGGTGTCAGCCACCATGGGTGTTGTTTGTCTGCACATGGCCAAAGGAATGTCTCATTTGCACTGCAGTATTTGGCTCACCCAATTTATGTTGCAATGGGACACATACACTACTTTGCCACAGATGAGTTTTTGGTTCTGTGACCAGGAATGATCCATGCAGTTTGGCAGTTGCAGCTCTTTCTTTGTCAACACTTACCTTTTGGTCACTGTGATGATGGGGGTTTAGACCCCATTGCCACAATGGTCAAAATGTGCTTCAGCTATGGACCCCACACTTGCCTTTTGGTCACTGTGATGATGGGAGTTTAGACCCCATTGCCACAATGGTCAAAATGTGCTTCAGCTATGGACCCCACACTTGCCTTTTGGTCACTGTGATGATGGGGTTTAGACCCCATTGCCACAATGGTCAAAATGTGCTTCAGCTATGGACCCCACACTTACCTTTTGGTCACTGTGATGATGGGGGTTTAGGCCCCATTGCCACAATGGTCATGGGCTGCTTGCATTGTGGGTGCCACACACATATATGTGTGGCACATGTGCTAGGGGGTCACATTGTATGTTCAAAGTCATGTTCGGTGTTGTAGGCATTTGACACAGCCTACACACGCTTGTCATGGTGGTGGGGGGATGTCTTTATCTTGCATTCCCTAGGTTGTGGTGTGCTGGTTGTGTCATGCATTGTCCATCCTATGAGTGGGGGTGGTAGTAGTGGTAGGCATCCAGCCCCCCTGGGTGAGGGTGGTAGTAGTGGTAGGCATCCAGCCCCCCTGGGTGAGGGTGGTAGTGGTGGTAGGCATCCAGCCCCCTGGGTGAGGGTGCTAGTAGTGGTAGGCATCCTGCCCCCCTGGCTGAGGGTGGTAGTGGTGGTAGGCATCCAGCCCCCCTGGGTGAGGGTGGTAGTAGTGGTAGGCATCCTGCCCCCCTGGGTGAGGGTGGTAGTGGTGGTAGGCATCCAGCCCCCCTGGGTGAGGGTGGTAGTAGTGGTAGGCATCCAGCCCCCCTGGGTGAGGGTGGTAGTAGTGGTAGGCATCATGCCCCCCTGGGTGAGGGTGGTAGTGGTGGTAGGCATCCAGCCCCCCTGGGTGAGGGTGGTAGTAGTGGTAGGCATCCTGCCCCCTGGGTGAGGGTGGTAGTGGTGGTAGGCATCCAGCCCCCCTGGGTGAGGGTGGTAGTAGTGGTAGGCATCCAGCCCCCTGGGTGAGGGTGGTAGTAGTGGTAGGCATCCTGCCCCCCTGGGTGAGGGTGGTAGTGGTGGTAGGCATCCAGCCCCCCTGGGTGAGGGTGCTAGTAGTGGTAGGCATCCAGCCCCCTGGCTAAGGGTGGTAGTAGTGGTAGGCATCCAGCCCCCCTGGGTAGGGGTGGTGGTGCGCATTCAGGCCCCTGTGTGCATATGTGGCATTGGTGATGGGCATCCCGCCCCTATGGTGCTGCTGTTGCTGGTGTAAGTATATTCAGCATCCCCGTGTGTGTGTGTGATGTGTCGTGTACGTGTTGTATGTGTTTTGTGGTTGGTGTCTGGCTTACCTTCTGCGCCGTACGCGTCCGTGCCTGTTCCGGTAGTAAATGTAGAATATTGGTATGATCGGGACGAAGGGATTCATGGTTGGTTCGTGTCGTTCGTCCTTCTCGTTGCTTGGCGTCGTCCTCGTCGCTTCGCCTCGTCCTCGTCGCTTCGCCTCGTCCTCGTCGGTGCCGTGTTCGTCTCGGAGCCGTGGATCGTGTTGTGGCGCGAATCGGAGCTTATGTGCGCCTCTCCCAGATGCTTTGACGTGCCGTGCGTAGCGACGGGTTCGGAGCGTACGGAAAGCGCATCGTACTTGTCCGGCCGGACGGGGCTGCATTTTTCCTTCCGTGCGACTCGATTCGGCGTTTCCGGATTCGCCTCGGTCGGAGAACAGGACCTGGTTTGGGTGAGTACGGCTCGGCCGGATTTTTTGCTGTTGTGCGCATCGTACTTGCTCGTTCGGTGTGCTGTACGGATCGGTCGGGAAACAGGCTTTCGCATGGCTTTTTTCCCGACCGAATGGTATTGGGTGCGCCTCCGACCGAGATCGGAATCGGCCCCTACATGTTATTCCATATGTCAAAGGAAGGTGATGATAAGTCACACCCTCTGATACAGATGCAGGCAACTGCATACAAACATAGCAATCTCTTACATCCATTGTTTCTACGTATTCATACAGTAATTTAGTAAAAACATTTTTTGAAAAATCTGTTATTGATTTGTCCTTATGTAATTCTGCACTACTCCTTAAAATAACTGGCTCTTGAGTGTTAGCTCCTTTTTCTTTCTCAGTGTTATTAGACTTTTCCACTACCACTAAACTAATTGGAATAGTTATTGCTAAAACCACCCATATTGTTATTAATAAACCTGTACAAAAACAGCACATTTTGCACCATCTACTTAAAAACTCACATCTACATTTTCTATCTCTAGTATTCTCCATTTTGTCTTTTAATCTTATTTACTTGTTTTCTAGAAAATTGTGTCACTACACCTCAGAAATGACTTGCTTGCCACTCTGTACTTCCAATATTTTGTCTTTGCTTGGTACTTTCTTTTAATTCTTTTTCAGAATTCTTTCTTGGACACATCCGGTAATTTCGTCAGTTCAGTGTTTTGTCAAATCCGGTAAACTATCTAAACTTCTTCAGGTTTGTTGCTTCAGGTTTGTTGCACTTCACTTTCTCCCATCAGGTTTCTTTGTTCTGGGTTTTCGTGAGTGTTCAATTCTTCTATGTGACTAGTCAAAGCACGATACAACCATTCAGGCGATCTGTACTTTTGATTTACTTTCTTTATTCTTTTCGTTTTCTGCAAGTGTTTTCCACCTTGTTTTCCTTGTTCTTTTTGACTTGTTATCTCATTCACTTGTTCAGCACTTTTCCCATCCAATTTTATGATTCTGTATCTTAATTTTCTCACTTCGTTGGGCCAATTGTCTCCTTTCCTTGGCCTTTTTGCTTCACTTCCTTTTTCCTCTCTTTCAGTTTTCCAATTTCTTTTTCTTGTCTCTATTTTTTCATTTCTTTCTTCTCCACTTTCTTCTGAGTCTGTTTCAATCTTTTCGTTATTTCCTCTTATTTTGAAGCTTATGATTTCGCTTTCATCTACTTGTGGTTCTTTTCTTATTTTCCTTCGTTCACCTATTTCTGTCCCTCCTCGAGGTTCTTCCGATTTTGTGTCAGTTTCTCTATCTGCTTCTAAATTTCCCTGTTCTTGTGTTTGACTATCTGTCCCTACTGCTCCTCGGGGTTTTTCCGATTTTTCTAACTTTTGGTTTGAAACTCTCCCTTCTTCATCTATTAATATTATCTTCGAAGGAATTTTACCACAACTTGTACTAGGTTGTTCACTGTCACTGTCTTCTGGCTCAGTTTCTTCTCTTATGCTTTCAAAATTCCACTTTCTTTTTGTGATTTCTTCTCCTTCTAAATGTTCTGTATCAGATTCTGAACTGGTATCTGATATTTCCAGATGTCGACTTACAGGTCGATCTTCAAATTCTGGAACTTCAGCTATTTCTTCTATTTCCTCTTCTTCTTCTATCGTTTCACTTGTAGTTGGGCCTTCCAGATGTCGACTTTCAGGTCGATCTTCAAATTCTGGCACCCTGTCTGTCTCCTCTTCTCTTTCTGATGCTGAACTGTTATCTGATATTTCCAGATGCCGACTTACAGGTCGATCTTTAGGTTCTGGAACTCTGATGGTGTGGCTGGCATGTACCCAGTGTTTCACTCCTGCACACTTGACTGCGGTGGTCGTCACTAGGATCACTTGTCGTGGTTCGTCCCAGCGAGGAACCAAACAGTTTCTTCTCCGGTGGACTTTTATTCGAACCCAGTCTCCTGGATTCAAGTCGTGAGCTGGTTTTCTTTCAAGAGTGGTCGCATCCGGTCCAACCTGATGAAACACAGAACGCACCACATCAGCCAATCCTTTGCAATAATCCAGTACTAGATCATCAGTTATAGTCAGTAGCTTGTTGACAGGTACTTGTGCTTGTCTCATTGCTCGTCCCATGATTATCTCATGTGGTCTGAGTCCAGTCTTCCTTTCCGGAATACTTCTGATTGTCATCAGAACCAATGGCAAAGCATCTGGCCATTTCAGTCCTGTAGCTTGACACATTTTTTCTAACCTGTTCTTGATCGTTCCATTTACTTGCTCTACTATTCCAGAAGCCTCTGGTCTGTATGCACAATGCAGTTTCTGTTTAATACTAAGTGCTTCGCAAATCAGTTTAACTAATTCGTTCTGGAAATGTGTTCCTCTATCTGTTTCAATCGTGACTGGAAAACCATACCTTGGAATGAATTCTCGCTGCAAAAGTTTTGCTACTGTTATACTGTCATTCCTTCTTGTTGGATATGCCTCCACCCAACGAGAAAACAAACAGACGACCACTAGAACATACCTCAATCTGCTGCAAGGTGGCATTTCAATGAAATCCATCTGCATTCTGGTGAAAGGACCCCCTTCTCGTCCTATTCTTCCTAGACTCACTACTGTCTTCCTTCCTGGATTTAACTGTTGACAAATAAGACATCTCTGACAAAGACTCTCAGCTATGGCTCTGAATTTTGGATTGTACCATGTTTGTCTAAAAAGTCTGATCATTGAATCTCTCCCAATATGGGCTTGCCCTTGGTACATCCGTGCCATGTCAGAAATCATGCTATCAGGCATAACTGGTCTCTCATCCCTGTAAACCCATACATCAGTTTCTTCATGTTTTCTACATCCTGCTTTTAGCCAAGTATCTTTTTCTTCGTCTTCTGCAGCTTCTTGTAACTGTCTCACCTCATCCCATGTTTCAATTGAGTTAGTAAAAAGCAAAGGACAAGAAATATGCTCTCTTTCACGACATTTATTCAAAGATACCACATTCTTTGCACAGTACTGTGCCATTTCGTCAGCATATTTGTTGCCAACAGTAATGTAGTCTTCCCCATTTTTATGTGCATTGCACTTCACAACAGCGATCTGTTTAGGCAGCTGTATCGCCTCAAGCAACTTTTTCACAAAATCTCCATTTCTGATGGGCGTCCCTGCAGACGTCAAGAAACCCCTTTGTGACCAAATCTGACCAAAATCATGCACGACCCCAAAGCCGTATTGGCTGTCAGTCATAATCGTAACCCGTACATTTCTTCCCAACTTACATGCTTGAATCAGAGCTACTACTTCTGCAACTTGGGCAGACCGTACACCTTTCAGACAAGATGCTTCCAACACAGTTGCTACTGTGCAAACTGCATATGCTGCACTTAGAACTCCATCACTTGTTCTCAAACATGAGCCATCCACAAACAGAATATAATCTGATTCTTTCAAAGGCTCATCTCGTATATCAGCTCTTGGTTTTGTACAGTATTCGAGCACATTCAAACAATCGTGATCTACCTCATCCATTTCAATCACATTCTCTTCATCTGGCAATGATGTTGAAGGATTCACATTCATACATCTGTCAATGGTCACATTATCTGCACTCAAAATTACCTTTTCATACCTAGTCAGCCGACTATGTGTCATGTATTGGGTTTTCGTTCTTGTCAAAAGAATTTCCACAGAATGGGGAACATACACTCTCAATGGATACCCCATCACTATGCCTTCACTCTGTTCCAGACTCACACAAGTAGCAGCAACTGCTTTCAAACATCCAGGCAACGCTTTCGCTACAGGGTCTAAAACAGCTGAAAAATATGCAATTGGTCTTTTCATAGTTCCATGTCTCTGTACCAAAACTGAAAATGCACATCGATCTCTTTCACTGCAATACAGTTCGAAATCTTTCTCATAGTCAGGCATTCCCAATGCTGGAGCCTCACACAATTTCTTTTTCAGCTCTCTAAATGCTTTCATTTCTTCATCATTCATTTCAAAAGGATCTTTAACATCCTTCTTTGTCAGTTTCTGCAATGGTTTAGCAATTAGTGAAAAACCGCTTATCCATTGTCGACAATATCCAACCATTCCCAAAAACATTCTTACCTCTCTTTGTGTCATTGGAGCTCTCATTTCTTGAATCATTTTTATTCTCTCTGTCGTTACCTTTCGCACTCCTTTCTCAATTTTATGCCCTAAATACTGGACTTCTTTTTGACAAAACTGCAATTTTGAAGGGGACACTTTATGTCCTCTTTTTGCTAAATGATTCAGCAAAGCAATTGTATCATTGACACATGCTTCTTTCGTTTTTGATGCCACCAGTAGGTCATCAATATACTGAACCATTACTGACTTTTCTGGCATTCTTAAATCTTCCAATGATTTCTTTAGGATCTGATTAAAGATTGAGGGACTTTCTGTGTACCCTTGAGGAATTCGGCACCATGCCAAAATACGCTCTCCAAACCTAAACGCAAATATTGGCTGGCTATCTGGATGCAATGGAATAGAGAAAAATGCATGACATAAATCAATTACAGTGTACCACTCTGCTTCGCGTGGAATCTGATATAGAATCACAGCAGGGTTCGGTACTATTGGGCAACAAGGCACAACAATTTTGTTTACCTTTCTTAAATCCTGTACGATTCTATATGTTCCATTTGGCTTTTTCAGTCCCATTATTGGCGAATTACATGAACTGCTCATGATTTCTTTTAGAATCCCTTGTTCAATCATTTTATTTATTACTGACGTTATTCCTTCAATTATTTCTGGAGTCAATTTATACTGGGGCGTATTTGGGTAACTCGTTCCTTCTTTTACTGTAATTTTAACGGGATCTACTCCTTTCATTAATCCTACATCTTCTCCTGTCAAGTCCCACACTTCTTCTTTCACTGTCCTTTTCAACTCATTTGGGATTTTCTCTGCATCAAATACAGGAAACAAACCATTTACTTCTGGTTCTAAATTTACCATTGTCATTTTATACAGCACATCCTCATCTGGAGTCTGAAATGCAATTCCGTCTGGAGTACAATAAATTGTGCAATTCATTTTGCACAACAAATCGCGTCCTAAAAGGTTCACGGGACTACAATCTCACACCACAAATCGGTGCATTTCACTAAATGGACCAATTCTTACCTTTACTAATCTAGTAAGAGGCGTTTCAATTTGCTGATTGGAAACTCCAACCACTTGTATATGTTCACCTGAGAGAGGAAGATTTGGAATTTCCACTGACCTAACAGTAGAACGGGTAGCTCCAGTGTCAACAAGGAATGTTACATTTGCACCATTCACTTCTCCATCCACAAATGGACCTGACTGATCTACCTCTAGAGTTGCGCCAAGCACGCACTCTTCCCTCTCTTTTAGACACCGTCATGAACTTTCATACGACTCATCTTCATTCTGTCGCAACCAATATTGTGAAATTTCAGCTGCACGTGACAACTGTTTTACCTGTTCTCCTCCGTAGAATCCTGTTTCTGCACTGTATTTCTGTTGGTTAGCACTCTTGGGAAGTGGTGGTTGTGGCACCTGACCTTGTTGAGTAACTACCTCACTCTGCACCTGTGAATTTAATGATTGATTTTCCACATTAGGTTTTGGAGGAAATTTACACTCGTTTCTCCAATGCCCTAGCTTTCCGCAGTTGTGGCATGGCCACTTTTTCTTCGCCTCATCTATGCTCATTTGTCCTTTTCCTTTACCTATATTAGGTCGGGATTTAAACTGTCCAGTTTCACTGCTAGTATTATTCAATTGAGCTTCTTGCTTCTCTGCCACTTTCACCTGTGCCCACATGGCTTTCTCTTTTAATTTACGCTGTTTACTCTCAATTTCATCACTGCAATACTTAGCATATCTCAAAACTTCATCTACTGTGCTATTCTGCCATCCTATCAGGTGCTGCTTAATCCTTTCACTTATCTCTGGTGTTAATCCATACACAAACCTATATACAAAGTGACTCATGTCCTTCTCACTTAGCGTCTCATAACCACTATACTGTTTGAAAACCAACAACAATCTTTCATAGTACGCATGCACTGATTCTTTGCTTTCCTGTGTTGTTCTGTCTATTGTCACCCAATCTGTTTCTTTTGGTGGAATTTTATTCTTCAGAAAGGTAACTACCTGATCATACTTCCTCATCACTTCTAGACCTGGCGCTCCTGTTTTGGCATCCCTTGGATATTCTACAGTTGGCCAATCAATTGTAATCTTACATTCTGTCCATAAATCAGCAGGCACTACTATGTCAAACAATCCATCTAGATCTATCCACAGCACTTTTGACACCTTAACAAATCTCTCCACTTGTCTGTACCATTCTACTGGTTTCTCTCTCAATTTTGGGAAGTCATTTGTAAATGACAATATATCCTGTCTGGTCCACGGAACATGCACATAACTACCACCTGGTGTTTCTCTCATCAGGTACTCCCTAGTAACTGGTTCCCTATCTGTCACCGCAAAAGCCAAAGATGCTTTATCTGTTGTTTTCTCATTCCTCTTTGTCCATCTATTTCTCCATCTATCCACATCACCCCATTTTCTCAATAAAACAATCAGCTCTTTTATCTGGGTCAGTCTTCCTGATGTGTTCAAATTCTCTATGTCTTTCTCACAAAAATCTACTCTGTACGGTTTCTGCAACGTCCTTACTTTCACGAATTCCACTCCTAGTTCACCTGCAATCTCTTCCAATTTGTCATGTAAATTTCTAGCTCTCCAAGTAAGACTCTTGCACAGAAACATAATCTCATCATCCTGATAATTTTTTAGTTTTTCTGTTCCAATTGTTCCTAAAATCAACTCTTCCATGTCTATTTTCAACCTTATTACATCTAATGGTTTTTCTTCGGGTTCTTTTGCTTTTAGCGCTTTCATCCATTCATTTAATTCTTCTGGAGTCGGACCCACAGGCGTACTATTTAATTCTATCCAATCATTGCTTCTTTCTGGTGTTCCTGATGCGGACTCTGTCACCATAGGCATTCTCCTAATCTCACTCTCATTTATCGTCAAATTTGTAGGTGGACTTGGTCTACACGTACTAGCCGAATTGTGTGCACCTTCATTATTCAGTTCCATCCCTTCTCTTTTTCTTTGCAAATGTGAATTCATGGGAATCACCAAAGAATGTTCATTTATTTTCTGATTCTCAAAAATTGGCATTACTGGACCTATCGTTACTGGTACAGTTGCAGCTTCCATATTCTTTGTCAATTCTCTTATTTTCTCAGTCAATTCTTTTGTCGTTTTTGCTAGTTCAGTTGCATTGTCACTTTCTGTCTCTTCATTTTGTGAAATTTTAAATGTTTCTTGTGACCTATTTATTTCATTTCTTCGTTCAGGTTTTTTATTTCTCCCAGTTTCCATTTGCGGTGCATTAGGTGTCACCACTACAGAAGTCTGTTGGTATGGAGGTGGGTTTCTGTTTAAAATATCTTCCAGCAATTCGTCATCTGTTTCACTACCACCATACACATACTTTTCTACCACTACATGTTTCTTTTTCTCAGTACACTTTCTCTTTGCTTCTTCCTCAACCGCAAAAGCTGGAAACAAACCTCCTGCCATGTTAGCATATCTCCAACGCTTTACTCTGTCCTCATGATTTATTCCCCACAACCTTCCGGGTATAAACTCATGATTCTTCAATCCTCTGGATCTCTCTCGCTCATACATCTCATCTTCCCATTCCGCTAAAGCTTCAAACTGTGTCGGTCTAGGTCTAGGTTCTAACATTACCATCTTTTCTCTCAAGTTCCGTAATACAGCTACATTAAATGAACCATTCTCAGGAAAAGCCAATGCTTCATCATTCTTGGTGTATTTTGTCCAATTTTCTAACCATATGCATGTATGATATCCATATTTCAGCATCATATGTGAAGCTGGTGATTTCGGCGGAGGAATTATTTGTCCCTCTCCAGTCACTACCTTTTTGTCCTTCTTAAAGAAGTTCTTAACTTTCGACATCCAAGACGTTTTCTCTTTTCCATACTCATAGTACGACATGATTCACAACCTTTTTCTCCTTAAACAATCCGCAAATCAACACTGTTCCCTATGCGTTATTTCAACCAATACTAGCGCGACTCACACCAACCCTCCAATCACAACGATTTCTGTCTACGGCGCACTGTCCAATCCCAGCGCGGCTTTTGTCTACGTCACTTTGCTCCTGTTCTCATGTGACTATCGCACTGTCCAATCCCAGCGCGGCTTTTGTCTACGTCACTTCTACTCTTGACCCCTCCTTTACAAAATTTATCGGCAATTTCTTTTTCAACAATTCTTGTTAGTTACAACATTTTATCCACATTTCCATTGTCTGATTCGCTAAACCGAAAAGATAGCTTTGACCATTCACACAAGAATTCTGTATTTTCCAGTAGGCAGCGCTTACCTCTACCCTACCACAGAACTTTCAGTTTCGTCGATAAAGTAGCACTTCCCTCTACCTTACCCTTCTTTCAAGCAAGCGGTAAACCCGTTTCTCTGGGGATAAAACACATGTGGAGACTATACTGCTCCTGAGAATTAAGGCCAGAGTTTCACAAGAAAACCGATAACTATTTCACTTACACACCTTTTATACGCAAAATGTCCCTAAATAACACAACCTGTGTTATTACCAAAATGAACTCAGACAGTGTAAAATTCCATGCGACTTCTCTTGCCACACGTGTTCCACTTCCTACTTCCCGGAAGCGTGAAAACTTACATATAACATAACGCGACTCAACAAAAAGTGTTAGACATAAACTTATCAATAATCTATAATCAAAAATCAATAATCACCAAACTAATCTATAGTAACCATAACTCTGCTACCAAGAAATCTGATCCAGCGCTTACAATAAAAATAATTTCTCCTAATATGCTTTTGGTCATCCAGGTGGAATTATTTCTCTAACACACACACACTATATCCATATGACGGTTGGGCCCATAACACCGCATATACATTCACTTACTCATCTGTTCCCTGGATTTCCTCCGTCATGAAACCTAGGAGAAAAACGATTCCCTGGAAGGAGACGGGATACCTCTTTTATAATGACACAATAATTCTCATTTGCTTTTAAGGTATTCCGCTCATTGGTCGATGGACCAACTAGTAGGAATCAGTTGATGGTGATTAAGACCAGCTCAATCACAATGAACTCTTTACCATTTCATTATTAGTCATTATACTAAAGAAAATCACTGAGTCATTTGTTTAAAGAATAATATAGTTTATATAAAGTTTTGAATGCAGGAAATTTGAGATTAATTTTATTATTTAGATCATTGCATTTATCATCAATATAAGAATAGTTTGAAATTACATGGCACTTTTATTAGACGGAAATGAGGTTATCATATTAAGAACTCTATAAATCAACCTATCTATCTCTCTGGGAAATCCTACTAATTCTAATAAAAATCTATCAAATAAGAGTTCTCCTAAAGCAGCATTTTATATTCAACTGGAAAAGGAAAATAACAACAGCAGCATCAGCTCGTCAGCAACCGCAAACTCTCCCATCTACAGCATCTAACTTCTTCAGCATCTCCCGCAGCATCCCGCAGCATTCACTCCAGCATTCTAACCCCTCCCACCAAGAGTAGGTCTTCTTATACCCTAATTCTAGCTTACAGCATAAAATGTTTCTTCTTACATGGCGCGATTCATTCTCATTGGTCAAAAACTCAGGTCCCTATACATTTTAATCAAACTTCCTGGTCTTAACCAGTTCCGTGTGGAATGTCCATGCAAGCATCGTTTCCCACAGTTCATGCACTTGCTCATCCGTTTCGATCAGTCCAAATTGTATCTTTTTCTGCAACAATTTGTATAACACAGTTCCTTCTATTGATTCAACCAGGCTTCTCACGCTTCTTGCTGATCATCTTGGCACACATCTGCTCAGAAGGGTCACAGCAGCCTTGACCATACTTTCATCTTAGCCTCTCGGCATCAGCACGTGATCATCCCTTTTCCACAGCCTCTCTCCTCTATCACATGGTCACATCCGCTCATGCGCACTCTAGTAACTCGCGGCCATTTTATATTGCTGCTCGGCAGGCCTAAGCGCACTATTTTTAAAGAAAACAAAATGTTATTAAAACAAAGAAATATAAACCCTTTCGTTTCCCTCCCGTCTTTCTACGTACCCCAACTAGGTATTACCTAGCAGAAGTAACATATAAAGCTGTCCCTTACTTACCATCGCTTTATTTTGCAACCACACGTTTTATTCAAAAGCACAAATCATGCATTTTATTATTATTTTAGTACGCAAAATATTATGTTATGTTATAAACGCAAACAATTATTAGTCCATTACTTTGCACACTGAATTGCGTGTTACCATTAACCCTTTACATACATTGTTGGTTATTTACTTGAACGAACATGTTTATTAATATTGTACGAAAATATTAGGAGGTTAAAATTTTTATATTTACCCTGCTCCATCATAGTCAAAGAACATAGCTTTGGAGATAAGTATAAAACATCTATACATACTTAGCTTTCGATATTTTGTTTCTCGATATTCTGTCGAGTATATCAGTATCCCAAGATATTCTGTAGTTGATATTCAGGATTCACACCACATAGATTGACTTGGATGACGCAGGTTGAGACTGTTGTTTGTAATTTCATGATCATCTGGGATCATTTAAAAAGTTTCTAGAGATATTTTATGTTAATAAATGCCTTTCAGGGATGCTTACAAACAAAATCAACAGAAAGAAGATTGGTAAACAATCAGGGAGATTACTTGCGTTGAGGGAGAGAATGGCAGGCGGCCATGGAAAAGAGAGGACATGAAGATACTCAATAGTGTGTGAATGCTGGGAATTACGAAATGCGCTGCAAAGGAACACATTGAACAGTTTTAAAATCTCATGTTCTAAAACGTCATAAACATATTTACTGAGCTAAAAGTCAATAAAATTGTAACTGAAGAATGTAACTACGTAATTTCATTATTAGTTTAGTTCTGACAGCTTTTAGGAGTCAGTCCTGCCTGTAAGATAGTGCAGTAGTCACTTGATGCAGAGTACTGTGTGCAAACTCCAGGTCATGGGTTGAGAGGTCAGTAGGCTAACTCAGCTAAGCTTCTCAAACTTTTATTGGATAATATGAACTTCCTGTCGCTTGAAGAAGTACAATAGCACAACACTACTGCAGCTAGAACTATGAACAACAGAAGTGCTTGTTAAATGCACATTTTAAAATATTATAAGCGTACACTTTTTATCAGTCCGTGCAGGAAGTCTGATGTCAGTTTCCAATGTGAATTCTGAGTGTGATGTCATCAGTGCAGCAACCACTCATAAAATATTTTTGCTTCTCTTCGCAGGGAAGAGGCCGCATCAGTGTGAGATCTGCCAGAAAGCCTTCAAGCACAAACACCACCTCATCGAGCACTCAAGGCTTCACTCGGGGGAGAAGCCGTACCAATGCAACAAGTGTGGCAAACGGTTCTCACACTCAGGGTCCTACTCACAGCACATGAACCACCGCTATGCCTACTGCAGAAAAGACGATGCCAGCGAGTTCCTGGAGGAACCCCTGGGGATCCCACGGAGTGTGGAAGAGAGCCCTGAGAGAATGCCCAGTCCCGCCAGAGTATTAGGGAGCAGCCTGGCTGATCCTGAACTGCCACGCCCCTGCCACAACTATGAAAATGGGGTACCCGTCAATGCCAACTATGCAAAAGGGCCTGGCCAAGAGCTTCTTCAGAACATGGTGCCATGAACTCTCATACCACTTAGGTTTCTTGTTTTCCCTATGCGTCCAGGCTAGGACGCACATCCTGCAGGCTGCAAGGAAGACGTATAGGCCACAGACATGGGTGCAAACAAGTTGCCCATCCAAGGAGCTATATATTTTTAGGAAGACAGACAGTGACTCAGGAGGTCCTATGAAGGAAGCTTTGATCTTCACTCAGAAAACATCTTGAGATTTTGGCAAACCAAGTCAACTTCATTATGGCGCATTATAGCTAATGGATCAGTTGCACAGACCGATAAAATGATGACACCAAACAGCAGTACGTGATAAAATGGTGTTCAGGTACAGGATCTTCAGGATGAACATCTAGTGGATCCACCATGTACCTGATCTTTGATCTCATGAACTGAAATTAGGGCAAAAAGCAGACACAAGTCTCCTTTAACGGTTTTCACAAGAGGAAAGCATACAAGCACCACTAGAGTACGATTCGGGTGGAGGACCTGTTAGTGGCACCGCCCATGACCTTCTATCCCTGCTAATATGATGGCTGAACTGCGAACCTGAGCTTGCACTGGTTTTATTTTTACAGATTTCTGACACCACTATAAAAAAAACACTTGGAAACTGCAATTCTGTCTTAGCGGAAAGCACTTTGTGTCATCCACTTACTTCTGTCCAGGAAATGCACAGTATGAAGCAAGGGGGTATATCACGGAGTAGACACAACTCACCCGGCATTGAAAACTTGGTGAAAAATAACAGCAAAAGCAATATTTGTTATTTCTCATGTCCACTCTAAATGCAATCAGTAAGACGCAATAGCTGCTTGGTGGGCACAGCAGTCACCTCTGCACTTACGTGCTTTGGAAACAACATTTGGTTGAGGCTGAAGACCACTAGAAGTGCCAGTGTGACCAAGCAATGCACCGGGGAACTTAAGGAATCTCAAGTGACCAACAAAATCTTCTATTACTGTTTTCGGACAGATGGTCTGCTGTTGCCTGGCATGAAGGTGCCTACATGAGCCTACTACTGGATGATCCTGTGACCCGCTATTTCGTATCTATAACTAATGTACAAAATACTACAATAACTTTTAACAGGTGATTGGTGTGCCCTACTGCCTTGTAAGCTCTAGTTCCGTGAATGGTATTTCCGACCTGGAGGATGGTATGGGAGAGATGAAGCAATTATATCATCGCAACCCGTAAGCACTTGTTTGTAAATAACGTTAGGGCTGATTCCCGTGGTTGCTGTTCGTTTTAAAGGGCTATTTTACTCCTTGCAGTAAAGCATCCATATGCGCTCCCTGGTTACACCACCACACTGGCGTAGCAAGGGGGGGGCGGAGGGGGCGGTACGCCCCGGGCGGCACGAGAATTCGGGGCGGCAGGTAAATTTATCGCCAGCACCCCCCCCCCGGGCTCTTAGGCGCTCGGCGGCAAAAGGCAGGGACCGCCACGGGCGGCAGAGTGCCTAGCTACGCCACTGCACCACCAGACTCTGAATCGCAAAGAAAACTGACTGGGGGAAAAATGTGCAAAAGTGCACATGGAGCAGTGAGCAAAACTGCATATTATTGCTAATTTTCAAAAATGTTATGTGTAAAAAGAGCACATTCTTATTTAATATGTGCAAAAAGTGATTGTGTTTACATCCGGTTGCAGATGTTTTGTGGAAGCTGCTCCATGGCATAGTGCCAATTAGCAAAAGTCTCAAAGCATCCAACCCACTAACAAATTTCTCACAGATACACGGAGTGACATTAGGTTTTTCCCTAACTCCCTTGAAAAGCTTTTACATTGACTACCATGCTCCCTCCACTAATTATGACGTATGTGGTTATGACGGATAGAATACACAGAACAGGAGGAAACCGCTTAGTATATTGCAAATATTATTGTCTGTATTGTTTGTATTCATTTTAATTATTGACACTTCACGTCCAAGTTTATATTTTTTATTGTCATCAGTGTTGCCTCTTTAGCATTTTCGTCAAGTGTAATTCTTCGATAAGAAAGCAGTAAAGGAGCGTAAGCCATACTGGAGTAATTTGACCAGCAGGTTCCTGTTTTGAACAAGAGCCATTAATCCTCAGGAGAAGTCCAAGAGCAATCTTTGCCTCACTTTGGGAAAAAATACCTTTCTGTGGGTTTCCTTTCAGAGTGTTGCGGTCCTTTGCCACTCGCTGCGCGTTACCTATGCAAATTGTGTATTTCATTGTTCAGTCTCATTATCTGCCCACTCTGCTGTGTTCCATTTCAAAGACCCCTGATGAGCTTTACATATTGCACCGGCAAGGGCAGAAGCTCAGTTGTAAAATAAAGTTCACTTTTAACCACTAGAGATTTAGAGGAAGAATCTCAAAGCTGACTGTTTTGCATTCTGCGCTGTTGCTGGCTCTAAGGCAATCTTAAATCCTATGTCCATGCTAGTTACTCCCTACTGCTCACACCATTCAATGCCTCGTATGGGGAAGAAAGCTCTACATATAAAATACTATTACCATCACATTCTCAATTCCCCTGCAGTCAAACAGGAACAAGTAACCAAAAAGCATACATTTCTTAAGAAAAGATAACCAAATTGGCTTTTATTAAGTAGTGATTCATTTCAAGGACACACTAGGTGAGAGCTGCCTCAACTTGATAAGTATCTTTGTGGCCCCACAATCTGTTAATGGCACCCCAAACTTCCATTTCATCCTTCATCTGTATACAGGTACGTGAGGCCTAAATACTGTGAACTGTAGTGTGGGGTCCAAGGAGTATAAATATCCCAGCTATATTTTACTTTGATGTAACTCTTTCTAGTCCTCTTTTTAATCCCACGAAGATGAAAGTTAACACAAACAGTTTTCGGATGAGGAAACGGGAAGTTTTGATCAAAGCCTTTCCTGATATTTTACTTTGAGACCACCACTTTTGACGTGCATGGAGACATGTTTTCTTGCGTGATGCCTATTTATTTATGGCAGGTCTTCTGGAAAATGCAATGTGACATAAGATTTTCACAAACATCTACTGCATTACAAAACACACGTGCAATGGGGACAGACTACTCAGAGTGGCATTTTGTCATGAAGATCAACTTCATACGGTCCTGACACATAAGTCAGTTTTATTTTGCTACCTGGTGTCAGTGCCAATTGTAGTCTCACTTTTTTATTTTGATGACAGGCCTACAGATCACAGGATCCAAAGTGCTGTTGGCTTAAAAGCCATCACTAATATGGGGCGCATTGGTAGCAATGTGTTCGATTACTAACCCTGAAATATATGGAGACTATGGGGCATATTTACAAGCCCCTTGTGCCACTTTTGCGCCGCCGTTGCGTCACTTATGTGATGCAGCGGCGACGCAAAACATGCGCCACGTTGCGCAATATTTACAACGTGACGCATCTAGGGAGATGCGTCACGTTGTAAACCCCTGCGCCACATGAAACCTGCGTCAGGTTTCATGTGGGCGTTCCGGTGCAGGGTGGGCGTTCCCTCGCAGGTACGCCTCGTAGAAGTGACGCAGTGAAATCTACAAGATTTCACTGAGTCACTTTACGCCCATGCTGCGTCAAAACCCTGCGCCTGCTTGAAGCAGGCGTAAGGATTGACGCAGCATGTTAGGCATAGGGCACCCCCGAGCCTTGCTGGAGCCGCGTCGTGCTTGCGACGCGACTCCAGCAATGCGCCGCTCTTCCGTCGGGGGATGCGACACGCATCTGCCCATCCGTGCGCCACGTCGCGCCGCATTGTAAATGCGGCGCATCGGCGGTGGCGCAAGGGCAAACTTGCGTGACGCATCTTCCCTGGCGCATCCCTGCTGATTTGCAGGGATGCGCCAGGGAACGTAAATATGCCCCAAAATACGGAGAATTATTGCACTAGTGATAGAATCAATTGAATTTTCCATTTTTTTCTTGCATGTTTAGCTGAAGATATGGGGACAAGAGGTGCACTAGTGAAGGCAAACTTACATTTTTTAAGGTTAGGGAGTCATGAAAGAATACACAACTCAGAGTGACTAAAGCTGGCATGCTCAGACAGCTTAAATATGTGACCAGGGCAGCAATGTGTATGTGTACAATTTTCCTATCCTCAACCACACCCTACTGAGGCATGGTCACACAACAAAACACGACTTGTACGGGGAGATGCTTCAGACTGTGGCTTCATTCAGTTTTGCTGTAAATTAATCAAGTCATAAACATTAAAGCTGGGTGAAAAGTCACTCAGCATTCGCAATACACTTCCTTCATATGTTGCCCTGTTGTTAAATTCCCCCCTTACCAGGTCACTTACACTGTCTAATTACAAGAGGGAAATTGTGTCTTTGGGGAAGAAAAGATGAAAGGTGTAGTACCACATATGCAGGGCTATTGGAATTATGCGATTGTGCAGCTATTTTTGCATTATTATAGATTTGCTGCATTTACCACATAATCCTTCATCTGCTGCATAATCTGCTGATTTTAACAAAAACAAATTGTTTCTAGCTCAAATGGTTCAAAAGTTACTAAAAACGCAGCAGCACGTAATACCACGCAGTGGCAGGCCTTTTGCAAAGGTTGACTGGTCTCCTTTCTGTTATTTATTGCTATATTTGGGTATTAAACTGGTACTTATAAGGTACACCCAATATTCAGACAGTGTTAACAAGTGTAAAAAGTACAAAATAATGAAGTAATGCTATTAAAAAATGTGCTGTAGTACGCTGCATAATTTGCCTTTTCTTGCAACATAATTTATTCGACCCTGCAGCATAATTTGGCCATTTCCTGCAGCATAATTCCAGTGTTCCTGCATATGCACAACAAACAGAGACCTCGCCTAGAGCTCTTAAAAAAATATAGCCTTCCAAAAAGTAATGGGTAGATGGGAACTTAAGTACAGAGCTCAAGCCCTTCTTCTTTCTGATTCGGCCTTAGCCATGACGGCCATTTTACATCCCTGCTTAGATGTCAATTTATACCACCCATGGCTCCCTTTTTAGTGCCTCAGGAATAGCAGGGACGGGCAGTATTCACTCCTTGCCATTCTCCTAGCCTTTCAGCATCAAGAAAGAAGCCTCTGAGAGGCTAAGAGTGGCACAAGACGACAAACCGGGGACGTCTCTGTGGGTAAAGCGGTGAGCGATGTCACTTCCACTATCCCTTGCATTTTGGTGAATCGATGTCCTTGCAGCTCTGCCAAGAAAACTCCGTGCTTCCCTGTTAGCTAGTTGGCTTCTCAGCATACGGCTGGAGAAGAGGAGACAGCAACAATCTCCTTGGCATGTACATTCCCAAAGAAAACATCTCTAGCCTCCAGATGTGGAGTCACCAGCCTCGGAGACGCCCCACCCGGCGGTGTATCAGCTGTTCCTAGAAGTCCGCCCTCCTACTTCGTGCACAATGTACGAGGCAGGCCTCTCTGGCCGGGATTACTCAACGCGCAGCTGGGCTCTCACCTGTGAGTAATTGCAGGCCAACGGTTAATGGTATTTTGGCAGCAGCACCGAAGTGCAGCAGGCGCATTGTTTGTTTTTTAACCCGAGCAGATGCTTGGGTAATATCAACAAATACTTGACGCACTATTCTGCGATATTTGATTCAAGAATGTACTTGCAGGACTCAGAACGAGGTATACAATCTCTTATCAAACTCTATCGTCTGTTGCTGAACTTTTAAAATAACAGATTTTTTTTTCAGAGACTTTTTTTTAATTTCCCAAACCGTAATATAAATCGGTTTCCTCTCTCGGATTATCGCCGTTTTTTCATAACCTCTTCAACTCAGGAGCAGAGAGAAATTATTGTGACAATAGGTAGCGCTGCACATTTTCTCCAAATTATGAAATAAAAACACACCACGCCGAGGGCTCTGGTCTGTTTTACTGAGTAAAGGGTCTCTTCTTCACAGGGCTTCACTTATTATTCTTTAAAAAACTTGATCTCTGAGTTTGAAGAGTCACACACTTAGAGAAACCCTTTACAGTAAGGCCTGGAAGACACCTACCTATGACTACTACTGATATAGACATTATGTGGCACTAATGACTGGTCACACCGCAAGCAACTAGAAAAGCCGCACTGTCTGCTACGTCAAAGGTTTCTTAGCATTCACACGAAACTGTTCTTAGAACGGTCTATGTGTAGAATTAGTTTCATATTGTTGGTATCCTTACCATGTAACCCAGAACCAGGGCTGTCACAAAGTGAGGTTTGGGAGGAGTGAATTTCAAATATCTCAACTGAAAAAGTGTGGACTGCAGGGTGGAGGGGTAAGATGACCAAGGCTCGGGATGGACTGTTCCCATGAGGAACGGGGTCAGTACTGATGTGCATTAGGTGGGCCTCTGTCCAGGGTGGAACAGTGGGTGATAAACGATGGGTTGGGAGGCTACACCAAGCGATTGCTAGTGGTTAGACTGTTTGCTGCCTTTGTCCCATTAACATTTGCGTGTTTGATTGCCAGTAGTATGACTGGAAACTCGAGACTGGCGCAGCTTTCCAAGTCTACTATTGCCAATGTTTGTAAATTCCATAACGTAGTATGGTTGTATCCATTCAAGGAGTACTTCTATGGGTGCAGATTTACTACTTTTTTTGTTAAGCCTCATGCACAAGTTTCCATTTTGCCACACACCAGAATGAGAAAATTATTATATGCCCTGTACCACGACTTCCTCTCCACCTCAAAGGCCCATGTTTCAAAATCCGAGCATACTGTACAGTGGAAGCCTCTGAATCTCTGTCCCTGAATTAGACAGTGAGATGACCCTGTATGAAATGTACTTGTTAAAGTGATGAAGGGTCAATGTTTCTTATGTATCCAAAGGAAGGCAAACTTCACCTAGGTGTTTCTAAGTATGCCAAATGGCCTTCTACTGGTTTGTAAAAGCTCCTAAAAGCAATGCAACTTTGTAGTGCTACACTATACACAACACATTAAATGAACTAGCAAGGTTGAAACCACATGATATTACTTAGCAGTAATTCTTGGTGGGCCTACAATACCTACCAGGGAAACGTCAACATTGCCGATTAGTAGTATTTCAAGCGTTGATAATGCAAAACATTTTCGTTGTGGTACGGTGGAAAGTTTTTCTGAAGATTCATTAGAAAACAGACAATAGGTACCACGTATGCATGAGAACTGCAAGCTTCCCACATACACAGAAATGGTACAGTATGAGTATCAACAGTGCAAGATTTTCACAAACAAAGACTTGTCATTACGTATAATGCAGACAGAAACAATGACAGCTTCCTTCCCACAAACAGGTAAAGCCTGTGCAGCAGCTGTGCAAACTTCCCTTACAGAACAAATACAGCACAGAAAAAAGCAATGCAAGCTCCCTTAACCAGCATAGGACGGTTATTGCAAAGGCAGGAGTTCCTTAAGTGTCTTGGAGTTCTTATACTGAAGCACCTCAAAGTCCCTTATGGTGCCATGACCTGTAATCCTGTTTTGGTTTCAAATAGCCAAAACGAGATTAATCATGGTGTGGTGTTACTGCAACCGGTGTTCGTGGTTCGGGTAATCATAATTTTTTTTACTGAGGACAATTGTCCAGGCTGTACCTGGAGATTTTGTCCTCAATAAAATGCCCCAGATTACAGCTTCACTTGGGAATCGGTGTGGAAACACCAATATCTGTGGGTTTTCCCCAACAATAGAAAAAAACTATAGGGGGTCAACTCGTGATGCGCTGATAAAAGGCGACCTAGGACTGACTGCTGATACTACGAGGTGCCCTGTAAATGCCCCCTAATATTGGGCCACTCACAACGAGAGCCTAAGTAGGGAAACAATAGGCCAAGGCCACAGAGAGCAAGAGGAATGCTAGTGTTCAAATGGAGCATTACAACCTAGAAGAACTGTGGCTTTGTTATGACTCCCAAGTAAGGCCACATATGGAGTGTTGGGTATAGTTCTGGAGACTTCATGTGAAGTCATGTCCAAGTTTATTGGAAATCGCAGGTGTGCTCTGTCCAGTTCTGGAGGTCACCTCTGCCCTAATGTGTTGAGTTCTGGAGGTCACCTCTGCCCTAATGTGTTGAGTTCTGGAGCCCAAATGTTTTGAGTTCTGGAGGTCACCTCTGCCTTAATGTGTTGAGTTCTGAAGGTCACCTCTGCCCTAATGTGTTGAGTTCTGGAGTTCACCTCTGCCCTAATGTGGTGAGTTCTGGAGCCCAAATGTGTTGAGTTCTGGAGCCCAAATGTGTTGAGTTCTGGAGGTCACCTCTGCCCTAATGTGTTGAGTTCTGGAGGTCACCTCTGCCCTAATGTGTTGAGTTCTGGAGTTCACCTCTGCCCTAATGTGTTGAGTTCTGGAGCCCAAATGTGTTGAGTTCTCGAGGTCACCTCTGCCCTAATGTGTTGAGTTCTGGAGGTCACCTCTCTGCCCTAATGTCTTGAGGTCTGGACGTCACCTCTGCCCTAATGTGTTGAGTTCTGGAGGTCACCTCTGCCCCAATGTGTTAAGTTCTGGAGGTCACCTCTGCCCTAATGTGTTGAGTTCTGGAGTTCACCTCTACCCTAATGTGTTGAGTTCTGGATGTCACCGCAGCCCTGATGTGTTGAGTTCTGGAGGTCACCTCTGGCCCAATGTGTTGGGTTCTGGATGTCCCTTCTGCCCTAATGTGTTGAGTTTTGGAGTTCACCTCTGCCCTAATGTGTTGAGTTCTGGATGTCACCTCTGCCCTAATGTGTTGAGTTCTGGACGTCACCTCTGCCCTAACGTGTTAAGTTCTGGACGTCACCTCTCCTCTAATGTGTTGAGTTCTGGAGGTCACCTCTGCCCTAATGTGTTAGGTTCTGGATGTCCCTTCTGCCCTAATGTGTTGAGTTTTGGAGTTCACCTCTCCTCTAATGTGTTGAGTTCTGGAGGTCACCTCTGGCCCAATGTGTTAGGTTCTGGATGTCCCTTCTGCCCTAATGTGTTGAGTTTTGGAGTTCACCTCTGCCCTAATGTGTTGAGTTCTTGTGGTCACCTCTGCCCTAATGTGTTGAGTTCTGGACGTCACCTCTGCCCTAACGTGTTAAGTTCTGGACGTCACCTCTCCTCTAATGTGTTAAGTTCTGGAGGTCACCTCTGCCCTAATGTGTTGAGTTCTGGTGGTCACCTCTGCCCTAATGTGTTGAGTTCTGGAGGTCACCTCTCTGCCCTAATGTATTGAGTTCTGGGTGTCACCTCTGCCCCAATGTGTTGAGTTCTGGAGGTCACCTCTGCCCCAATGTGTTATGTTCTGGAGGTTACCTCTGCCCTAATGTGTTGAGTTCTGGAGTTCACATCTGCCCTAATGTGTTGAGTTCTGGATGTCACCTCTGCCCTGATGTGTTGAGTTCTGGAGGTCACCTCTGGCCCAATGTGTTAAGTTCTGGATGTCACCTCTGCCCTAATGTGTTGAGTTCTGGAGTTCACCTCTTCCCTAATGTGTTGAGTTCTGGACGTCACCTCTCCTCTAATGTGTTGGGTTCTGGAGGTCACTTCTGCTCTAATGTGTTGAGTTCTGGAGGTCACCTCTGCCATAATGTGTTGAGTTCTGGAGGTTACCTCTCTGCCCTAATGTGTTGAGGTCTGGACGTCACCTCTGCCTCAATGTGTTGAGTTCTGGAGGTCACCTCTGCCCCAATGTGTTAAGTTCTGGAGGTCACCTCTGCCCTAATGTGTTGCGTTCTGGAGTTCACCTCTGCCCTAATGTGTTGAGTTCTGGAGTTCACCTCTGCCCTAATGTGCCCTAATGTGTTGAGTTCTGGATGTCACCTTTGCCCTAATGTGTTGAGTTCTGGTGGTCACCTCTGCCCTAATGTGTTGAGTTCTGGAGGTCACCTCTCTGCCGTAATGTGTTGAGTTCTGGACGTCACCTCTGCCCTAATGTGTTGAGTTTTGGAGGTCACCTCTCTGCCCTAATGTGTTGAGTTCTGGACGTCACCTCTGCCCCAATGTGTTGAGGTCTGGAGGTCACCTCTGCCCCAATGTGTTGAGTTCTGGTGGTCACCTCTGCCCCAATGTGTTGAGTTCTGGAGGTCACCTCTGCCCCAATGTGTTTTGTTCTGGAGGTCACCTCTGCCCCAATGTGTTGAGTTTTGGAGGTCACCTCTGCCCCAATGTGTTGAGTTCTGGAGGTCACCTCTCCTCTAATGTGTTGAGTTCTGGTGGTCGCCTCTGCCCTAATGTGTTGAGTTCTGGAAGTCACCTCTCTGCCCTAATGTGTTGAGTTCTGGACGTCACCTCTGCCCCAATGTGTTGAGTTCTGGAGGTCACCTCTGCCCTAATGTGTTGAGTTCTGGACGTCACCTCTGCACTAATGTGTTAAGTTCTGGAGGTCACCTCTCCTCTAATGTGTTGAGTTCTAGAGGTCACCTCTGCCCAAATGTGTTAAGTTCTGGAGCTCACCTCTGCCCTAATGTGTTGAGTTCTGGAGTTTACCTCTGCCCTAATGTGTTAAGTTGTGGAGATCACCGCTTGCGAAGTGAGTCCCATTCTTGAGTCCATGTGCAGCACTAGCTCAGATTTTGCATGGGGCGGGTTGTAAGCTGTGGTTTGAATGCTCTCCAGTTTATCAGGCTCTCATCAGTGCGGCTTCTAATACACACGTAAGATCACACCAAGTTCTAGTGGGAAACTAGGATTAGAATGCTTGTCCTTTTTTGTCACATTCACAGCACAGTGTCTGTGTTAAGCTTTAAGCCCAGTATTCATGTAGGAAGAAGACGGAGTAGTTTGTTTCCTTGCAGGTGCTGCTCGAGCTGCAGCAGGTTACACTTCAGATTAAGTAGAGGAGCCAGGAGGTAGTGGTTCTGGAAACAGGAGGCTCTAACAAAACCAATGGCAAAACTCATTTCACACGATCGCAGTCAACCAGTTGCTCGTCCTCGATGTAACCTTGGTGACAAAGATATTCTAAATAAATAATATATTTTTGGAAATTTGACTGGCTGGCACCCTGTTAGCATTCCACTGAAATGATTGCCTTCCGCATCGACGTGTGTAAATCACATTTGTTTACAATTCTGATGTGATTTTAACATTACACTATAACACATTTTCGTATACATTCTTAAATCTGGCACGCACTTGTAGTGCAGCGCCAAGTGGCTATTTTTTATAAATATAAATAAAAAAGCACTTTGGTCCAACCTGGTTTTCTTTTATATATTGTAATAAAAATATACATATGCTTTTATGGCTCTGTCAGAAACTTGTCATTCACTGTTAATAAAGCATTTTGCACCAGGAGACTGTGTTTTATTGTCCTTAATTTCTGTCTAACACGTGGGGGCAGGTTTGAGGTACAGGCCAGGGATTTAAATGTCTTGACACTTAGGAACAATGTTGATTGAGTGACATTTGAATACGAAAGTTCTCATGCACTGTGCTTTGGATTAAAGCGTTATATGAAAACCACTCTACCCTGCATGTCTTCTGCACACTGCATAGCCCCAAACTTGAGCCAGTAACATAAGGGAACATTTAATACACGTCTCCTGCCTGGGTATTGGATGAAATGGGAAAAGTTACTGATAGCCGACTCCCGTATCCTTAAGAATGATTTAAAATTGTGTGATAAAGCAAAATTGTTCAATTTCGGGAAGACGTGTAAATTCTGGAAGAGAATCCACCACTGCAATTTCCTATCCCTACGGAGTTGGAAATGTGGACTGAAATGTAAATTTAACACTTCCATCAAAAATCAGTGCAATTTTCACTTCAACCCAAATTTAGATAACACTCTCAGCGTCTCAATGAAAGTTTGCAGGGAAAGGAGCAGCCTCACAAACTGGCAGTGCTTTCACCCTGTCAGACTTGTAGTTCCCCAACCTCTTTTAAAACTGCGGGAACTGTAGGGTTTCTGACAGAATTGTCAGAATTGATTTTCCAACCTATCCATCACAGAGTCACTGGGTCAAAGTGATTGGCATGGAGCAACCACCACTGTTTTCCTTTCCCAAGTCTGTCATGCAGCATAGAGTGGACCTGAAGAGGGAAAAAGAACAATAGTGCCCAAGAAGTGGGAGAAACCTCCCTGTATATCAGGACGATTGCTACTTGGTTTTAAACAAACTCAGTGGTGCAACATGGCAGGTCTGTGGTGTTTCAGTAGACCATGTAATTCAAGATGGGGCTGGTAAGTCAAACGCCCCACTAGAAAATCTGAGGCACTTGTAATGATGCCCTAAGCAGTAAATTAGAGTTTCTGCATTCAATCTAGAGCTAAAAAATACAGAGAAACGTTTCTTTCACGTGAAATTAAATACACCTTTGGTAAACGGGATAAAAATTGTTCTCGAGATGAAACATCAGAAATAAACACACTTGTTCACCTACAAGCCTGACTAAAGGCACAGTGTAAGAACAAACACAGCTTTCCGTAGCACCAATTTATTGACACTAGTAAGTAGCAAGGGTTCAAATAGGCTTGTAACCCCGTGATAAGATATTCTGTGTATCTTACAGCCGTATGGCCCCTAGTCATTTAGAAGTAGAGGAGACCATCAGTGTGTTACTGGACAACAGGACTCTAATGATAAATACTACATCCGCGTGAAGACATCTGCAGGTTATGTGTGAAGAGCATTGAAGGTTCCTGGAAGTGTGCGCCCGAACGCTGCTTTCCCCTGACCAATGAGTGGCCTGAAGCTTAGATCCTTCAGTGCCAGAACATCAATCATGTCTGCATATCTTCAAAGAGTCCATTTCCCGCACAAGTTGTATAATGCACAATAGTAGTATTGTCTGCCAACACCATAATCGGCTTGCCTTCCACCTGAGGTAAAAAAAAAACATCGACACCAGTCTGACAGCCCTGAACTCCAACAATCTGAAGAGGAGTTGTCCCTCGGTTTCTGATCCAGAGTAGCTCCCAGCCAGTTCCTTCAATGAGTACTACACCCTGTCCAGCCATTCGCCCGTCCCAGCCTGCACTAGACATTCTGAGGAAGCCAAGCTCTGACCCTTTAACAGCTTAGCGTTATGAGTCAGCCACACTGAATGCAATCTCACCCACAGAAGATGTGTAAAAAAAAAACAACTGGGGTCACCGAGGCCTTGGGCACCACTGTAACAAATTCATCCTCGTCCTCTCGGAGGTAGCAGCGGCCTGCAGGAGGCCATGAGGGTTATCAGCTGCAGAAAACGTACTCGCACAATGATCCTGTCTGGAAAATGGAAAGTTCTGTTAATATAACATCACTCCCACTGTAAAGATATATCAAGAAAAAGAAAATCCTCCGACTACTCGAAGAACAGCCGATTGCTTTGAGGAGACCAATGTATATTCTCCAAACTGTTTAACCTGGTTTGCCAGCGAGGCGATCATTCGTTAGTCGTGTCCACTGATTTAATGCCCGTTCGATACCTGCTTTTGCTCTGTTTTGCACTGCTTTTCATTTGTGTACCTGTATGCATTCACTACTGTGCGATGACAGTAAGTTGATATCATTGTATTAAGCTCCTAAAAGGCCAATACAGCTTTTTGAAACTCAACAAAAAAGGAAAGCGTGTCATCATGAGCAACCTTTCAAAGAAACATACAAACTCTGAAATTGCTCAATTTACCTTTACATTCTCTTTTGCACTACAATTCTGTTATAGCTTGTGTCTACTTCCTAGTCGTCACAGATTTGAAAGTGACTAGAAACAAAAACAAGCATTTGCAATGCAAAAGGTCTCGCATTTATGAGAGTTTGAGCTATTTGCATTGTAAATGACAATGCCTTTTATTTATGTGTTGTTTTTAAAACAGATAAATAAAAGACATTGGGCCAGATGTACGACCATTCCAAATTGCGACTCGCAATTTGCGCTCAATTGCGAGTCACAAATTGCGAGCCGCAATTTGGAATGTACAACAGTGTCACAGACACTGATTGCGATTCCCAATGGGGTCGCAAAATGCGAGGCTCATGAATATTAATGAGCCACTCGCAATTTGCGGCCCCATTGGGAATGGCTGGCCCTCCCAGGGATGGTGGCCTGCTGGGCTCAGCAGACCTCCATGTCTGGGACTGCTTGTCAATAAAGCAGTTTTAAAAACAAATGCAGCCCGTTTTCCTTAAACAAAAACGGGATGCATTTAAAAAAAAAAAAAATGAATCATTTTCGTTTCATTTTTTAAGGGCAGGTAGTGGTCCCTTGGACCACTGCCTGCCCTTAAAAAAAATTTCAAGGCCAGTCACAAAGGGGAAGGGGTCCCCTGGCGACCCCTTCCCATTTGCGACTGCATTACCACCCTCTTGAAGGGGGTGGTAATTTGCGAGTGTTTCGCGACCGCATTTGCGGTCGCAAAACATTGGTACATGGCTTGTGACTCGCTATTAGGAAGGGAACGCCCCTACCTAATAGTGAGTCGCAAAACACTATTTTGCGAGTCGCAAATTATTTGCCACTCGCAAAATAGTGGTTGTACATGGCCCTATCAGAATTAGCATGCGCAAACGGGTCGCAAACCCGTTTGCGCATGCTAATTCTCGTCGTACATCTGGCCCATTGTAATTTACAATGTCAATAGCTTAAACTCTTGCAAATGCGTGCTAAAATTTTTTTTAAAAAGTGTTAGGAGAGAACGTGTGCTGCCTGGAACAGCAGGCAGGACAAAGCTATTTGAGAAAATAGTGCTCGGACAACAACACACGTAACAAGGGGTTACATGGGAGGTTACAAAATGAGACAAGGCGGTACTAAGGTGGGACTTCCAAGCCTTTTGACTAATGAACAGCCACAGTTTACTATGGACAATGACACAAGCCAAAGAAAAATGTGGGCGGAGAGTGGGCAGAGCTTCAAGTCCCTACCTCAATACAGCATGCCTCACAGAGCAGCGCATGCGCTGCCCAGGCTCGACCTAAAAATATGACCAGGTCAGAATTTTGTTTGTGCCTGCAGAACTAGTAACTTTTTTGCTGTGCATCAGAATTGGATCAGCCATTGTTGTTTGAATCTCTATACCTATTACTCTCATCTGATTAGAGTTAATATGCACTCTTCAATAAGTTCTTTTCATCTAAGGGCATATCTAATTCTTTTGCACCGAACACCTGGAGAAAACCTACCGAAATAAGCAGTAGTTGGCATCTACTGCACACGAAATTGCAGCACATCATGCAAATGACCCAATGTCTACAACAGATTAAGAAATATGTTTTGAAGATGCAGTGCTGACAGACACCATCCACTGTAATGCTTCATCCCATTCATCATGTATATTTCTTCAGGTGTCTTGCGAAGCACTATCAAGCCAACCTGTGGGCCGCCTCGCGGACCCTGGGTCTTTGAGCAAAAAGATATCTGCAAAAGTCTATATGTTAGGAGCATTAGATAGCAGACATATGTGGAGTATCTAGGTGTAGGAAGGTGGAATCTGACTACATGGTTGCCCCCACTTTTTTCCTGGTGTTTTGTTGGTTTTTGACTTAGTTTGGCTGGGAACCTGCTATTCAGGTCCCCAGCCTATCTGCTTTCTCTTTAAATGACTTGGAGTGCACTCTAGGTGCACTAGTGATTGGATACTGTGGTACCTTATGAGTCCCTAGTATATGGTACCTTAGGTACCAAGGGCATAGGTACTTCACAGGCCTACCAGGGGCTGAAGCATGTATTATGCCACCCCTGGGAAGCAGACTAAATCTGACACCACAGGCCTGCTACTGCAGCCTGGGTGAGGTGGTGCTAGCACTCCTCACTGAGATATAGGTTTCCTATATCTCTCCTGCACACACATTTAAACCTATCAGTCACCCCTAAGGCAGGCCCTATCAATCCTGAGGGCAGGGTGCTTGGTTCCTATGTGAGAGGGTGCCTCTGCCTGAGCAGGGCCCCTCTGCAGCTCTCAGAGTCCATTCTCTGGGGCTGTCTGTGGATGTGGTTAAACCATATACTTTTAAGTGCATTATATCCTCGCGGTAAAATGCTAACTTTGGAATGGCTGCATCAAAACATGTCGTGTTTGGTGTCAAACACCTTGGAATACTACCCCCCCCCCGCCAGTCCTGGCGGCGGGGGTAGCATTCTACCCTTCTAGAGGGATAGACATGTACCTGCTGTGGAAACGCGGTAGAATCCTGCAGAGCCCTGGCATCACAAAATGGATGCCACCAGTCACAGACACTGGGCTGCCCTCCTGCTGATGACCAACACTCGCAGTGGAGGAAGCCCAACAATAGATATCCTGTCCCAAGGGGTGGGACCACCTTCCAGACAGGGTTTAGTGTATTGGGGCTGGGTGGGTGCACTCTTAGAGTGCTTTGAAGTCCTGCACTGGGGGAGCAGAAGGCTCCTCTGTGCATATGCCAGTTCAAACCAGATCAGGGGCTACCTGCCCCTGCTCTGGCGCGAAACTGGACAAAGGGAAGTGGGTGTAGCCACCCACTCCCCTGACCCTCCCATAGGTAGGGTCATAGAGCTAGTCCCTCCCTTTCTTTTAGTATAAGAGGGGGAACCTGTGCATTGCACCCTAGATTTCCCTGGACGATGCTCTGAAGAAGAATCCCGGACCTTCGACGTTCCACTACCTTTGGAAGACTGAAGAATCTCCCTTGGAGTCAAGGAGTGACTCCCCTGCTTGGCAGGCACCAAAAACTACAAACGACGGTCGCAAACTACGCCGCTCCCGCCGGAATCCGAAGTCCCTGCAGCCCAAGAAGTGGATTTCCTGACTTCTCAAAGGCCATCGTGAGTCCCCAGCGAAGCTGAGGCCAGTGGACCCCAAGAGTGACGAGGAACCGCGACCCCTGGGTACCGTGCACTATTGTCGAGTGCAACCCCTTCACAACGTTCCACGAACTTGTGCTTTGGACCACGTGTGGTCCTAGCCTCCAGCAGGAATCCCTCCGAAGATCAGAGGCCTACCACGTCCCGAGTGACCGTGGGCCCCTGTGAGCGAATCCTCCCGAGGCGTCTTCGCGATCCCTTGCCAGCCGGCTTGTGGGTCCCCAGAAGACTTTCTAAAGAAACCAAACGGCTCCCCTGGTTGCTCCAGGCCTGCCCTGACTTACCCTCGCTGGGTGAGTCCCACAGACCTTGCTGGTCTGCGCCATTGCCTCTTCACACTTTCCCCAAGACTTGCTGTTACCAAGGCTTGTTGGCTCCAATCGAGTCGCCGACACCGCAGTAAGCTGCAGACATCGTGGGACACGCCGAATCCAGCTCCTGGTCGTCGTCGACGCCTCCTGGACCTCGTGGCTGAAGAGTCAAGGCAACCGCGAACGACCTGAATCTTGCGACGAAGGTGGGCATCCATCTTCCTTGCCCCGAGTCACTGCCAAGTGACTTTGAACACTGTCCCCTCTGCTTTCAGGTCTTCCATCTTCCGAATCCAGGCTTGGATTCCTCCGGACACTTCTCCTGTCGTCGCAAGCAGCAAGTCTTCACTGGCTCCCATTGAAAACGACGCCGCGACCCGACACCAAAGAACACCTATGCACCCGGCTCCCCTGGGTGAGGTAACTTCAGCACTACGGTGCTCCTGTGGGTGTGGGCCCTAGAACTACTTACCCTGTAAGTGACTTGCTTGTAGCGTCCCTAGAAGTGTCCTAAAACTCTAACTTTCCAAGTGCGACAATTGCGCTGACTCGTACAGGGTTCGCGTCTGTGTTAGACACACCGCGTCCATCTCCTTTGTAACACTATCTAAAACTGTATCCTTCGACTCGTACTGAGTCCGATCGGTGTTCGCCTCGAACACACAAAGGGCCTGTAGCACTGAGATCTCCATTGCACTGACTCGCACAAGGTTCGCGTCTGTGTTAGACACAGCGCGTCCATCTCCCTTGCAACTCTATCACTAACCGCGTCCTTCGACTCGTACAAGGACCGATTGGTGTGTTCGCCTCGAACACGCAAGGGACCTTTAACATTGATATCCCAATCGCGTCTGAGCGCATAGACTCGCACAGGACTCGCACCGGTGCCAGGTCACCGCGTCCGTCCCCTGTGGGTCTCCTACAACTACCTGGGGTGGTTCTTGGGGGTCCCTCGATTCTAGATGCCCTAGACCTAGGTCTAGCAAACTAAGATTGTGATATTCGATTGTGCTAAACTTATTTTGATAACATTTGACTTGTACATATGTTCCTGACTTCTAATCTCATAAAGAGATTAGTAGAGAGTGTTTATTAATAAATACATATATATTTGATATATATACCTGTGTGGTGTCTTTTCATTTGGTGATTCAAGAGATTGTGTGGTAAAACAAGCTGCTTTACATTCCTTCAAGACTTAGCCTGAAGGCTGCTCTCCACAGCTACCACTAGGATAGCTTTCTATAAAGGTTGTCTTAAACCTATCTACCATAAGAGTCGAATTGTTCTGGTGCAAGGTGTCCACTTTAATTAGTGAACAGCATATACCAGGCCAACTTCTCACACTAGGTGAGAGGTTTGGGGCACATTCCCTTTTCACAGAGGGAAGCATCCTTTAAATGACAGATAATGGTTGTTGGTCTACAAATCTCTATTGAAGGATCCTAGGCTGGGCTAGTTTGTCAGGAGAGAACTCGGAATATTCTAGTGTTCTGAGACTTGAATTGGAATGTGGTTTCACCACAACTCTTCAGGTTGAATATGGGCTAGGAGATCACGTTTGCATTCCCAGATGTGAAATTATGACTTTAGATATATTGAGAGACAACTTTTGTAGGGATTCCAGGACCATTCTGCTGTTGGCTTTGAAAACGCTCTTAAAATACAGGGTGATGTAGTTCTATTTAGTAAAGTTGGGGCAAAGTAGTGTTGCACGTTCAAAAGCATCTGTATTTCTTTCTTTGGTGATTAGCACAAATTATCATAGAGTAACTAAGCTGAGAAAGAATCATGGCCATCAAACAGTGCTTCACGTGGAGTAGAGGAAAAAGCCTTCTCAGCATCTTAAGGTGATGATTAGTGTTTCTGTTACTGGATATGATTCAGTGATTGAATGAGTGCTTGGAATGAAATCAGACTCCAAGGACTGTTACTTTGTAAGTTCGTGACATGGATGTCGAAATCATCCTGGACCATTGGAAAGAAATGGAATCCATGGAAACGTCAGTGATTTCCAGTATTTCAGTTTTTGAATCAGATGAGACTTGCTTTCTTTCATCCAGTAGTAAGTCTGTCTGAAAAAGCTGGTAATCTTTCGTCGCTCCTAATGTTTGCTTCCAAGACCTGGGTGTCTGCCATCTGCATTCATTTAGAATGAAGTTGTTGCTACTTGAACCAGGGGCCACATGCAGATGTTGAAAAACAAAAGTGATGGTGAAGAGCTTTGAGAGACACCGTAGATGATATGTTTATTAAGGAGGAAAAAAGTACAGATTCCCGCTTGTTGGCTCCAATGTGCGAGGAAGGAACAGCATGGCTGCAGCACCACTTCAGTGACCCACGCCTATCTTTCTAAATGTCCCAGCTGTGTATCAAGTTCCACAATGTCAGCAGCGGAGATGCCTTTGGGATCAGGGTTTCCGTTTGCTGCAGATTGAGTGATGGGGCAGATCCTCTCTGATGTCAGCTAGAGTTGAGCCAATCCCTGTAAAGAGCCTAAAACCGGACTGTCGGTCATGAAGGATGCTGTTTGTGTCCTTTTGTTCGTGACTGGCATCCCTTCCATGATCTTGCTTAGAATGGGTACGCTTGATATGTAGTTGAACATTTCTAAGGTGTCAAGTCTTTATTTTCACTAGAGAAGTAACAATGGTGCACATTTGAGACTTTCATCCCAAGTCCCATTCAAATGATGAATTGATCACCCATGTAGTGCCATGTGCCAATGTGTCTCTAAGGTCTTTCATGGTAGTCACTGAACAAGTCTCTTCATTTAGTTAGAGGTTTTCATACTCTATGTGCTACACACCATGCAGAATGAAGCGAAGGATGTTTGACAGCTCGCAGTATGATGGAGGGAAAGGAAGGAGATGCTTCAGAATTGGTGTGAATGCCTGCTCCGATCGTCTTCATTTTGTTAGCAAATTTGTTCATAAGTTTTTTCAATACTAAGGTGAGGCGTCCGGGGTAGTCTTGGTCTGCAGCTCTCTCAAAACAATCTCAATAACTACACTATTTGCTGAGTTGTCCAAAGCAAAGCACTTGCATGCATCTTGTAAGCCAAGCAAAGTTGCAATTACTTCACCCGAACTTCGCTATGCTCTCTCTCCACTTCAGAATGCTAGCATCTTGTGTCAGTAACATGTAAACCCCAGTCACCAATATCACAGTGAAAAGCCATCTAAACAAGAAGAACCCTCATCTCTGGTACTACGCATAACGGGGCAGATTTACGTTGAACTAACGCAGCGGGGTACAGCAAGTCATTTTGCTGCGCCGCGCTGCGTTAGTTTTGAAGCACAGGGATGCGACATATTTACAAGAATATGTCGCATCCTTGTGCTTCCCTCTGCGCTGGCGCACAAACTGCAGCCATGCGCCGGCGCAGGCACCCTTGCACCATGGTGCAAGGATGCCTGCGTCGTGGGGAGATTATTTTTGTGCAGGAAGGGGAACCTTCCTGCACAAAAACAATCACTACAACCATTTTCCTCTTTCAATGCGTGCTGCAGAATGCAGCACGCATTGAAAGAGGAAAAAACGAGGAGCATTTCTCCTCGGTGCGCCTCGCTACGCCACCTCTAGGGTGGCGTAGCTTTCAGACGCATCTCCAGAGTTACGATTTCTCGTAATTCTGGAGATGTGTCTTGTTCCATGAGTGTTGCGTGGGTACACCCACAGCAACACCCATGGAACGCCCCTTCACCGCAAAGTGCTGCGTGTGAAGGGGCCGTATTTACAAGGAGAGGAAAAGTCACACAGGGTGGCTTTTTCTCTCCTTGAAAATATGGAGCAGCCCCCTGCGCCACCAGTACGTCACGAAAAGTGACGTACTGGTGGCGCAGGGGGCTCGTAAATCTGCCCCAACAACAGGTTTTAGCTCCCAACTCAGCATGGGTATTTCTCTAAACACCTTACCAGCGACACAGCTATAACTTACAGCAGTGCTCCGCATTCGAATGCTGGCGGCTCAGGCAGTGTTTCAGTAGCTTAATTAATCATAAGTCTATGAGATATTCTGCACGCTCTAATATCGGCAGTGCTGAAGCCTTGGAAGCAGGCTGTGGACCTGACAGAGTCCAATTGCTAGCCAGTATCATCATAAGCATTTTGGAGGCCTTGGGCAAAACATATTTTGGGGGCCTCAGTATGGGACAATTTTGCATTTTATAACCCATTTCCTCCTGATTCAAGCCAACATGATCCCGAAGAATACTAAATGATATGTTAATCTAAACAGGGTCACACAAAAAAAACAGTTGAAATATGTCTTCTCCGGGACACCAAAAATCCTTAAGATGACAATGTGTAGACAGACAGAGACAGAGGTAGAGGTAGGCAGAGAGGGAGAAAGGTTTAGGGGCATATTATCAACGAGGCGATAAACAATTATCGCCGCTTTTGCGTCCGTTTTCGGACGAAAAGCGGCAATATTTTTATCGCCTAATCAGCAAGGTCACGCTATCGCGTGAATCCTTGCATTATCGCCCTTTCCCCCCAACGCCCATCTTTACATCTCTAATGAGATGCAAAGTGGGCGTTACTGGCGTACCCGGATGGACTACGTTGCAAATATCGCTGATGTTCACATCGCGATATTTACAAGGCAACCCACATGATTTTAGCAGAGGTTAGATTTTGGCGAAAACTGCCGTTTTCGCCAAAATCTAACGTCTGCTAAAATCCTGACTTAGCCATCCCTAACATAGGGGGTGGATTCTGCTGATACGACCACAGGGTCGTATCAGCAAGGTTATTGCTGTTTTGCAGGGAACATCGCTGGAAAACCAGCGATGTTCCATGCAAAACGGCGATAACCTCGCTATCTCTGGAATTTTTATCGCCCTGGAGAAACGCGTTGTTAATAACGCGCTACCAGGGCGATAAATTCCAGAGATAGCCTGCGATAGGGAATTCGTCGCTACGCACGGCCAGCGATAATTATCGCTGGCTGTTGATAATATGCCCCTTGGATGGAAACAGAATAGTCAAATAGAGAGAAGGTTCACTTTCCCTGGTGGGGGCCCAGGGTAATTGCCTACTTTGCCCATGCCTCAAAACGACTCTGTTGCTATCTCAACCAAGAGAGCAACCTGATCCGATTTCTTATTTGTATGACTAAAAATGCCCAATTTTTGTGCCACATACCAAAGCCATTGTTTACATTTTACCGGGTTCTACCTCATAGCACCTCCATATCCACTTTTTGGGAATGCCATTAATGCCAGAGAGAGAGAAAATACTAGAACATGGTATTGGTGGGCTTTGCAATGATGGAACCCTGTTTATCTGGTGGGTGTCATCACTACCAGCCTGTGGTGCATGACAACAGTTCGAAACCCAGTCACCTTCAAGGTACAGTGGCAGCATGTTAAAAGTTTCTGGGAACCCAGCCTGTGCCACTGTGCAACATTGTAAAAGAGTTCTGAGCTTCCTACCTGTGGCTAGGATATAAACAACCACTTATATACAATGAAGGTTGGGTGAGTCATTCGAACAAGTTACTTACCTTCAGTAACGCCCTTTTTGGTAGAGACATGATCTAGCCGCAGATTCCTTACCTGTGAACATCCCAGGCGTCAGACTGGAGCCGGAAATTTTTCGTGAGCAGTACCCCTGCGCGCTGGTAGGTGGCATCGGTCGACTACGCGTGACGTCATTGGCGTTGTGTTTGTTGTTATGACGTCCGCGTCGTCTCTATATAGGTGTCACCTCAGCGCACTGACGGACAAGATACTTACCTTCGGTAACGGCTTATCTGGTAGAGACATGATCTTGCCGTAGATTCCTTACCTTTGAACTTTCAGGCGTCACAGTGTATCCGGAAGATTTTTCTCAGCAGTACCCCTGCGCGCCAGTAGATGGCTTCGGTCGACTCCGCGTGATGTGGTAGGTGTTGCGTCCACGTCGTCAATATAACCACCACTCCGGCGCGCTGACCTCAGTACTTTTCACGACTTTTCCACGCCAGAAGCGCTGAGCCATGAAGTGACTGACCGTGGTGTGTTAAAAAGACAGCTAGGGCCCTGAAGGGAATAGCCCTAGACAGTAAAGCTAATCCACAGTGCAGGGAGGATGGGTTGGTCGGTAAGGAATCTGCGGCTAGATCATGTCTCTACCAGATAAGGCATTACCGAAGGCAAGTAACTTGTCCATCTGATAGAGACATCTAGCCGCAAGTTCCTTACCTTTGATCAGATACCCAAGCAATACCTTTCCCGGAGGTGGGACTGTGGAAGAGCTTAGACCAGGAAATCCTGCAATACAGAGTGGCCAAACAGTCCCTCACTGTGAACTTGAGAATCCAAGCAATAGTGTCTGGTGAACATGTGCAGAGATGCCTACGTAGCCGCCTGGCAGATATCAGCAAGAAGAACACCACGCTGGAGCGATGTGGTGGCTGCCTTTGCCCTAGTGGAATGGGCTCTGAGCCCTTCAGGGGGTTCTTTTTTCACTAAGGCATAACAGATTTAAATACAGAGGATAACCCAACGGGATTTAGTCCTCTTCTGGACAGCACACTCCTTCTTTGCACCCACATATCCAATAAAGAGTTGGTCATCCATCCGGAACTCTTTGGTTCGATCAAGCTAGAACGATAACGCTCTTTTTGGGTCCAGACGATGGAGACGTTCCTCTTCCTTGGAAGGGTGCAGGGGTGCATAGAAAGTGGGCAGAGTAATAGACTGTCCCATATGAAAGGGAGTTACGACCTTAGGCAGAAAAGATGCCCTAGTGCTGAGCACTACTTTGTCCGGAAAGATGGTCAGATAAGGAGGCTGTGATGACAGTGCCTGCAGTTAGCTCACCCTCTGGCAGAGGTTATTGCCACTAAAGAAGCTGTCTTGATAGTGAGCAACCATCGAGGGCAGTTGTGAAGTGGCTCACACGGTGCGCACATCAGAAAGGTGAGAACCAAGTTAAGGTCCCACTGTGGCATGATGAAAGGGGAAGGGGGAAATAAGTGAGTTAACCCCTTCAAAAATCTCTGCACCAGGGGGGATTTGAAAAGTGAAGGCTGATCTGGCAGCCAAAGAAAAGAGGAGAGGGCTGGAAGATAACCTTTCAGAGTGCCCAGAGCAGAGCCCTGCTGGGCCAAGGAAAGGATAAACATAAGAACATCCGAAACGGAAGTAGAAAGGGGGTCCACAGATCGTTCTGTATAATATTTACAAAATTTGCTCCATCGGCAGGTGTAAACCAACTTTGTGGAGGGACGCCTGGCTGCCAGAATAACTTCACAGACTTCGGGAGGAAGGTCGAAGGCTGTCAACTGTCGCCACTCAATCTCCACGCAAGGAGGCGGAGAGTAGACAGGTTCGGGTGGAGGACCCTCCCCTGCTGCTGTAACAGAAGATCCTCCCGAAGGGGCAGCCTGATCAGAGGATCGATGCTCATCGCCAGAAGCTCGGGATACCAGACTCTCCTTGCCCAGTCCGGAGTGACAAGAATGACTTGCACCCAGTCACTTCTGATCTTCTTGAGCACTCTGGGCAGGAGTGGAATGGGCAGAAAGGCGTTCAGGAGGCCGGAGCTCCACTCGTGATGAAAGGCGTTGCAGAGCGAGAGCCGCCTTGGAAATGCCAACATGCGAAACTGCTGACATTGCGCGTTCTCTTCGGAGGCGAACAGATCTAACCAAGGCTCTACCTACCACTGAAAGAATCCTTGCGACTCCTTCGGATGGAGATGCCACTCGTGATCCGCAAGGCACTGTCGGCTGAGTTTGTCTGCTCTGGTGTTCAGAGAACCGGCCAGATGTTGAATCACCAGGGAAATGCCCTGTTGTTCCAGCCAAGTCCAGAGACGCAGGGCCATTTGACACAGGGTCCACGACCCCACACCACCCTGCTTGTTGCAATATACATGTTGGTTGTGTTGTCTGTGAACACCTGAACCAGCCTTCCCTTAATGGACGGCAAAAAGTATTTCAGTGCCAATCGGATCACCCGAAGCTCCAACTGGTTGATATGGAGTCTGGCTTCCGCCGGAGACCAGAGTCCTCTGATCTCCATCTCTCCCAGTTGGCCTCCCCATCTCAAGCGGGACGCATCAGTCACTACTGTGAGATCTCGGTGGGGAAGGGAGAGGGGTCTGCCTATGACCCAATCGGGGTTTGTTAGCCACCATTGCAGGGTTTTCGCAGTGCCCTCTGATATCTGAACCAGGTCGGTGAGATTTCCCCGATGCTGTGCCCACTGGAACTTCAGGTCTCACTGCAGAGCCCGCATGTGCCATCTGGCATGGTCCACCAGTAGGATGCAGGAGGCCTGAAGGCCGAACAGCCTCAGAGTCATTCTCACCGAAATCCAGGATAGAGGCTGAAACATCTGTAGTTAATGTTAATGTTAATGTTAACTGAGATTTGTAAAGCGCACGAATACCCGGAAGTGTCTTGGCGCTGAGGACATAGTACGCCCCTGTAACGTCTAATTCTTAAACAGCCAGGTTTTTAATTCCTTCCTGAAGGTGGAAAGGGAGCTCGCAGCTCTGAGCACATACGGAAGAGTGTTCCAGAGTTTGGAGGTGCCGTAGTAAAAGCTACGACCACCCCAATGCAATGTTCGAACTCTGGGCACTTGCAAAAGTCTAGCCCCTGTTGAACGGAGGTGTCTTGTTGGTTCATACCAGACAAACAGGTTTTGCAAGAAGGAAGGACCTGTGTGGTTCAGAGCTTTATATGCCACGCAAAGAGCCTTGAATTTGATGCGTTGTGACACCGGAAGCCAATGCAGGTTGCGAATCTCTTTCGATACAGAGTTTCCCCTGGGAATGTCGACCAATAAACGTGCTGCTGAATTTTGAACCATCTGAAGCTTTTTAAGCACTCTTTCTGAATGTTCAAGTAAAGCCCGTTGCAATAATCCAGTTTAGACTGGATTAACGAGGTAACCACCATTTTCCTGGAATCTAAAGGGATGTAAGGAAAGATCTTCCTTATTTTCTTAATAAGAAAGTGGGAGGCAGATACTGTTGAATTTGTCTGCTGTGAAAACGATAGTTTATTGTCAAACCAAACGCCCAGGTTCTTAGCCTTGACCGCTGGATTAGGTGGTTCTCCCATCTCTACGGGCCACCATAGATTACCCCAGTCTGGCTGCATATTGCCAAAAATCAGGACCTCAGTCTTTTCAGAGTTGAGTCTGAGACAATGTGTACTCATCCATCTGTTTATAGTGCACATGCAGTTCTGAAACTGTTGAGACGGGGAAACCTGGTTTTTGTAGGCAGCCACCACTATCTGGGTGTCATCGGCATACGACGTCAGACTAAACCCAAAATCCCGAATTAAAGGAGCCAGTTCGGAGATGTAAATATTGAAAAGAGAAGGGCTCAGGGAGGAGCCCTGTGGTACTCCACATGGGAGGGTATAAGGCTCTGAATGATACCCATCAACCGAAACTGTTAATCTCCTGTCCTTAAGAAAGGAGGACAGTAGGGCTAGTGCGGTGCCTCTGACCCCCAGATCCTCCAATCGCTGTTCCAGGAGAGAGTGGTCAACCGTGTCAAAAGCAGCTGACAGATCGAGGAGCACGAGAGCCGCTGTGCCTCCCCATCCATCACTGCTCTGATCTCCTCAGTGGCTTTGATAAGTGCGGTTTCTGTGCTATGATCTTGGCGAAACCCAAACTGGGAGTTATCCAACAGATTATTTTCACGAATAAATTGTGTTAGTTGAATGTTCATGATTTTATCTATTATTTTTGCTGGTAATGGTAACCGGGCTATAGGCCGATAGTTCTTCGGGTCGGCCGCGTCCAGGTTGGTTTTTTTTAGCAGCGGGAGGATAGAGGTATCCTTCCACCTGGAAGGAAAGATGCCATGTTCAAACATGGAATTAAAGATTTCTGTGAGCCCAGGACTCACTAGATCTGCTATTTCTGTCAGAAATGCCGGCGGGCATGGATCGAAGGGAGATCCAGACTTCGCTCCCTTTATGCATTTCTCCACCGCTTCAGATGAAGTGGGGGAAAAGCTACAAAAGGAAATGTGTTTAGGGACAGGGCTAGTCGGAAGAGTGGTAGGGAGGTGAGCTGATACGTCCTCAAAGATCTTGAAAATGTCTAGGACTTTAGTTTTAAAAGCTTCTGCAATATCGTCACAGAAATTTTGGCTGCCCCTAAACTCTGTGTTTTTGGGTATCGTAAGTTTGTTTACTACTGAGAAAAGTGCTTTGGAAGAATTTATGGCGTTTTCAATCTGTCTGGTAAAGTAATCCCTCTTTCCTGATATAAGTAAATTTTTATATTGAGTTAGGGCCATTTTGTACGCTTTCCTCTCAGGCGAATAATAGTTTGCACGCCAACACCTTTCTAGTCGACGGCATTTTTGCTTTTCTTTCCGTAGTGTGTCAGAAAACCAGGGGGCCGAGGGGGTGCTCCTATTCCCTGACGATTTCTTGAAGGGTACTGAGGCATTGACGGCTTCATTGAGCCATTCAGTATATTTGGTGGCAGCTAATTCTGGGTGACCATTTAATTGTGGTCGAGAGCTATCCAACTGTGTGTGGAAGGTCATTTTATCCATTTTACTCCACTCCATATGGGTGGAGACAGGGGGCTTGGAGATACCTCCTAACCTGACAGTAATGCCTGGGAAATTGAACTTAATTAATGAATGGTCTAACCATGTCAGAGGGAGAGTTTCTTTGAGTATGAGACCATGAATCGAGGTAAAGATGCCGTCTAACGTGTGTCCCGCCTCATGAGTGGGGGTCTGTACCTGTTGCGTTAGACCTACAGCTCCCAATGTGTCAAGGAGAGTCCTTGTCTCCCTGTTATCTTTATCTTCAAGATGAAAATTAAAATCTCCGAGAATGGTAAAATCGTTGTGTAGAAAAGTGGATTCCAGAAGGCTATCTAAGTTAGAAATAAAAGTGCTTCTGGATCCTGGAGGCCGATAAAGTAAAATGCCTCTAAAAGTCAGCCTAGGGTTAAGTTCGAGCGCAAAGTAAAGAGCCTCATATGAAGGTGTAAAGATAGGGTGGTAGGTTATAGGGAGCTGCTCCCTAAAGATAATTGCTACTCCCCTCCTCGTTTAAGCGGCCTGTCGGCCCTGATCGCCCTAAATCCGGTCGGTGTTGCTGTAACAAAGTCGGGGTCGGAGGCTTCGTCTGCCCAAGTTTCTGTTATAAAAAGTATGTCTAAGTCAGAATTAGATATCATGTGTGCAATTTCATACTTGTGCTTTGCCAAGGATCTGACATTTGTGAGGCCGCAGTGAATTACGGCACTCTCTGTGAGTTTAGAGGAGTCACGACTGCGGGAACATTTGGGAGGCTGAAAGACACTGGACTTTTGAGGAAGTGGGAGCGTGAAACCGCAGGGACAGTTTATGCTATCTTCACCAGGAAATAGCGGGCAGCACTTCTCCTTGGGATTATTAAGGAGATGTAACTCCCCAGCGGTGTATCTGAGCGCCGAAGAAAATAAAGGACCGGAGGTTCTGGCCCTGGGCCCAATCCAGGCGCGGACGGGTGCAGACGGGCTTGCCTTAGGCGCGCCTTCGGCGCGCCAGCGGCGCGCCCGCTGCGCGCGTCCGCACCATTGGTCGTTTTGTGCTTGGTTCCGGTGAAAAACTAGACCGTGTCCCAACCGGAAGTGATCTGCGGGCGGAAGTGAGGCAAAATAGGAAATGGTGGTGTGTCCGCCCTCCGCACAATCGGCACAGCAGCCGTGGCGGACCGGGGTCGGCACTAACTCAAGACTAGTCAGCTCAACGTAAGAGCGGTAAGTGCAATACTGTTTAAGGAATTAGCCGCAATCAGTATTAAAAACAAATAAAAAGCAGTTTTTAAAAAAGCTCTACACAACCTGAGTAAAAACAAATTAAAAAAGGCAAATCAGAGCTGCAAGTAGCGAGGCGCCAGCAGGGCTTACTCAAGTAGTATAGCCTGAATATCCTGGACTCGCCGCTCGGGAGGATAAGCCCGAAACTGCACTGTGTCCAGAATGGCTCTGATAAAAGGGAGCATCTGAGAGGGAATCAGGTGTGACTTTGGCATGTTGATAGTGTACCGCAGAGAATGCAGGAGGTTCACCGTAGTCTGGCTCTTCAACGGAATGGCGCTGGCTGGCATGGAAAGAAAAGAACTGACGTCAGCGCATCAGAGTGGCGGTTATATTGACGACGCGGAATGTCACTGCGATGGCGGACACGACGCCTATGATGTCACACGGAGTCGAACGACACATCCTACCAGTGCGCAGGGGTACTGCTGAAAAAAATCTTCCGGATCCAGCCTGACGCCTGGAAGTTCAAAGGTAAGGAATCTGCGGCTCGATGTCTCTATCAGATATCAGTACTTTTCATGACTTTCCACACCAGAAGCGCGGAGCCATGAAGGTGACTGCCAGTGGTGTATTTAGACAACTAGGGCCCTGAAGAGGAATCGCCCTGACACTGAAAACTGATCCGCCGTGTGGGGAGGATCGTTGGGTTGGTAAGGAATCTGCAGCTAGATCATGTCTCTACCAGATAAGATGGTACCAAAGGTAAGTAACTTATCCATCTGATAGAGATATCTAGCCACAGTTTCCTTACCTGTGAACAGATACCCAAGCAATACCATCCCTGAAAGAGGGACTGCAGAAAAGTTCAAACCAGAAAATCCTGTAGGACCGAACGGCCAAAGAGGCCCTCCCTATGGACCTGATTGTCCAGGCAATAATGCTTTGGCAAACGCGTGCAGGGATGCCCACGTAGCTGTACGGTAAACGTCAACGACCGGGACACCATGCTGAAGAGCTGTGATCGCAGTTTTAGCCATGGTGGAATGAGCCCTGAGGCCTTCAGGAGGCTGTTTCTTTGCTAGAGCATAACAGATCTTAATACAGAGGATTACCTCTTAGGAGATGGTCCTCTTTTGCACAGCACGTCCCTTCTTTGCTCCAACGTACCCAACAAATAGTTGGTCATCCACCTAAAGAACAAGTTACTTACCTTCGGTAACGATATATCTGTAAGAAACATTAGTAGTGATAGATTCCTTACCTTAGAATATCCCCATGCATCAGACTGGATCCGGAAAGTTTTCGTCAGCAGTACTCCTGCGCGTCGGTAGGTGGCGTCGTGCGGCTCCGCGTCCGTCGTTGGCGTCGTGGTCGCCGAGATGACGTAGTGGGCGCTACTTAGATGCCGCCCACGCGCGCTGACGTCAGTTCTGTACACGACTTTCCGCGCCAGGAACGCAGAGCCATGCAAGATACTGACCACTGGTGTATTGAAACTAGGGCCCTGAAAGGGATGACCTTAACCCTAGAAATCAGTTCGCAGAACAGGGAGGATGGGTGGGGCGGTAAGGAATCTATCACTACTAATGTTTCTTACAGATATATCGTTACCGAAGGTAAGTAACTTGTTCATCTGAAAGAAACACATAGTGATAGATTCCTTACCTTAGAATAGATACCCCAGCAATACCAACCCCGGTTGTGGGTCTGCGAACTAAGATCACACCAGAAAATCGCGGAGAACAGAACGGCCGAAGAAGCCGTCTCTCCGGACTTGGCTGTCCAGGCAATAATGCTTGGTAAACGTGTGCAGCGAGGCCCACGTGGCTGCCTGACAGATGTCTTGCAGGGGGACGCCGCGTCCCAATGCAGTAGTGGCTGCAGTAGCTCTGGTGGAGTGAGCACGCAGCCCCACCGGAGGTTCTTTTTTAGCCAAAGAGTAACAGGCTTTGATGCACAAGACAACCCAGCGGGAGATAGTTCTCTTGTGTACCGCCCGACCTTTCTTGGTGCCAACGTAGCCAACAAAGAGCTGGTCATCCACCCGGAACTTCTGTGTGCGGTTGAGATAAAAAGAGAGCGCACGTTTTGGGTCCAGACGGTGGAGCCTCTCTTCCTCTCTGGAAGGATGCAGAGGCGGAAAGAAGGTGGGCAAGGTGATAGTCTGCCTGATGTGAAAGGCCGTAACCACTTTTGGCAAAAAGGAAGGACGGGGCCTGAGCACAACCTTGTCCGGATGGACTGAAAGGAAAGGAGGCTTACAAGAAAGAGCCTGGAGCTCACTCACCCGCCTAGCGGAGGTGATGGCCACCAGGAAGGCAGTCTTTAATGTCAAAAGACGAAGAGGACAGTTGTGAAGGGGCTCAAAGGGAGCGCACATCAAGTATGTAAGAACCACATTCAAGTCCCACTGAGGCATCACGAAAGGAATAGGAGGAAAAAGGTGTGTAATGCCTTTGAGAAATCTACAACAGGGGACTTGAAAAGAGAGGGCTGATCAGGTAGCCTGAGAAAGGCAGAAATTGCAGAAAGGTAGCCCTTGATAGTGCCCAGAGCAGAGCCCTGCCGGGCCAAAGAGAGAAGGAACAGTAGGACCTCAGAAAGAGGGGCAGAAAGGGGATCCCCAGTCTTTGCTGTGCACCATGCCACAAACTTGTTCCACCTGCAGGCGTATACCACTTTAGTAGAGGGATGCCTGGCTGTCAGAATAACGTCACAAACTTCAGGAGGCAAGTCGAAAGGAATCAATTGCCGCCGCTCGATCTCCACGCAAAGAGGTGGAGGCTGGACAGGTTCGGGTGGAGGACCGTCCCCTGCTGCTGCGACAGAAGATCCTCCCAAAGAGGCAGTCTGATCGGAGGATCGATGCTCATACTGAGTAGCTCGGGATACCATACTCTTCGAGCCCAGTCCGGAGCCACAAGAATGACTTGGGCCCGGTCGCGCCTGATCTTCTTCAGCACTCTGGGCAGAAGTGGTATAGGCAGAAAGGCGTACAACAAACCGCAACTCCACTCGCGACGAAAAGCGTTGCCGAGCGAGTGCCGCCTTGGAAATTCCAACGCGCAGAACTGATGACATTACGCGTTCTCTTTGGTGGCGAATAGATCTAACCAAGGCTCTCCCCACTGCTGAAAGAGACCTTGCACCACCTCCGAGTGAAGACGCCATTCGTGATCGAGCATGCACCTGCGGCTGAGTTCGTCCGCCCTGGCGTTCAGAGAATCTGCCAGGTGTTGAACCACCAGGGACATGCCCTGATGTGCCAGCCATGTCCAGAGACGCAGAGCCTCCTGACAGAGGGTCCACGACCCCACCCCGCCTTGTTTGTTGCAGTACCACATGGCGGTGGTGTTGTCTGTGAACACCTGCACTACTCTCCCCTTGACAGAGGAAAGGAATGCCTTCAGTGCAAGCCGGATCGCCCGCAGCTCCAGAAGGTTGATGTGGAGCCGGGACTCCGCCGGAGACCAGAGGCCTCTGATCTCCGCCTCTCCCATGTGGCCGCCCCATCCCAGGAGGGACGCATCCGTCACCACTGTAAACTCCGGTTGGGGAAGGGAGAGGGATCTGCCGTCGACCCAATGCCGGTTCGTGAGCCACCACTGCAACTGTCGTGCAGTGCCCTCCGAGATCTGGACGTGATCGGACAGGTTCCCCTGATGCTGCGCCCACTGGAACCTCAGGTCCCACTGCAGAGCCCGCATATGCCATCTGGCATGATTGACCAGCAGGATGCAGGAGGCCATGAGGCCCAGCAGCCTCAGAGTCACTCTGACCGAAACCCGGGACAAGGGCTGAAAGATGGGAATCAGAGCCCAAATATCCCGGACTCGCTGCTCGGGAGGATAGACCCGAAACTGCGCCGTGTCCAGAACCGCTCCGATAAAGAGGAGCTTCTGAGAGGGGATCAGGTGCGACTTCGGCACGTTGATGGAGAACCCCAGCAAGTGCAGGAGGTCGGCCGTAGTCTGGAGGTGGGAGACGACTGCCTGGGGCGAGCCCGCCTTCAACAACCAGTCGTCGAGATAGGGGAAGACTGAAACCCCTGATCTGCGCAGATGAGCTGCGACCACCGCCATCACTTTCGTGAGCACCTGAGGGGCGCTGGTAAGGCCAAAAGGGAGCACGGTGAACTGAAAGTGCTCGTGGCCTACCGTGAACCGTAGGTAACGCCGGTGGGCTCGCAGGACTGGGATGTGGAAATACGCGTCCTGCAAGTCCAGCGCCACCATCCAGTCTTGTGGGTCGAGAGCAGACAAGACCTGAGCTAGAGTGAGCATCTTGAACTTCTCTTTGCGGAGGAAGCGATTGACGTTCCGGAGGTCTAAGATAGGACACAGGCCTTTGTCCTTCTTGGGCACCAGAAAGTAGTGGGAATAGCAACCACGACCTACTTCTGGCGTCGGAACGCGCTCGATGGCCCCCTTGGCCAAGAGGGCCGCAACTTCCTGCTGAAGAAGCACCAAGTGATCCCCCAACATGCGGTGGTACTGAGGTGGCATGGCTGGAGGGGTAGTCTCGAAGGGGAGGGAGTAGCCCCTCCGGACTATCTCTAAAACCCACCTGTCCGAAGTGATGGTGCGCCAGTGGGGGAGGTGATGGCAAAGCCTGCCGCCCACTGGTGTTTGATGGGCCTGAAAGTTCAGACTAGGAAGGTTTGGAGGCAGTGGTGGCCAGGGTGGTGGTGGACTGACCCGCCCGCTGGCCCCTTGGTCAGCCACGGCGGAACCCGCGGCCGCGCTGGGATGATTGCTGCGCCGGCTTGTGGATCTGTTGCGAACGCTGCGGGGCGTCCCTTCCTGTGCCACGAAAGGAGCGAAAAGCGGAAGGCGGAGGAGGGCGGACTGCCGAGATACCCAAGGACTTGGCCGTAGCCTGTGAGTCCTTAAACCTCTCCAACGCGCTGTCCGCTTTGTCACCGAAAAGGCGACGGCCATCAAAGGGAATGTCCATAAGGGTGTTTTGGACAACCCCCGAAAATCCAGGGGTCCTCAACCAGGCGTGACGGCGAACCGCCACCGTCGTTGCAATCGATCTGCCCAGTGAGTCGGCGGTGTCTAGGCCACAACGAATCATGAACTTTGCTGCGTCTCTCCCCTCTGCAACAGCCTGGGAGAGAGCAGGCCGGGCCTCCTCCGGACACTGGGGCAGCACGTTCGCCACCGTATCCCACAGAGAGTGGGAATAACGGCCCAAGAGGCATGCGGTGTTCACGGACCACAGCGCAGAGATGGTGGAAGAAAAAATCTTCTTCCCAAACTGATCCAGCTTCTTGGATTCCCTATCCGGTGGTGCGGAAGGGAAGGCGGTTGGGGAAGCAGAGGCTTGGACAACCAAGCTCTCGGGGTGGGGTGTTGGGAGAGGAAAATGGGGTCACCCGGAGCCGGGCGATGGCATCGGGCCACGTTCCTATCCACAGGAGCCCCTGTGGTGGGCCAGGACCAAGTGCCCAAAAGAACGTCAGAAAGGGCTTCATTGAAAGGAAGCAGCGGCTCCGCAGAAGTAGCTGCTGGCTGAAGCACCTTTGTCAGGAGGTTAGTCCTGACGGCCACAGTAGGGAGCTCGAGGTGTAGGGCCTCGGCCGCCCTACGCTACACCACAGCATAACTAGCACCCTCCTCCGTAGCCACGGTAGGAGGAGACAGCATGCCAAGGTCTGGTGAGGTATCCAGACCACTGGCGTCCCCCAATTCCTCAGCCCAGTCCTGTTCAGACTCGCAGGCAGCAGCGAGAGGGTCCTCAGACCCCTCCCAGTCCTCCCCTTGCTCCTCAGGCTGGTCAACAGGTCTAAAATAAGGAGCAGGGACATGGGGATAGAAATCCCCAAGCAACGTCGAGAACGGCATCGATCGACGCCGGCTCGACGCCGCGTCCACTTCGGGGCTGAAACTGAGGTCGACGTCGTCCCGAGGAGCGGGCGGCGTCAGAACTGGTGCCGGTGGAGTCGACGTCGGTGGAGGCGTAACAAGGTCAACCAGCATCGACCGGGATCCAGGCCTGGATCCAAGGGTGTCCTGCGGCGCTGGGGCCGGAGCCGACAGCGACGCCGGGGCTGGAGGCGCCGGCGAGGAAACGCGAGGACACCCATGCGGGACCGCGGGGCCCGAAGGCGCACCGGCGGGACCCGACGGCCCAAAGAGGCGAGCCATGGCCGACAGGTACTCCTGTATTTGGGCCGGAGTCGCCGATGACCCCGGGAAGGGCGGGTAGTCGGGCGGCGACTGCATAGGCTCCGCGGAGACGCGGGGGTGGCACCACCCGCACCCTCAAACGTCACGCGACCGGCGAGGGGAAGTCGAAGAACGATGGCGCTTCTTCGACTTCTTGTGCTTCGTCTTACCTGACCCCGAGTGCGAAGACTTGGATCCCGAAGACTGATGATGATGAGTCCGCGCACGGTCCCTCGACCTCCCTCTGGACCGGGACTTCGAACGGCGCGGGGCCGACTGCCGGGCTTCCAGCAACTTTCGGGACCGCTCCCGCAAAGTCTTCGGCGCCATGGCCCGGCAGTCGGGGCACGACTTGGGGTCGTGGTCGCGCCCAGGTAGAAAAGACACACACGGTGCGGGTCCGTCACCGACATCATGCGGTGACAATCCCCGCAGGACTTGAAACCGGGCATCCTACTGTACCAGGAGTCGATGACTCAAAGAAAAATAGAGACAAAAAGCCTCAAAAAAGTCAGTCAAAAATTGACTGGGGGTTCCTGCTCTTCCCGGATCTGCGCTTGCTGGCGCGGAAAAAGAAAGAACTGACGTCAGCGCGCGTGGGCGGTGTCTAAGTAGCGCCCACGACGTCATCTGGGCGACCACGACGCCAACGACGGACGCGGAGCCGCACGGCGCCACCTACCGACGCGCAGGGGTACTGCTGACGAAAACTTTCCGGATCCAGTCTGACGCCTGGGGATATTCTAAGGTAAGGAATCTATCACTATGTGTTTCTTTCAGATACTCTTTAATGCGGTTGAGATAGAATGATAACGCTCATTTGGATCCAGACGGTGGAGACGTTCTTCTTCTTTAGAAGTATGCGGAGGAGCATAGAAGATGGGCAAGGTGGCAGATTGTCCTAGGTGGAAGGGTGTCACCACTTTAGGCAGAAAAGAAGCCCTAGTGCGGAGCACTACCTTGTCTGGGAAGATGGTCAGGTAAGGAGGCTGAGAAGAAAGTGCCTGCAACTCGCTCACCCTCCTGGCAGAAATTATTGCCACTAAAAAGGCTGTCTTGATGGCGAGCAGCCGGAGGGGACAATTGTGCAGCGGCTCGAAAGGCGCACACATCAGATAAGTGAGGACCAAGTTAAGGTCCCACTGGGGCATGATGAAAGGAGAAGAAGGAAACAAATGTGTAAGCCCCTTCAGGAATCAATGTACAATGGGTGATTTGAAAAGTGACGGTTGATCTGGCAAATGCAGAAAAGCAGAAAGGGCCGAAAGGTAACACTTTAGAGTGCCCAAAGCAGAGCCCTGCTGGGCAAGAGAGAGGATGAAAAAAAGAATGTCTGAAAGGGAGGCAGACAAAGGGTCGATAGACCGTTCTGAACAATATTTATAAAACCTTTGCCATCGGCAGGCATATACCGACTTAGTGGAGGGATGCCTGGCTGCCAGAATAACTTCACATACTTCCGGAGTAAGGTTGAATGCTGTCAACTGTTTCCACTCAATCTCCACGCATGGAGGCAGAGAGTGGACAGGTTTGGGTGGAGGACCCTCTCCTGCTGCTGCAACAGAAGATCCTCCCAAAGGGGCAGCCTGATCGGAGGATCGATGCTCATTTGCAGAAGCTTGGGATACCTAACTCTCTGTGCCCAGTCCGGAGCCATGAGAATGACTTGTTTCCGGTCGCTCCTGACTTGCTTGACCACTCTGGACAGGAGTGGTATAGGCAGAAAGACGGAAAGGAGGCCTGAGCTCCACTCGAGCTGAAAAGTGTCGCCGAGCGAGAGCCACCTTGGAAACTCCTACGTGCAAAACTGCTGACATTGCGCATTCTTGATGGAGGCAAACAGATCTTACCAAGGCTCTTCCCACTGCTGAAAGAGTCCTTGTGCCATGTAGGAAAGTAGGATCTGCTTTCATCGTTACCCCCACTTTTTGCTTGCTATCAGTATGTTTTAAACCTAGTCTGACTGGGATCCTGCTAATCAGGACCCCAGTCACTGTGCTTTCTCCCTAAATTGACCATGGTAAGTACTTTTGCACATCCACAATTCGCTACTGATGTACACTTGTAAGTCCCTAGTATATGGTACTAAGGTACCCAGGGCATAGGTGCACCAGGAGTCTCCCATGGGCTGCAGCATGTGTGCTGTCACCCATGGAGGTCCACTTAAACTGTGACTTCAGGCCTACCTTTGCAGCATGTGTGAGTTGGTGCTTGCACCTCTCACAACAGATATACGTTTCCTTATATCTGAGGTCACTACACTTAAAATCTATAAGTCACCCCTATGGTAGGCTCTTCAGTCCTGAGGGCAGGGTGCTTGTTTATAAATGTGAGGTTGCCCCTGCATTAGCAGGACACCCATACAAACCCCAGAGTCGATTCTCCAGGCTTTGTAAGTACAGTCAGTCATTTTAATATATATAGTGGACATCAGTCATTATGGGATGTCTGACTATATAGTGGCTGCACCGAACCCAGTCATGTTTGGTATAAAACATGTTGGAATCATACCCAACACCGATTCCAGTGTGGGAAGTATGATCCCATATCCTGGGGGGTTCCCTTTGGGTACCCACTGTACTACCGGTAACAACCTTTCATGGTCTGTCAATAAGATAGTGCTGCTGCCGACCACAGACACGATTCTGCCCTCCTGCTGCTGAGCCAAGCTCGAGCAGGGGAAGGTTGAACAATAGGTTTCCTGTTACAGGTAGGTGTGACCACCTCCCAGACAGGACCTAGTGTATTGGGCTTGGGTGGGGGCGCTTGCCAGCACCACCAGAACGCTTTGAAGGACACATTTGGTGCCCTCCTTGCATACTCCAGGTTGAGCCAGTTCAGAGAGCCCTTGGCTCCTGCTCTGGCATGAAACTGGACAAAGGACATGGAAGTATCCTCCCCTCTGTCCAACCCCTCCTCTGGGAGGGACCCCTGAGTTGTTCCAACCCTTTCCTTAGGGTACTTAAGGGCTTACCTGTTGGTGGAGTTTTAGATTCATCATGGGACAAGACTCAAGCCTGAAACCACGTCACTCTTCCTCCGTCTGGAGACTTGCACTTTGCTTCACTTCACCTGGAACCAAGACTGCACCAAGGAAGACACCTGCTGCTCCTGGTCTCACTGTTCAACAAGTCTTCTTCATCGTCTGTGTCTGCGCTTCTTCCAAGATCTTCACCAGACCTGTGGGCATCAAGGACACCCAAAGTAATCTCCCTTCAAGTGAAGGAGTCACTCCCTGCATCTGCAGGCACTGCAACAAGCTGACCGATATGCTGCTCCAGTTCTCCTACGGACTTCCAGAGGCTCAGCAATACAGGTGGTGGTTCTGCAACTCCCTCGAGTTGTCCTCTATGCAATGACCTGACCTGTCCTCTATGCAATTTTGAGGCCAGTATCCCTCGTCGGAAACGCTGGGACCGAACCCCTGTGCACTGCGTTGACTTGCCGGTGCCAAGGCTTGTTGGCTCTGCACTCCAGAGATCTTCAGGCTACAATAAGCTCCAACATCCACCATCTCTTCCTACAGCATCCTCACCACATCCTCTGCACCGTGGGCCTTAATTCTTGGTGAGCTGCTCGAGGTCCTCTTGCGACTTCTGTGCCTTTGGCCTGTGGGTCCTCCTGGGGGTCTTCTCCTGCTTCAGTGGGCTCCCTGCTTGCTAGGGGCCTTCTCTGACTCTTATGCTGTTGGTGAGTCCCTTGGACCTTGCGGGTCCCAACGTTGCTCCTTTTTCGTTCTCCAAGCCAGTTGCAGCTTCCAAGGTTTTTTGGTGCTCCCGCCGGCCACCAACCACCTAGCCACCGGCATCCAAATTGGAACAGCTTGTGCAGGGCTCCTGGTCTTCCTCAGCATCGCCTGGTCCTCTCAGCTGCAGCGACAAGGTCACCGCCAACTCTTCTGAACTGCCCGTCATGGGTGGACATTGCTCTTCTGTGCCTCCTGGTTAATACTGAGTGGCATAGACTCTGTCCCCTCTGCTTGCAGGTTCTTCACTTCCAGAATCCACCCTTGGATTCCATCAACTTCTTCACATTCTTCTCCAGAGGCACTTTTTTCCAAGTCTTCCATTGCCATCTACGAAGGTTTCTGACCTCTCTTCAACCCTATGCACCTGGCTTCCCTGGTGCAGGTAACCTGTTCTCCGGGGCATCCATGGGTGGGGTGGCTCTCCAACCTTCTGTCCTCCAAGGGAATTCTTCGGAGTCCTCTGGAAAGGATCCTTCGTCTGCAAAACTGCAATCGTGACCTATCCGTTGACTTCTATTGGGCACACTGCTGTGTTCTCACTCTGCACACAGCCTCCGTGTGGTTCCTGGGTACTTACGTTGGGTGGTTCCTTGTGTCCCTGGCTCCTCTGGGTCTTCTGGTCCAAGTCCCATCCTCCTTTGCAGTTCGCATTCCGCTTTCTTGATATATGGTTTGGTCTCTTCCTGGAGACCACTGTACTTTGTGCTACATACCTTATTGCATTTGAAGTATTTTCATGTATTGTGTTGATATCTCCGGGTAGGAGATATTCCAATGTGTTAATCAATCAATCAATCAAGTGACTTGTAAAGCACGACTACTCACCCGTAAGGATCTCAAGGCGCTGGGGGGGGGGGGGGGGGTGCTGATCTGTCGCAGGCACTGTGGTTCAGTCGAAGAGCCAGGTCTTGAGGTCCTTCCTGAATTAGGGCAGTGACGGTGATTGCCTTAGGTGGAGAGGCAGGGTGTTACAGGTCTTTGCGGCGAGGTAAGAGAAGGATCTTCCCCCGGCCGTGGTCTTGCGGATACGTGGGAAGGTGGCCATGGCCAGTTGGGCAGAGCGGAGGTCTCTGGTGGGTGCGTGGAATGTGAGGCAGTGGTTGAGGTATGCAAGTCCTGTGTCGTGTAGGGCTTTGTAGGCGTATGTGAGGACCTTGAAGGTGATTCTTTGATTCTTTTGTTGACTGGGAGCCAGTGGAGGTCTCTCAGGTGACTGGTGATGTGGCTTTGGCGGGGGATATTGAGGATGAGTCAGGCGGAGGCATCCTGGATGCTTTGCAGTTTCTTGAGGAGGTTCTGGGTGATGCCGGCATAGAGTGCATGCCGTATTCAAGTCTGCTGCTGATGAGTGCATGGGTGATCGTTTTTCTGGACTCGGTCGGGATCCACTTGAAGATCTTTCGGAGCAGGCATAGTGTGTGGAAGCAGGATGATGAGACAGCATTGATCTGGCAGTTCATGGTGAGCGAGGAGTCCAAGATGATGCAGAGATTTTGTGCGTGATCTGTGGGTGTTGGGGGGACGATCCAAGATCCGTGAGCCACCAGGAGTCATCCCAGGTGGAGGGGTTGGAGCCCAGGAAGAGGTCTTTGGTCTTCTCTGAGTTTAGCTTGAGGCAGCTGTGAGAAGTTGGCCTGGTATATGCTGTCCACTAATTCTAATTCCAGTCCAAACGACCCTTATGATGTATGAGGTCAAAGATAACCTTTAGAAAGCTATCCTAGTGGTAGCTGTGGAGAGCAGCCTTCAGGCTTAAACTTGAAGGAATGTAAAGCAGCTTGTTTTACCAGAATATCACCTCCTGAATGACTAAATGAAGGAGAACCACACAGTAGTTATATAAAAATATGTATTTATTAATATAACACTCTCTGCTATCCTCTACACGAGGATAGAACCCAAAGCACACAATACGCGATTAATAGAACAATTGTAAGTAGCACAATACACAGTGGGCTCCAGGGGGAGACCAAACCATATACTAAAATAGTGGTATAACAGTCACGACTGAAATCAAGACAAGGTCTGGAGCACGTAGAATCGCTGGGACCCCAAGGAGGCACCCAAGGTGAGTAGACAGGGACCCCACGGAGGCCGGGTGCAGTGTGGGAACACGACCGCGGGCTCCGTACAATTCTATGGGAAAATCGCGGTTACACTTTTAAAGTTTAAGGACCCTTCTAGGAGGACTTCGAGCGAACCCCTTGGAACTTAAGAGTTTGAAGAGCCACCCCACCCGTGGATACCGAAGTACCCGAGTTACCTATGACAGAGGAGCTGGGTGCATAGGTCTGAAGTGGTGTCGGAAACTGTCGTCGTTCTCAATGGAGAGCTGCAAAGAAGTACTGCTGCCGTGAAGGTGAAAAGGGTCCGGTGGAATCCAAGCCTGGATTGTGGAAGGAAGGAATCTGAAAGCAGAGGGGACAGAGTCTGGGTCACTTCAGAGTGACCAGGGGCTAGGAAGACGAATGCCCACCGATGTCGGGTGCTTCAGGTGCGAAGAAGGGATGCTTGACTCTGCAGCCACAAGGACCAGGAGACGTCGAGGATGACCAGGAGCCGGAGGTGAGCTGTCCCTCGAAGGATGTCGAGTGCTGAGGGGTCGGTGTCCGGCGGGAGCACCAACAAGCCTTGGCAAAAGCAACCGACGCAGGAAGATCAAACAGGTTACGGTGTGGACCAGCAAGGTCCAGGGGACCCCCCAAGCAATGGAGAGTCAGGGCACGTCTGGAGCAACCAGGAAAGCCCAAGAACAATCAAGATGACCCTCAGGCCGAATGAACAGGAGTCGCGAGGGGACCTCGAGCAAGATTACAAAGTACCAGCCCACGAGGCACTCGGTGCGAGGAGGCCGGAGTTCTTTGGTGCAAATACTGCTCAGGGTCAGGACTACACGGAGTCCAATGCACAAGCTCAGGAATCGCCAACAAGCATATGCACTTGCAAATGGACACGGTGCACAGGGGTTACGCAGCCCCCACGAGGGATACTGGCCTCAAACTCAGTGAGAGGGCAGATCAACCTCAGGGACCTTCAGAAACCCACCTCCTGTGTTGCTGAAATCTTCGGAGTCCTCAGGAGCTCAGGAGCAGCAGCCCGGTCAGTTGCGGTTAGGTGAATGCGAATGCAGGTGAGTGACTCCTTCACCCCAAGGGAGATTCTTCAGTTGTCTCAAGTGCACCACAGGTCCTGCAGGGAGCCTGTATGGAGCAAAGGCACAAACTAAGCTTCGGACGGAAAGGGGGACGAAGTCGAGGTCCAGCGAAGTCCAGAGTGTCCAGACGGTTGAAGGTCAGTGGTTTCTTCTTGTAGAATCTTGTCCACGTAAAATCTAAAGTCTTACAGCCAGGTAAGCCCTTTTGTACCCACGGGAGAGGGTTGGACAGATTCAGGGGACCCTCCTAGGGGAGGGGCAGGACAGAGAGGTGGTTACACCCATGTCCTTTGTCCAATTTCGCGCCAGAGCAGGAGCACATGGCTCCCAGAACTGTTTTGAGCTGGACTATGCACAGGTACACCAAATGTGCCCCAAGTGCAGACTTTCAGGCACTCTCAGAGTGCACCCACCCAGCCCCAATACACTAAATCCTGTCTGGGAGGTGGTCACACCTCCCTGTGACAGGATGCCTATTGTGCTGCCTTCCTCTGCTCGAGCTTGGCTCAGCAGCAGGAGGGCAGAAATGTGTCTCTGGTCGGCAGCATCCAATTTGTGCTGTCCGGGTCGAGAAGGCTGGTACCGGTTAGACCAGTGACCCCACGAAGCTCGCTTCAGAAGGGTGGAATCATACCTCCCACACCAGTTACTGGTGTGGAGGTATGATTCCAAGGTGTTTGATACCAAACACGATATGTTTCTTTGCAGCCGTTTTCGAGATAGCATTTACCGTGAGGTTATAATGCACCTCTACCTATATGTCCGGCTGAGTCACAGACAACCCGGGAGAATGGTCTCCGAAGGCTGCAGAGAGGCTCCCTCTCACATAAAACCCAGCACCCTGCCTTCAGGATTGTTAAGGCCTGCTATAGGGGTGACTTATAAGTTTTAAGTGTAGCGACCAATAGATATAGTGAACCTATATCTAGCACCAGCTTACTCAGGCTGCAGTAGCAGACCTAGACTTCCATTTTGCACGGCCTCTCATGGGTGGCATAATACATGCTTCAGCCCATGGGAGGCCTCTGGGGTACCTATGCCCTGGGTACATGTGTACCATATACTAGGGACTGATAAGGGTACCCCAGTATCCAATCTGGAGTGTACCAAAGTACATGTATGTCAATTTAAGGGAGAAAGCAGATAAACTGGGGTCCTGATTAGCAGGATCCCAGTCAGACTAGTCAAAAACAGTGAGACATCAAGCAAAAAGTGGGGGTAACCATAAGAAGCAGATCCTACTTTCCTACACAACTCCACCCCCCCCAAACGAAAGGACATGAGACTAACGTTGACCAGTTGAGTCTTCATTTTCTAAGTGGAAATATCTGGAGAGTCCATCTGCATTGGCATGGTTACTCCCAGGTCTAAGTTCCACTGTATAGTCCATCCCCTGTAGGGAAATGGACCACCTCAAAAGTTTGGGGTTTTCACCCTTCATCTGTTTTAGCCATGAGAGGGGCTTATGGTCTGTCTGAACAAGGAAGTGAGTGCCAAATAAGTAAGGCCTCAACTTCTTCAGAGCCCAAACCACAGCAAAGGCTTCCCTCTCAATAGCTGACCAACGTTTCTCTCTGGGGGTCAGCCTTCTGCTTATAAAAGCTACTGGATGATCCTGACCCTCTTCATTCAGTTGTGATAACACAGCCCCTACCCTCAACTCAGATGCATCAGTTTGAACAATGAATTGTTTGGAATAGTCAGGACTTTGCAGAATGGGAGCAGTGCACATGGCCTGCTTCAGGTCATCAAATGCCTTTTGACAGCTAACTGTCCACTGAACTTTCTTAGGCATTCTTTTAGAGGTCAGATCATTCAAAGGGGTCACTATGGATCCATATCCTTTGACAAACCTCCTGTAGTACCCAGTCAGGCCCAAGAAAGCTCTGACCTGAGTCTAGGTAGTTGGAGCAACCCAGTCCATGATGGTCTGGATTTTGCTCTCCAATGGTTGAACCTGGCCTCCACCCACAAGGTAGCCCAGGTACACAACCTTACTCTGCCCTATCTGGCACTTGGTGGCCTTGATAGTGAGGCCTGCCTTTTGCAGGGCCCCCAGAACATTTCTTAGGTGGACCAGGTGATCCTCCCAGGTGGAACCAAAGACATCAATATCATCAAGATAAGCTGCACTACAGTCTTCCAGGCCTGTGAGGACTTTATTCACCAACCTTTGAAATGTGGCAGGTGCATTTTTCAAGCCAAAGGGCATTACCACAAATTGATAGTGCCCACTAGGGGTTGAAAATGCTGTTTTGAGTTTGGCATTCTCAGCTAGTCTGATTTGCCAATATCCAGCTGTGAGGTCAAATGTACTCAAGAACTTGGCTGAGGCCAAAGTATCAATGAGCTCATCTGTCCTAGGAATAGGATGAGCATCAGTCCTAGTGACTGCATTGAGCCCCCTGTAGTATACACAAAATCTCATCTCTCTCTTACCACCCTGGGTTTGAGGTTTGGGTACCAGGACTACTGGACTAGCCCAAGGGCTGTCTGAGGGTTCAATGACTACCAATTCCAGCTTCTTTTGGACCTCAGTCCTGATGCAGTCCCTGACATGGTCAGGTTGCCTGTAAATCTTGTTTTTAACAGGCAGACTCTCACCTGTGTCCACTTCATGGGTACACCAAGTGGTCTGACTAGGAGTCAGGGAAAACATATGTCTGTACTGATTGAGGACCTTCCTGCAATCAGTCTGTTGCTGCTCAGTGAGGCTGCCTGCCAAGGCTACACCATCAACTGAACCATCATCAGGGTTCTGTGAGAGGAGGTCAGGGAGTGGGTCACTCTCTTCCTCCTGTCCCTCATCAGTAGCCATGAGCAAGCCCATGTCTGCCCTATCAACATATGGCTTGAGCCTGTTCACATGGAACAACCTATGGGGGCTCCTGGGAGTTCCAAGGTCCACCAGATAGGTAACCTCTCCCTTTTGCTCGAGTATGGTATGGGGTTCACTTCATTTGGCCTGGAGGGCTGCTGGGGCCAAAGGCTCCAACACCCATACCTTGGCTGGTAGACAGTCAGCACAGCCTTTTGGTCATGCCAAGCTTTCTGTAATTCTTGGCTAGCCTCAAGGTTTTTGGATGCCTTCTTCACGTATTCAGCCATCCTGGAGCGGAGACCAAGTACATAGTCCACTATGTCCTGTTTAGGTGGTTTGAGAGGTAACTCCCATCCCTCCTTCACTAGACACAAGGGACCCCTAACTGGATGTCCAAACAGAAGTTCAAAAGGGCTGTAGCCAACCCCCTTCTGAGGAACCTCCCTGTAGGCAAAGAGAAGGCAGGGCAACAGGACATCCCATTTTCGCCTAAGCTTTTCTGGGAGGCCCATGATCATGCCCTTCAGGGTTTTGTTGAATCTTTCAACCAACCCATTGCATTGTGGGTGATAGGGTGTGGTGAATTTGTAATTCACTCCACACTCCTTCCACATAGCAGTTATGTAACTTGACATGAAGTTTGCACCTCTGTCAGTTAAGACCTCCTTAGGGAAACCCACTCTGGAAAAAATTCCCAGGAGGGCCCTGGCCACCACAGGAGCTGTGGTGGTCCTAAGGGGTATGACCTCTGGGTACCTAGTGGCATGGTCCACCACCACTAGAATATATCTGTGCCCAGATGCAGTTGGAGGATCCATGGGACCAATTATGTCAATCCCAACCCTCTCAAAGGGAACCCCCACCACAGGTAGTGGTATCAGGGGGGCCTTTGTGGTACCACCTGCCTTACCACTGGCTTGACAGGTGGTACAGGAGCGACAAAACTCCTTTGTGTCCTCTGACATGTGAGGTCAGTAAAAAATGAGGGACAAGCCTGTCCCAAGTCTTCCTTTGGCCTAGGTGTCCTGCTAAAGGGATATCATGTGCCAGTGTCAGTAGGAAGCCCCTAAACTTCAGAGGTATAACCAACCTCCTGGTAGCACCAGGCTTGGGGTCTCTACCCTCTGAGTAAAGGAGTCCTTCATCCCAGTAGATCCTGTGGGACCCACTGGCACTCCCAGCAGCCTCAGCAGCAGCTTGCTGTCTAGGGGGTTCAAGAGAGGGGCAGCTGTGCTGCTCCTGACTCAGCTCTGCCCTGGAAGGGCTCCCTGTCCCCAAGAACTCAACCTGATCAGGCTCAAGTTCCTCTGAGACAGTTCCTACACAGGGACTGGGATCATCTTCCTCAGGAGACTGATCCTCACTCTGAGACTGGGGGGAAGACACTGCCTTACCCCTACTGCTCCTTCTCTTGGAAGGCACCTGGTCCATTTTTCAAGGATCCAGGGCCTGTTCAGTGGAAGACATTTTTGCCTGTGACCTGGTCACAGCAAACACATCTGCAGAGATGCCCAACATTGCTGCATGTGTCCTGAGTTCCACATCAGCCCAGGCTGAAGTTTCCAAATCATTGCCCAATAAGCATTCCACAGGGAGGTCTGAGCTAACCACAACCTTCTTAGGGTCAGTTACCCCTCCCCAGCTGAAATTAACAACTGCCAAGGAATGGTCTGTCCTGACATTGCTAGCATTGGTCACTTGGTACATCTCACCAAGTATGATCTGGTCAGGGCTCACAAGATCCTTAGTCACCATTGTGACACTGGCTCCTGTGTCCCTATATGCCATGGCCTCCTTACCATTTATTAAGGGCTGTTGTCTGTATTTGCCCAGGTTGCTGGGACTGACAAATAGGGAGGCAATATCCATGCCTCCATCACAGACTAAAACAGCCTGAGCTGGAGTTCTGACTAGGTCAGAACCCATCTCAGAACCCAGGGTTAACCCTACTATACCCTTGTTCCCTGTACCACCACTTGGAGCTGAACTAGGGGGAACAGTTGCCTTAGGGGCAGTGGTGGTGGTAGGAGGATCCTTGGCTTTGGCACAATTGGCATCTCTAGGCCAATGTGTCTTTTCCTTACACAGGAAACACCAAGGCTTCTTTCTGCCTTTCCCTTGTTAGATTGTGACCCACCCTCAGATGCAGGTTTTTGGGGCCCTGAAGAAGACTTCTGGTCTTTACCCTTCTCCCCACCCTTATCTGCAGGTTTAGCATCTTGCTTCTTTTGGTCACCACCTTGGTTCTGATTTTTCTGCTTCACCCTGGTTCTGACCCACCTATCTGCCTTCTTTCCCAATTCTTGGGGAGAAGTCAGATCAGAGTCAACCAGGTATTGATGCAACAATTGATTTTGGCAATTATTAAGGATCTGCTCCCTCATAATCAAATTGTGCAATCCCTTGAAATCATTCACTTTGCTGCCAAGTAACCAGCCTTCCAGAGCCTTAGTAGTACAATCTACAAAGTCTACCCAGTCCTGAGTCTGTGCCTTCTGGGTGTCTTTGAAATTAATCCTGTATTGTTCAGTGATTAAGCCAAACCCATCAATGAGAGCACTCTTCAGGACTGAATAATTGTCAGCATCCTCTTCTCTAACAGTGAGGAGCTTATCTCTACCTTTGTGAGCAAAGGAGAGCCACAAGATAGCTGCCCACTACTCTTGGGGACCCTCTGTACCTTACAGGCCCTCTCCAAAGCAGTTATCCATTTGTGGATGTCATCCCCACCATGGTAGGGAGGGACTATCTTGCTCAGGTTCCTATGGTCATAAGTATATTCCTTTACCCTAGGGACACTGTTGCTGCCACCATGGGACTCTAGTCCCAATTTCTTTCTAGCCTTCTGGAGCTCTAAGGATTCCTTATCTAGTGCCAATTGCTCTTGCCTGAGCCTAAGCTTGACTTTCTCAAGCTCTAGAAATTGGCACTCTCTGTCATAAGAGCTATTTCTCTTATGGGATATGGAGGTCCCTGCAGAAGTTCCTGAATGGTTAGATTCTGCAGAGGGAGATCCAGATCTCCTGGGTAAACTCTGCACTCTTCCTGGAGGAATGAAGAGAGGGCCACTGGGGCCTTCTCCCCCACCTCCTGGAAGATCTAAGTTGTCCAGGGGGGAATCATTTTGATCCTCCTGGTCAGGGTTTGATTCTAGGTCAAAGAAGGTTTCACTCCCTGGCCTGTCCTCATTCCCTGCCCCACCCACTCTATCTACCTCATCAGACCCTGGGGTCTTTCTAAGGTCATCTAAGAGTAACTCCTCAATGAGACGTTGGGTGTTGCATTTCTCCCTGTCTTCATCTTCCTAGAAGCACACATGGCTTTCAAATCCTGAAATGAAAGAACATTGTATCTAGAAGGCAGAGAGCCACTGGCTTCTCCTTTAGAAGACATACTAAGTGTGGTGTGGTGTATGCACCTACCTAACCTAGTGGGAACTAAACTCTCTTAGGTTGGAGAAAGGGTGTGCTAGACCCTTAACTTACCCAACCCCAAGTTCAGTAGAACTTACTTATTCTAATCTTGAAGTATTAAATGTGCCTAATACTTTAGTGGTTTTCAGTTAATCACTCAATGAGATTTATCTGGTAAAACAATAGCAAGCTTGAATCCCAACCACTGCACACCAATGTGAGAAGTAGGCCTGTTATATGCTGTCCACTAATTAAAGTGGGCACCTTGCACCATTCCAAACCACCCTTATGATGTATGAGGTCAAAGATAACCTTTAGAAAGCTATCCTAGTGGTAGCTGTGGAGAGCAGCCTTCAGGTTTAATCTTGAAGAAATGTAAAGCAGCTTGTTTTACCAGAATATCACCTCCTGAATGACTAAATGAAGGAGAACCACACAGTAGTTATATAAAAATACGTATTTATTAATATAACACTCTCTACTATCCTCTACATGAGGATAGAACTAGGGGTGGGCGGAATTTGCATAGTCGCGTTACGCAAAGTTCAGCGAAACGGTAAAAAATCTCCGCGAGCACGCAAAAGTTCTGCGAACACGCGGAATTGCTTGTTCCGCCCGTTCGCAATGCTTTTTTCCTGTTCGCAAACACTGTTTGCGTGCTCGGGGGGAAATATCTCGCGAACACGCACTTTGAAAGCGCGAACAAGCAAAAAATTCTGCGAAGCGCGGAATTTTGGGCGATTCCGCGTTCTCCGCGGAACGCGAAATTACCCAAATTCCGCGAGCGGAACGGAATTTACCACCCAGGCCTAGATAGAACCCAAAGCACACAATACATGATCAATAGAACAATTGTAAGTAGCACAATACACAGTGGGCTCCATGGGGAGACCAAACCATATACTAAAATAGTGGTATAACAGTCACGACTGAGATCAAGACAAGGTCTGGAGCACGTAGAATCGCTGGGACCCCAAGGAGGCACCCAAGGTGAGTAGACAGGGACCCCACGGAGGCCGGGTGCAGTGTGGGAACACGACCGCGGGCTCCGTACAATTCTATGGGGAAGTCCCGGTTACACTTTTAAAGTTTAAGGACCCTTCTAGGAGGACTTCGAGCGAACCCCTTGGAACTTAAGAGTTTGAAGAGCCACCCCACCCGTGGATACCGAAGTACCCGAGTTACCTATCCCAGAGGAGCCGGGTGCATAGGTCTGAAGTGGCGTTGGAAACTGTCGTCGTTCTCAATGGAGAGCTGCAAAGAAGTACTGCTGCCGTGAAGGTGAAAAGGGTCCGGTGGAATCCAAGCCTGGATTCTGGAAGGAAGGAACCTGAAAGTATAGGGGACAGAGTCTGGGTCACTTCAGAGTGACCAGGGGCTCGGAAGACGAAAGCCCACCGATGTCGGGTGCTTCAGGTGCGAAGAAGGGATGCTTGACTCTGCAGCCACGAGGACCAGGAGATGTCGAGGATGACTAGGAGCCGGAGGTGAGCTGTCCCACGAAGGAAGTTGAGTGCTGAGGGGTCGGTGTCCGGCGGGAGCACCAACAAGCCTTGGCAAAAGCAACCCACGCAGGAAGGTCAAACAGGTTACGGTGTGGACCAGCAAGGTCCAGGGGACTCCCCAAGCAATGGAGAGTCAGGGCACGTCTGGAGCAACCAGGAAAGCCCAAGAACAATCAAGATGACCCTCAGGAGGACCTGCTGGCCGAATGACCAGGAGTCGCGAGGGGACCTCGAGCAAGATTACAAAGTACCAGCCCACGGAGCACTCGGTGCGAGGAGGCCGGAGTTCTTTGGTGCAAATACTGCTCAGGGTCAGGACTACACGAAGTCCAATGCACAAGCTCAGGAATCGCCAACAAGCATATGCACCTGCAAATGGACGCAGTGCACAGGGGTTCGGGTTACGCAGCCCCCACGAGGGATACTGTCCTCAAACTCAGTGAGAGGGCAGATCAACCTCAGGGACCTTCAGAAACCCACCTCCTGTGTTGCTGAAATCTTCAGAGTCCTCAGGAGCAGCAGACTGGTCAGTTGCGGTTAGGTGCCTGCGAATGCAGGGGAGTGACTCCTTCACCCCAAGGGAGATTCTTCAGTTGTCTTAAGTTCACCACAGGTCCTGCGCAGAGCCTGTATGGAGCAAAGGCACAAACTAAGCTTCGGACAGAAAGGGGGACGAAGTCGAGCCCAGTCGAGGTCCAGCGAAGTCCAGAGTGTCCAGACGGTTGAAGGTCAGTGGTTTCTTCTTGTAGAATCTTGTCCACGTAAAATCTAAAGTCTTACAGCCAGGTAAACCCTTTTGTGCCCACGGGAGAGGGTTGGACAGATTCAGGGGACGCTCCTAGGGGAGGGGCAGGACAGAGGCGTGGTTACACCCATGTCCTTTGTCCAGTTTCGCGCCAGAGCAGGAGCCAATGGCTCCCAGAACTGGTTTGAGCTGGACTTTGCACAGGGACACCAAATGTGCCCCAAGTGCAGACTTTCAGGCATTCTCAGAGTGCACCCACCCAGCCCCAATACACTAAATCCTGTCTGGGAGGTGGTCACACCTCCCTGTGACAGGATGCCTATTGTGCTGCCTTCCTCTGCTCGAGCTTGGCTCAGCAGCAGGAGGGCAGAAATGTGTCTCTGGTCGGCAGCATCCATTTTGTGCTGTCCGGGTCGAGAAGGCTGGTATTGGTTAGACCAGTGACCCCACGAAGCTCGCTTCAGAAGGGTGGGATCATACCTCCCACACCAGTTACTGGTGTGGAGGTATGATTCCAAGGTGTTTGATACCAAACACGATATGTTTCTATGCAGCCGTTTTCGAGATAGCATTTACTGCGAGGTTATAATGCACCTCTACTTATATGTCCGGCTGAGTCACAGACAACCCGGGAGAATGGTCTCCGAAGGCTGCAGAGAGGCTCTGCTCATGCAGGGGCACCCTCTCACATAAAACCCAGCACCCTGCGTTCAGGATTGTTAAGGCCTGCTATAGGGGTGACTTATAAGTTTTAAGTGTAGTGACCAAAAGATATAGTGAACCTATATCTATAGTAAGTGGTGCTAGCACCAGCTTACTCAGGCTGCAGTAGCAGACCTAGACTTCCATTTTGCATGGCCTCTCATGGGTGGCATAATACATGCTTCAGCCTATGGGAGGCCTCTGGGGTACCTATGCCCTGGGTACAGTAGCGGTCGGTGGTGGGAGTGCCGCCGGACGTGGAGCAGGGGAGGGGCAGGGTGGGGGGTAGTAAACTACGGATTATGGGCGATTACAGGTAAGTACACATATAAATAAATAAAACGAATTTCGTTTCTGGCGCTGCATCGCCAAATGTGATGCAGCACGAGAAACGAAATTCATTTTATTTATTTATATGTGTACTTACCTGTAATCGCCCGTAATCCATAGTTTACTACCCCCCACCCTGCCCCTCCCCCGCCCCACGTCAGCGCCCGGCGGCACTCCCACCACCGACCGCTACTGCCTGGGTACATGTGTACCATATACTAGGGACTGATAAGGGTACCCCAGTATCCAATCTGGAGTGTACCAAAGTACATGTATGTCAATTTAAGGGCGAAAGCAGATAGACTGGGGTCCTGATTAGCAGGATCCCAGTCAGACTAGTCAAAAACAGTGAGACATCAAGCAAAAAGTAGGGGTAACCATAAGAAGCAGATCCTACTTTCCTACAGCAGCTGTCCTTCATCCAGGTGGCGACAGCCTTCATCCCGTTGTGGAAGGTGTTCTTGGAGACTGTGGGTTCATTGGTGAGGGAGAGGATCAGCTGGGTGTCGTCGGCGTAGGAGACGATGTTGAGTCTGTGGTTCCTGACAATGGCTGCGAGCAGGGCCATGTAGATGTTGAAGAGAGTGGGGCTCAGGGAGGAGCCCTGAGGCACTACGCAGCTGATCCCTGTGGGTTCAGAGTGGAACAATGGTAGCCTGACTCTCTGTGTTCGGCCTGTGAGGAAGGAACGGATCCATTCCAGGGCTTTTTCGCGGTTGCCGGCGTCATGGAATCTTGTGCATAGGGTGCGGTGGGAGATGGTGTCGAAGGCGGCCGAGAGGTCCAGGAGGATGAGGGCTGCAGTTTCGCCTCAGTCGAGGAGGGTGCAGATGTCGTCTGTGGCGGCGAGGAGGGCGGTCTCGGTACTGTGACTGCTTTGGAAGCCGGACTGGGAGAGTTCCAGGATGTGGTTCACTTTGATGAACTCGGAAAGTTGGGCATTGATGGCCTTCTCGATGACCTTGGCTGGAAAGGGGAGCAAGAAAGGGAAAGTGGGATGTCTGCTGTCCCTGTGCTGGATTTGGTGATTTCTTTGACCATGGCAAAAAGTTCTTTGCTTTTGTGTGCGTTGGTGTTGATCCTTTCTTGTAGGGTTGCTTTCTTTGTTGTTCTAATGAGGTGGTGATGTGTGGTGACAGCGGTTTTGAAGGCTGAGCAGTCTTCCAGGGTCTTGCTGCTCCTCCATCTCTTTTCAAGTCGTCTACAGATGCGTATGTACTCATGAAGGGCGGGAGTGAACCAGCTGGCTTTTTTGGAGTGTGTCTTGCATGGCGCTTTCTTGAGGGGAGCCAGTGTGTCGATGCAGTTGGAGATCCATTGGTGGAGGGTGCAAGCTGAAGTAGGTGATGAGCTGTTCTTCGGTGACCGTGTTCCAGCTTCTGCGAGGGTAGCGGTGGCCGTGGTGGTGTACGGTGTGTTTAGTGAAGGAGAAGTGGGCGCAGCAGAGGTCGGTCCAAGGCAACTCGGAGGTGTGGCTGAAGGAGACGTTATCGCTGGCGAAGAAGACAGGGTCGAGCATGTGACCTGCTGAGTGAGTTGGAGAAGTGACCCGTTGTCTGAGTCCGATTGTGGTGTGGTTTTCCAGCAGGGACGATGTGTTCTTGTCGTTGGGGTTGTCCAGGTGAAAGTTGGGGTAGCCGAGGAAGATGTAGCCTGAGGAGGTGAGAGCGTGGGGAGCGATGAAGTCGATGATGGAGTTGCTGAAAGTTGGACGGGTCCGGGGGGTATGTAGATGAGGGTGCCGTGGAGGGTTGTGGTGTTCAGGTTGGTCTGAACCTGGAAGTGGAGGTGCTCCATGTGGTCGCGTAGTTGTCTGAGTGGGTGATGAGGCGGAGAGTGCTTTTGTGTGGAACTCAGTTGCTTTCTTAGGATCTCCACGCTCTCAGAAGCAGAGCATATCTCTGCAGGCTAGAATGACCAGTGTGCAGATCTCTAGATTGAGACCTTTTTAGATGGAAAAGAGTCCAGGTCACAGAATAGGGAAGTGGGAGGGTCAGTGAGGAATCTGAGGTTAGAGTATCCACCAGAAAGATTGTTACCAAAGTAACTTGTTCTACTGATACGCCTAACCACAGGTTTATCACCTTGTGAACAGATACTATAGCAGTACCTCCCCAACTGGCTCAGACCAAAATGTTCTGCTGGACTAAGAGGACAAAATGCCCCTCGATGGGCCTGACTGTCAAGCAGTAGCAATTTCTGAACATATGTACCAACCACCAACCACCATGTAGCCACCTGACATATATCCAGGATAGGCACTCGGTGTGCCAATGCAGTGCTCTGGTTGTGAGCCTCAGAGAATCCAACAAAGATCATATCAATCATGCAATATTCCCTGGTACGATCAAGGTAAAAACTCTCTGTGCTCTTTTGGGATCCAACCCATGAAGTCTCTCTTACTCCTTTGAGGGATGAGCCAGAGCAAAGAATGAAAGAAGGTTAATAGCCTACCCAACATGAAACAGAGTAACCACCTTCAGTAGAAAAGAAGCTTGGGACCTCAAAACCAGCTTGTCTGGGGAGACTGTTGCGTGCAGCAGATTGACAGGGAGTGCTTGAGCTTGTTCAAATGTGGAGCCAGTGTAATGGAGATAAGGAAGACTGTCTTCAAGGTTAGACGTTGCAACAGACAGCTGTGCAGTGGCTCAGAGGGGGTACATGTCAAAAAAGTGAAGACTAAGTTCAAATCCCACAATGGCATCACACAGGGCTTTGGTGGAAACAAATGTAAACCTGTTAAGAACCGCATCACAACAGGTGATTTAAATAATAAAGGCTGATGTGGCAATTCCAAAAAAGAGGGAGAAAGCAACCTTAAACAGTGCCAAAAGCAAATCGTTTAGCCTGGGATAACACAAACAGCAACATGTCAGACAACCTGGCTTATAGTGGATCAATCTGAAGAGAACCGCACCAAGCCCAAATTTGTCCAAACTCCTGGTGCATACTGATTTTGTAGAGGGATACCTTGCCGTCGGAAGCAACAACAACTGCTGCCTCACATCACCTCACTCCACAGTGAGACCCTTCACCTGCCTCCGCTGCCGATTAACCTCCACCCCATCACCAACCACCATCACAGCAACCAACGCCACACCAGCTTCGAAGGCCGAGACTCCCCCGGAACAACTCAGCTGCCTCGTGAGCAATGCCAGATCGGTCTGCAAATACGCAACCGAAGTTTGGGACACCGTCTCCACCCTTCACCCCGAGGTGACATTCATCAACTTGGAGGAAGGTTGAATGCAGTCAACTGCCGCTGCTCAATCTCCAAGCATGGAGATGTAGAGTGCCCAGTCCTGGGTGCAGGACCCTGCCCTGCTGCTGAAACAGCATTTCCTCTGTGAGCAGCAACTTGATCAGAGGACAGATGCTCATGCCCGGGAGTTCCAGGTACTACACTCTCCTCACCAAATCTGATGCCACTAAGATGATTTGGGCCTAGTCATTCCTGATCTTCTGGATTCGGAGCAGGAGAAGTAGCGGTGGGAAGGCATACAGGGATCCCAAGCTCCACTCAATGCGGAATGCGCCTCCAAAAGGGAGTCGTTGTGGAAACTCCAGCTTGCAAAAGTGCTGACATTGTGGGTTCACAGCGGTGTTGAACAAATTGAGACAGGGTTCTCCCAAATTCTTGGAACTTCCGGATGTTACTGCCTTTCATGCCCTGCTAGGAATTGTTGGCTAAGTTTGCCCACCCTGGCATTTAAAGATCCAGCTAGTTTATTCACCACCTGGGAAATCCTCTGGTGGGCCAACCACTTCCAGAGGGTTTAGAGCCTCGAAGTACACGACTCAGGACCCCACTCTGGCCTCCATGTTAGAGTACCACATGGTGGTGGTGTTGTCTGTGAGCAATTGCACCAGCCTCCCATTGGTGGTAGGCAGGAAGGCCTTCAACGCAAAACAAATTGCCTGCAACTCCAACAGATTGAAGTGGCCACCGGAGACCAGTCTTCTGATCTCCATCTCTCCCAGGTGGCCTACCCAACCCAGAAGTGATGCGTCTGTTACCACTGTCAACTCTGGATTGGGTGAGGAGAGGGGTTTGCCACTGACTGAATCGCAGTCCAGCAACCAACACTGCAGGTCTTCTGCAGTCTACTCTGAAATCTAGACACAGTCTGACAGATCTCACTGGTGGCATGCCCACTGGGACTTTACGTCCCACTACAGAGCCTGCATTGGCCATCTGGGTTGGTTTACCAGCAGGATGCAGGAGACCAGCAAACCCACCAGCCTCAGTTTCGTCCTCACTAAAATCCAGGACAGTGGCTGAAACATCGGGATCATAGCCTGAATGTTCTGGACTCCCCGCTCTGGGTGAAATGCACTAAACCACACAATGTCTAGAATAGCTCAGATGAATGAGTCAGGTATGACTTTGGTGCACTGATAGCAAATCCCAAAGATATCAGGAGGTTCTGCGTCATCTGGAGGTGGTCTAAGACTGCCTGGGCAAGCTCACCTTCAACAGCTAGTGATCAAAGCAGGGTAAGACTGGAAAACCCGATCTCCGAAGGTGTGCTGCAACCACCGCCATCACTTTTGAGAAACCCTGAGGGGGGACAGTGAGGCCCACCATGAAACACAGATAGCGCCTGTGGGCCTGCAGGACGGGGATGTAAAAATAAGCATCCTGCAGGTTCATCACTGCAATTCAGTCTCCTGGGTCAAGGGCAGACAGGGCCTGGGCTAGTGTGAGCACCTTGAATTTGTACTTTAGCACCGAGGCATTGAGAGTTCGAAGATCTAAAATAGAATGCAGCCTTGGTCCTTTTTCGGCACATGGAAGTAACAGGAGTAACATCCAGTTCCTACCTCTGATGCCTGAACCTGCTGCACTACCCCTTTGGCCGAAAGCACCCATATTTTCTGCCACAAGACGGACAAATGGTCCCCTGTTAGCTGCTTTGATTGTGGTGGAAGGTGTGGCGGGGTGGAAATCAATGGAAGGGGGTAGCCCAAATGGACCAGTTGAATGACCCATTTGTCCAAAGTAATTGCCCGCCACCCTTGGAGGAAATGATGGTTCGTGCCTCCACAGAGTGGCTGAGTGTCGGGAAGCACACTCTAAAGTGTCTTCACATCTGCTGCAGCTGTGAGGGCAGGGGACTGAGCTGTGCAGTGCTCCGGATGTCCTGAGCACTTCCTTTGTGAACCATTACCTCGGCTGGGCAACCTCCTGGATCAGTGGTGTGGTCTACTGTTGACAGTACTGAGAACCCCTGCAGTAGCCACGGAGGGGGTGGAATTGATGGTGAAATTGTCTGGCTGGGTCGGACAGGCCCAAGGAACGTGCTGTGGCACTGCTTTCCTCAAACTATTCCAGGGCTGCATTCGCTTTCTTGTCAAAAAGGTATGAGCTATTATAGGGCATGTCCATTAAGGAAGACTAGATATCCCCAGAGAAGACCATAGACCTCAACTTGGGTCAATGCGTCCCAAAGTGTGTGGGAGTAGCAACCTAGGTGGCAGCTGACATTTTCATGTGTAAAGCAAGACTGGTGGAATAGAACATACATTTGCCAAATGTTATAATGCACTTAGACTCACAATTAGGTGGGGTGGTAGGTAACGCGTAAGTGTTTACTCTACTCATAGATGCCTGTACCATCAAGCTTTCAGGTGTAGGATGTTGAATCAAAAATTCTCGTTCGCCAGGTGCTGGGTGATGGCAACAGGTTATTTGCCTTAACAGAGCAAGGTTTTGGGCATGTACCCAAAACAGTGTCTGTCAGACTCTTGTTAAAGACCAACAGAGGTTCTGTGTGTGTCTGACCTGGCTGGAGAATCTCGTTGAGGAAAGTGGTTGTTACTTCCATTGTGGGCAACTGGAGGTCAAACACTTCTGCAGCCTTTCACATAACCCCAGAGAAGGAGGCGTTCTCCTCTGTCGCATGGCCAGGAGGAGAGACCTGGCCAGTGTCTGGAGAACTTTCCAGACCACTAGCATAATGTATTTACTCATAGCAATTATCCTCTGTAAACTTATGGGAAATTCATCACCATCATTAAAACTGCAGTTGTCGGAGTCAGTGCCAAAAATATTATGGAGTTCTTGGAGTATCCCTTGACCACTGGTCTTGCGCCGCTCGCCCCGCTTCCGCGGTCTAACTCTGTGGGATTGCTGCCTCACTTGCAGCCCAGTTGCAGCCCGCTCCTGAGGTCAGGAGACCACTCGCTGGTATTCTTGCCCAAACTGTTTAAGTGCATCTGCTGTACTGATCAGCTAATAATTTTAATTGCAATTGTTTCTATACTTGGTATTTATCTTGGTTTTTACTTTGGGCCTGTTGTATTATTAGAATTTATCTTGGTATTTGCGCCATTTTCTAGCCGTTTTACCCGCTCCCGCCGCATTCCTGCTCTACGCCCTCCAGCCTCCCTGCCAGCTCCTCCAACCTCCCAGGACTACTTATGGGACCTGCTATGCGGCCGCGCTACTGGCATGCCCGTCCGTGCCTGGACCATGCCCAGGGTTCCTCTGCACTCCCACATGTATTCCACCGCTGACTTTCGCGCCCTGGACCCCAGACATAACAACAACTGGTGCCTCACATCACCTCGCTCCACAGCGGGACCCTTCACCTGCCTCCGCTGCCGTTTCACTTCCACCCCAGCACCAACCTCCATCACAGCAACCAACGCCACGCCAGCCCCGAAGGCCAAGACCCCCATGGAACAACTACGCTGCCTCCTGAGCAATGCCAGATCATTCTGCAAATATCCCACCGAAGTCTGGGGGGCCGATTCACAGAACTAATCTGAGATAAAATCCTAAACTTACTACTTTTGGTATTCACAGAAGGCATTTAGTAGTAGTAAAGTTAGGACTCCTAACTTTACTACTACTAAACTGAGACAAAATCCTAAATTTACGACTTTTGGTATTCACAAAGGCATTTAGTAGTAGTAAAGTTAGGAGTCCTAACTTTACTACTACTAAATGCCTTCTGTGAATACCAAAAGTAGTAAGTTTAGGATTTTATCTCAGTTTAGTAGTAGTAAAGTTAGGAGTCCTAACTTTAATACTACTAAATGCCTTCTGTGAATACCAAAAGTAGTAAGTTTAGGATTTTATCTCAGATTATTTCTGTGAATCGACCCCTGTGACACCATCTCCACCCTTCATCCCGACGAGACATTCATCAGAGAGACCTGGCTCACCCCGCATCGTCCGGGATATCGACACAGCTACAAGATGAAACATTGCGACCACACCAACTGACACAAAGGCAGCATCACCATCGTACACAAGGAATCAGTCATCTGTAACATTGCCGATGACGAAACTACGCCGACCATGGAGCACATAAATTTCCAGCTCCGCACTGATGACAAGACCACCATCAGAGGCACCCTCGCGTACATACCGCCAGGACCATGAACCAGCTTCAACGATGCCATCACGGAATTCATCACCCCGCTCGCCATCAAATATGAACACTACATCTTCCTGGAAGACATCAACTTCCACCTGGATGACCCGGACCTAACTCCACCAACCTCCTTGAAAGATTGGACAACATCGGACTCAAGCAGCTGGTCACTGACACCACGCACAAAGCAGGTCCCATGCTGGACCCCATCTTCACATCCAGCAGCAGAATCAGATACAGCCACACCTCGGTACTCACCTGGACCGGACCACTCTATCGTACACTTCACCATCGCCGGACCTGCCCGCACTGCCCCCAATTGCCACAGCTTCCCCTTCCGCAGCTGGTCCAATGTCACTCAGCAGCAACGGACTGTCGCCCTCAGCACCTCACAGCCCAAAGACACCACCAACTTGGATCAGGGATTACAGAACTGGATCACCATCGCCGCTGATCAAGTTGCTCCAACCGAACCAACCAAAACACACAGACCCTCCAAACAAGCCAGATGATACACCGTAGAACTCAGAACGTCAAAACAACTAGAAAGAAGATGGCGCACCAGCAGCAACCACACCGACCGTGCCAATTTCAAATCAGCCCTTAGCGACTACCACCGCCACATCAAAGTCGCAAAAAGGAAGCCCTGACCCACCAGATCTAAACCAGCGGCAACCAAGCCAAGGAACTCTTCACCATCGTCAGAGAGATCACCTGCTCCTCAGCCACCGAACACGCTATACCTGACTCACAGGAACTCTTGATGCCCTTGCCAATCATTTCCACAACAAGATAGCAACCATCTACAAAAACTTCGATCCCCAACCCTCAAACCTCCTCAGCATCCCATCAACCACCACTGCCGACCATCAGCTCACCTCATGGGAACAACTCATCACAACAAACACATTCACTCTTATGAACTCCATCCACTCAGGAGCACCCAATGATGCCTGCCCCCACCGATTTTTCAAACTTGGAAAAGATGAGATCAGCCCCCAACTCACCACCATCCTCAATGCCTCAATAACCACTTCCACCTTTCCTGACACCTGGAAACACGCGAAGGTCAGACCCCTCCACAAGAAACCCTCTGCAGATCCCAACGAACTCCCGAACTACAGTCCCATCTCACTGCTCCTGTTCCTTGCCAAAGTCCTGGAGAAAGCCATCAACCTCCAACTCACTGAACACCTGGAGAGAAACAACCTACTGCACCCTTTCCAATCAGGTTTCAGAGCCAACCACAGCACAGTGACAGCACTGATCACCGCAACAGATGACATTGCACCCTCCTCGACAGAGGAGAATCAGCCGTCCTGATCCTCCTTGACCTCTAAGCAGCCTTCAACACCGTCTCCCACCACACACTCATGAACCGCCAACGCCAGATCGGTATCACATACGATGCGCTCAGATGGATGGCATCCTTTCTCATGGGACGCACCAAAAGAATTTGCCTCCCTCCCTTCACATGGCAAGCCAAGCACACCATCTGCGGCATCCCCCAAGGCTCATCCCTCAGCCCAACCCTCTTCAACGTCCAAATGTCACCAATCACAGCCATTGTCAGATCACACAACATCATCATCTAGCCCGATGACATTCAGCTTGTCCTCCCACTCTCAGACAACCCCACATCGACGAAGACTAACTTCAACAATTGTATGAAGAACATCTCAGCCAGGATGAAGGACAACTGTCTGAAGCTCAACACGGACAAAACTGAAGTTCTGATCTTCTGCAAACACACTGCCCGCTGGAATAACTCCTGGTGGCTGTCGGATCTCGGACCCACCGCCACACCAAAAGACCAAGCCCGCAACCTCGGCATCATCCTCGACAGCGAACTCTTTATTAAATGTCAGATCAATGCAGTCTCCTCAGCCTGCTTCCCACGCTCCAAAATTATTTTATGTAGCTCCCCATCAGCACCAGGAAGACGGTGACCCAGGCCCTCATCACCAGCTGACTGAACTACGGCAATGCACTCTATGCAGATACCACCACCAAACTCATGCAAAGACCAAACAATCCAGAATGCAGCCGCCGGACTGATCCTTAACCTGCCCAAGAGAACCCACATCACCCAGCACATGAAAGACCTCCACTGGCTCCCAGACCAGAGGAGAGCCCATTTCAAGCTCCTACACATGCCTACAAGGCCCTCCACGACCAAGGACCCGCCTACATGAACCACTGCCTGCACTTCCACCGACCACCCAGGAACCTCTGCTCTGCACACCTCACCCTCACACAGGTTCCTCGCATATGCCACTACTGCGCTGGAAGACACTTCTTCTCCCATCTCGCCACTAAAGCCTGGAGCTCCCTCCCCTTCCACCTCCGCACCGCACCCTCGCTGACACACTTCAGGAAGAAGCTCAACACCAGGCTCTTCGATTGAGACCCGCAGCAAGCACCTGGATACTCTCTCAGGTGATAAGTCACGCTTTACAAGTACTTCTTGATTGATTGAGCCTTGCTGTGTGGCCAGGGCAATCTATCAGAATGTGATAGGTTACCAGAAGCATGTATCCCAGAGGGGGCACAGAATGGCCTCTGTTAAGATTGAGACAAGTTTGTCTCAGTGTTTGTGAACACAATGGGTTGTGCTTCCCCCTCCTGTGAAGGTAGTGTCTGCACTGACGTCAATGCAAGAGGGACCAGCGCAGGTCATGAAGCTGGAACCCAAGTGTAATAGGAGAAGCGAGGGGCCAGCTGGAAGGCACCCTGGGGGCACGCGAGAGACACGCTCTAGCGGTCCTGGAGGTCACGACCCGGAAGCAGATATGATGGGAGCGGAGGAGACGGACGGGAATACAGACGGCGAGGAGAGGAGACAGAGAGTGTGAGAAGTGGAGATCGAGAAGGAGAACGAAAGAGTATCGAGAACAGCAGAGGAGGACGACGCGATGGATGGAGCGATTGTCGCGGGAGCAGAACTCGGAGCGGGAGGAGCAAACAAGAATACGGGCTGTGCTGGAAAGAACCCGAGGGAAGGCGTGACGGGCAGGATGCCGTGACTCCGGTCGAGAGTCACAGCTCAAGGCAAGTGTTGGCTAAGGGGGAGATATTACGACGTGTGGGTCTTGTCTTGTGGCTTCTGGGTTCTGTGCTTGAACAGACCCGGATGGTAGACGACTAAAAGGGAAGAGAGCCAAATCCCAATGTCTTTGTCCCCTTTTGTTATTTCAGTCACCCCTACACTTATGAATCACCACCCTTGGGTTACTAAAGACGGGTATAGAACACAGACTTGGTGAACTACACAAGACGCGAGAAGTGACTGGTGGAGGGATTATAACAGAGAAGGATAGAGTGCTAATTACCACATACCGTTTATGTTTCCCGAGGGCAGCGGAGACGAAGAACGGGAGGGCAGAAGACGAAAGAAGGAGAGGAGTGACGATAACTCTTTCATGTGATTGAAAATTATAAAACACTAGAAAAGAGAAAAGAATAAAAACATCACCGCAGTGCAGAATACCTTGGCTCCTCTTTATTCTTGTCCTGTTACACCAAGTCGGTACCAGAGCCAGTGCAGAACCCAAATCAGGTTCAGAGCGTCCAGATGTCTCAGAAGGTGAACACACTGATGGAGCTCCAACTGGAGGTCCTCTCAGATCCTTGGGGCCCAAAGGTGCACCAGAGAAAGCTGGGAAGGTGTTAAAAAGGCAGTGCATGGCTTCACACAAAGCCTCAATTTGCTGTGGCGTTGCCAATGGACCTGGGAGTTTGGGCTGTATCAGACTAAGCCCGGAATCAGCTCTGATGAAGATCAGGAGAGAAACCGAGAGGCACCTTGAAAGCCCTGCACCGTCTCTGGAATTTTAGCTGAGGGAAGGGGCCAAGCCCGCCTGGGCTTTTTGCGCTTCTTTTTGGACTTACTCGATGACTTCGACCATGATAAAGATCTGCCACGGGAAGAAATTCAGGAGTGGTAACAGGACCTTTCTTTTGACTTCAACCGGTCATGACATGGGAGTCTTTCGGCATTTGGCCACATAAAGCTTTGCCTCACTATCCAGTTTGGCCTTCGGATTCTTCTGGACACAGTCATCACAGGCCCTGGAGTAGCGTTCCCACCCCAAGCACCATAAGCACATCTCATGGGGATCCTTCACAGACACCTGCTTGCAACAGTCCCGAGAAAAAGAGTCCTATCAGAGACCAAAGAGTAGCTCTGGATCAACGTCTGGAGGCGGGGAAAGAAAGGAACTTACATCAGAGCATAATGGTGGCATTTATATGCGGATCTGCATGTCACTTCCGGAGTGGAACAACGTAGGTGAGGAGCTACACATCGACAGCTACCTGCATGCAGGAGTACTGCTCGAAGAGTTTCAGGATCCAGTCTGACACCACTCGCAAGGTGAGGAATCTGCAGTGATAAGTATCCATTAGACAGTCTTAGAATCAAGCTGAGCAACAGGCTCACTATGAAGAAATTGAACAGCTTTACTGTATTCTGTGAACTGCAAGTCAGTCTAATATTTTTGGTTTGTAGTTCTTGTCTGTGGGTTGATGTTATCTTTGAAAGTCCCTACAAGGAGGGGTGGCCAACATGGCGACCAGAGTGGACGCTTGCAGCGGAGCTCACGGCATGGTCCATTGTAATTCATCTTCATCCTGACCCCCATGGCCCTCCAGGGGCACCCTTGCCAGCCCGGGGTTTTGCAGTGGAGGAGGCCATACTGTGGGATTGCCTCGACCATGGGTTCCGAGACCAGCAGATGCCCAGACTGCAGCAGCTGCAGAGGAGTGACACGTCCCTTCGAGGAATGCGCGGCCAGAGATGAGGCGAGGAGTGCCCGGAGGTGCCCAACTGCAGTGCGCCTGACCACAAGGTGGGTCTACCTGTGCCTTCTCCCCACCCGAGCAAAGCGGAGATGTAGAGACAACAACAGAACCCAGACGGTGGTGCTGGGCCAGTGGAGGGCCACACAGTGACAGCCACGAGGGGCCCCTGTAATCCGCTTCACTCCTTTACGTCCTTCCTTCTAATCTGCCAGTAGCCTCAAGCGGGGCACTACTCGGAGCACTGCTATCGCGCACTGGGTTGGCAAGCAAACAGAGATAACAGAACATGGCAGTTAATCCTAACCGAGCCAGCAGTGAGCAACTACATGAGGCCCCCCCAGCCTGACCAACCCCTCACACCGCCGAACTCTTCACAGTGAAGTCAGTTTGGCTTGGGACCACTCAGCATTTGATGGTCTCCCACGTGTAGTTAAATATTAACCACATTGCAGGACTCCATTAACAGCGAAGGCAGGTCCCTCACCACTAATGGGGGGGTGGTGGATGGTCCTGGGCAGCTTGGTAGTGTGGGGCGCCCCTACAGAGGAGGACGTGGGGCTCACACACTGGGGGTCCTCCCACCCTGCTAAGCCGGCAGTTTGGCCAGACAGAGCCACCCTTTGAGTCTAGATCCACAATGAGAGGGAGCACCCTTGTCATGATAATGAAGCCCAAAACAGTGATAACAATGCCACCAACACCCAACACGAACAGGAGGCACCCCTTACTCGACCGCCGAATAGAGGGGTTTTAGATCACCTGGAGACAATCCTGGAGAAACAACTTCAGTCAATTTGAAAGGCCATACAACACACCAAGTCCACACTGGAGTCTATGTATCACTATTCCATGCGGATCACAAGAAGCTTTCGGAGAGGGTGGAGGATGCCGAAACCTCACTAGCTGTCTTATGTCCCCCAGAGGTGGTGATGCAACATCAAGTGTGGCAACTTACCATTGACATGAAAAAAACTCCAGAAGAGAGCAGAGGGCTGTTCCCTAGCAATAATATCAGGCTCCCAGAGGGACCCAACATGCAGTTCTTCCTTGAGAGCTGGCTAATAGAGATTGTTATGGTAGGCAAAAGCCCCGGTTAGTCTCCATTAAAAAGGGCACATTATGTACCGGCACGCCCACTACTACTGGTAACCGCCCGGCGACCAATCACTGCACGGCTTCTGAACTATAGAGACAGAGACTTGAATCTGCAGCTTATCCGTGCTAAATGGCCCTGGCAGATAGAGTGCTCCACTGTGAAGGCATACCCTGACTACACCACATTCGTACAAAAACAACGCTCCTCATATGTGGCGGTGAAAAGACAACTAAGTACAATGGGACTTAAGTATACCCTCCTCTTTCCAGCCAAACTACGTGTCGTGGATGGAGACTACGCATTTCCTGCCACACCCCGGAGGAGGCCTGAAACTGGTTGCATAGTTAAGGTGTCGAAGTACAATCAGAGGAATGGGTGCCTGACAACACGTGAGAGTGCAAGGGGCCCAGGAGACGGCAAAATTGCCAGGTTCGTCACCGTCCATGTAACAGGCGGCCAAGGTCAGAGCGCAAGTGGTGGCAGAAGTGTCACACTAGAACAAGAATCATTTTGAACTACTGGGCCCCGAACGTGGCTCATAATCTGAGGGGGGCACAAGCAGATCGGGAGCCTCAGCGGGAACAATTCAATGGAGCCCAGCGCTGACCCCAAGACTGGCAGATTATTTATATGTGGATCACATGGGGAAATCCTGGAAGTTACTAACAAATCAGGTATTGGGGGCACTAGAGATGGGGTGATGGGCACAGTCGTCTGCGTTCTGGAGTGCCGCAACACCAAGCTCAGAGACTTGCATGTGCAACGAGCTTGGACTCAACCCCCTTGCCATGGGGGACTGCTGCTTCACCTGTATGGTTCATGGGTGGGCGGCCTGCATGGTTCATGGGTGGGGCCCGCTCCCTGATGCATCATTTCAAACTTAACTATTGGTTTGGACAGTGTTTCGGCTTCTCCATCTTGGGTGAGGGTGTTGGGATTGTTATGGTTTTACATGTTTAAATGTTACCCTATACTATAGAGAAGATTGACTGCACTGCCAAGGCGGGGATGGAGGGTGCCGTGGGGGGGAACCTATGTACACCTGCACCTTATATCAGATGATGTCACTGAGAGTTTTAACGTGGAATGTGTGGGGACTTAACTCTTCAAGGGGCATATTATCAAGAAACGGCGTTAAAATTATCGCCGCTTTAGCGGCAGAAAACTGCCGCTAAAGCGGCGATAATGGGCTTGATAATATGCCCTTGAGAATTCCAATAGAAGCCCATGTTCTGGTGTCAACATGGGCTTCTATTGGAATTCTCAAGGGCATATTATCAAGCCCATTATCGACGCTTTAGCGGCAGTTTTCTGCCGCTAAAGCGGCGATAATTTTAACGTCGTTCTTGATAATATGCCCCCAAATAAGTGAGTTAATGTGCAGGAATACCTCAAGCGGCGAAAGGTTCAGGTGGTCTTCTTGCACTTAGTCTTGGCTGAAGGGCAAGCCCTGCACAAGAGATGGAGGGGCAAGGTATGTTACACAACCTACTCTTCCTATGCAAGGGGAGTGCTGATATGGTTCCGCCCAGGGGTCCCTTTTCGACCTCACTTGGAAGCAGTGAATAAGGAGGGGCTGTCGGAAGCTGACTTTTTATATAGTAAACCAAAATGAGGAATACTATGGAGAAAGTCCAGACAATCCTTATTGGTTTACAGGGCTTAAATTAATAATCCCTAACGCTCTCTCTTGTGGTAGTGTGGGCAAGCAGTTTAGGCTTATCAGAGGGTAGTGTTAATGCATTCGTTGAACACACACAGAGTCAATAAATGAGACACACACTCAAGAAGACACTCAAGACCAATTTAGAAAAATATTTTTATATTTATTTTAACACCAGGTACTTCATAAATGGGTAAGTACTTTTCGTAATAGCAGTTTTAGCAGGTAAGTAAAATGCTCACTCAAATGCGTTTTTACATGGTACTGCTATCCTATGGAGAAAAAGGCACATACTGCATACGGTTGTTTGCAAACAGTTCTCAGGGGTCCTGCCCTAGAGTGTCTAGGTGCACAGGTGCTGGACAGGTTGATAGCCTTGTGCGCTACACCGTAGGCAGAGAGGGGGGCCACCTCGAAACAGGCTGAAGAGGGGGGCCTGGGGACAAGTCCGGGAGCTCCCAACGGGGGGCTCAGTTTGAGGGGGTGCTGGGAGGAGGGCAGCACCGTTGGTTGTCGTGGACTGGGGCCGGGGAACTCGGGTGTAGAGGGTTTTGGTTGGCTGTTTTCCTGCCTTAAAGTCACCCGATGATCTCATTACACCTGCAAATGGGAACAAAAAAGGACAGCAAGGCTTGGTGCTGGCCTCTGCAAGGCTGACGTCCCTCGTCAGCTGCTCGGTCTTTGCAGCGTTGGAATCTGGATTGGACTCAACCAAGCTTTGGTTGGTGCAAGGGGTCGTATACCCCTTGGTATTGGTGCAGGGTGGCTCCAGTTGGTCCTGTCGTCTTGTCACTTGGTGGGAGATGGATCTAACCTCTAGGAGCACGGTGACCTCTTCCTGGGTGGCTGCTGTGTCGGTGGACCCGGTGAGCAGCATATCGGTGAACCGGACTGAAGGAAGGTCGGATCCTTCTAGCATGGTTACCCCCACTTTTTGCATGGTATTAGTGTGTTTTTGACTAGTCTGAATGGGATCTTGCTGATCAGGACCCCAGTCACTGTGCTTCCCCCCATAAATTTGACATGGTAAGTACTTTTGTACCTCCACAATTGGCTACTGGTGTACCCCTATAAGTCCCTAGTATATGGTACTAAGGTACCCAGGGCATTGGCACACCAGGGGCCTCCCATGGGCTGCAGGATGGGTTATGCCACCCATGAGGGAAGAGGTGTGGCGCCGCGGCCAGGGCGACTGACGCTGGAATCTGGGGCTCACGGTTCGATCCCCAGCACCGGCGGCAGGTCAGCCCAGCACCATGTGACTCTGGGCAATAGCTTGCTTAATCTTCCCGACGGCCCCCAGCGCCGGGATGCCTTCGGGTAGCTGTTCGCGCTTTACAAATACTGGATTTACATTTACATGAGAGACCACTCAAACTGTGACTACAGGCCTGCCATTGCAGCCTGTGTAAGCTGATGCTAGCACCAATTATGACAGATATACCTTTTCTTATATCTGAGGTCACAACACTTAAAACCTATAAGTCACCCCTAAGGCAGGCCTTTTAATTCTGAAGGCACGGTGCTGGGTTATAAGTGTGTGGATGCCCCTGCATGAGCAGGATACCTCCACAACCCCTGGAGTCGATTCTCCAGGTTTTGTAAGTGCGGTCAGCCATTTTGATGCATATGGTGGCCATCCGTCATTCTGCGATGGCTAACTATACAGTGGCTGTGCTGAACCTGGGCATGTTTGGTATCAAACATGTTGGAATCATACCCCAACACCATTACCGGTGTTGCAGGTATGATTCCATGCACTAGGGGGGCTCCTCTGGGAAGCCCCCAGTACTCCGGGTAACAACCTTCCTGGGTCTGCCAGCAAGCTAGTGCTGCTGCTGACCCCAGACACGATTCTACCCTCCTGCTGCTGAGCTGAGCTTGAGCAGGGGAAGGTAGAACAATAGGTTTCCTGTCATAGGGAGGTGTGACCACCTCCCAGTCAGGACTTAGGGGCATATTCACAAGGAGCCATCGCCGAATTAACGGCACTTTATCGCAGCCAAAGTAGTGATAAATTTACCCCCCATTCACAAGCCGGTGTAAACAGCCCACAGCACCAGTTTACCTGCGATAGCAGCCGCAAAAAACATCGCCACAGAGGACCCCAGCAATATCGCTAATGAGATGCAGAGTAGGCGTTCCCGTGACAAAAGCCGAGACAACAGCCCACCTCAACATTCACAACGACCAGCCACATCCGCGATAAAAACACAAAACAGGCGATAAGGCGCGTTAGCACCAGGAAATCTACACCTGCTCTGACCTGGTGTAAAGTCGGACGGCAGCCAGCACCACAAAAGGGAGCACAGCCCAGGGCCACATCCGAAGGGCAACAGATGCCATGGAGCCACCCATCATGCGGTCCGGACACCCAAGAGGGCCACAACACCCATCTCCACCACCCCAGGACCCCAACCCACACCCGGAATACCCCCCCCCCGGACCACCACAGACGCAGCGAAGACAAAGACAGCGGAACCCCAGGAAACGTACCAGCCGCACAGACCCAACATCTGACAATGTCACCGTCCACTACAGGCTGAAAGGGACAACCAACCTACGCATCCTGACCATTATCGCCTAACAGGCCTACGGCAACAACACAGCGGACAACCAACATCCCACCCCACACAAAGCTGATGGCGTGGCTGCACCTGTTGGCCCTTGGGACCCCCCAACCAACACCCGCCAGAGTCAGAGGAGTCTCATAGCCAGCCACATCCAAGTCCCCCACACCTGTCCTGGACATCACCATCACCCTGGTACCCCAGTCCCCATACGTACAACACAATGCGCAGGATCTGCTGGAGACCAAGCAAGGACCATACGCCATAGCAGGATGCACGCACGTGTCGGGGGCAATACACAGCACACATGTACTACCTGTGCCCCCTGGTGACACAGCACACAATCACCGCAACAGGAAGCACACGTCTCACACCAATGTGCAGGCAACAACAGAACACCGTGGAACCCCCAACAATGCCGCCTTCAAATACACAGCCAGTGTGCATGATACCTTCATCCTCCGACAGTCCATCATCAACCAGCGTTCCCAGGATGGCAACAATGGAAATGCACAGCCCCTTGGCAAAATCCAAATGAACACCCCACACACCTCAACTCCACAACCATGCAACTCACAACGCTGGCAATGCACACGTCACAAAATCACATACAACAGGCACAACAATATGCCCACCCACCAGACACGACAGAACAACTTACAATGTCCACATGGGCAAGCCCTGAACATGAGCCAGCAACGGCATGGCACCTCAGCCACATAATAGCCGAATGTGGGGAGAGGTGGCAATCAGGCATGTGTGAAGGATGCAGTAGAACCATGATTGGGAGAGTACACAATGCCAAGAGTGCCGGAGATGTGCTGGACACCTCGCAGTATGCAGAACACACCCATAACCATGGCGACATACACCGCTTGCGTATGGAGTGTAGTGGACAGTGGACGCCACCATGTCACCCCAGCCAGTGGGGGACCCCGCGGAAATGTTGCCTGTCACGCCCCCCCTAAGCGTCAGCGGAGTGGGATGACCCGGCGTACGCCACGCCAGCGTAGGGGTGTGAATAAAAAGCACGTAGGTCTGGTCCTCTTCCGGAAAGACCCACGTCTCTGCCAGGGCGGCGCCTCCCACCTCGCCACGAGGCCGACGCCATCCTTGTGAGCGGAGTTGCCTGCAATGCCGTGCGCCTGCCGGACCCCGGCACGCTGGACCACAAACCCGTCAGGCCAGCCCCTGCGCAGCCAGGCCACACTGATCACCTTCCGACACCGGCGTGTGTCAAGGAGGGCCCACCACGTGCCGGCGCAAGCCCCAAGCCCGAGGCCCGAGACCTTGGCAGCCACCTCAGACCATCACGGCCTCCACGACACTGGCCCGCTTTATTCCTTTTTCGTTGACGTACTCCACTGCCGCCCCCGGCCTACTCTTCGGACCAGTAGGTCCCATATGTGAAACTGTCCTGAGTCATGAATGGCAGTGACCCCAAATCCGGGCTAGCGGCCACAGCACCAGACCCCCCCGATCAGTGAGGCATAGTTCCATATGGGCATCTTGCGACACGTGGTGCCACTAACCCTGTTCAACGCCAGCCTGCTACACGTGGTGCCACTAACCCTGTTCAACGCCAGCCTGCTACACGTGGTGCCACTAACCCTGTTCAACGCCAGCCTGCTACCCGTGGTGCCACTAACCCTGTTCAACGCCAGCCTGCTACACGTGGTGCAACTAACCCTGTTCAACGCCAGCCTGCTACACGTGGTGCCACTAACCCTGTTCAACGCCAGTCTGCAACACGTGGTGCCACTGAACCTGAACTACGCAGGCCGGTGGGGCCATCCAACCTATGCCGGCGACACTCGGTGAATGGGCCGTGCTGACCGCTGCCTCAGGCCTACACCACGGTCAGGTAGGTCACACATTTGGAACTGAGTCTTGATTACACCATGGCAGTGACCGGATGTCTACTGCAGGGGTGATATCACCAAACTCCCTGCTATCAGTGAAGCAAACGAATGCATCACAAGCACACGACACGTGTCTGTGGGCCACTGCTGACCGCTGCCTCCGGCCTACACTGCGGTCCAGTAGGTCACAGAGCCTTGATTTGGCATTTTTGGAGTTCACATCTGTGTACCGGCATCATCGCAGACTGCATCCCCTCACAGCACCTGTGCCACTACGTTTGTTCCCAGACATTCATGGACACTCACTGGTCGTACATTGGTGGCGTTTGAGTCTATGGACTAGGGGCTAGTTTTCATCCTCATGTAGCTGATCCCGAATTGTTGGTGCAAACGAGGGTTGCGCTTTCCACTCCTCCATTTGCTGCTTCCAGATGACATCAGACCTTCCGCATCATGCCCTGGAGGACACCTTCCACTGTCCCCCGAAACCCTCCGCAACATACACCTCGGACAGTCATGGGTACCCGCTCAGGTCGCATGGCCCATCTGACTGCACCGCAAGTCACCGTCCCATGGCTGGGTGCCTGTGCCGGCCGCAGTGCATCCGGGGCCACTAACTCTGTGCTGCTCAGGCCTGGGACCCCTTCTTCTGAGACATTGAATGGCCTCTGTAGCGATGGTCTTGGGGTCATCAACGCCATGTGTCTGTGGCCCTGCGCTGTCCGCCTCCTCCGGCCCCAACTGCGGGCCACCAGGGCCCACACATGGCATTGGGTCTTGACCGGCCCGGACGTCGCATCACCGCAGGAGGCACACGCCACCACCGCAAGGACCACCTTCAACCGCCATCTGCCAGAGTCAAAAGGGTGGTCCTGACAGACCTACGGAGTTGCTCAGACCTGTCGTGGATGCCATCATCGGCCTGATACCCTGCTCAGCACTCCAGGTGCCAGTGACTCAGTGCACCGCAAGCCATTGTCCGTTACTGATTGAGTTTTGTGCTGTTGTGAGGTTGCGCAGCAATGTCACCTCATGCAGTGGGGAAGACCTGGGACCATGAGGAGGAGGATGTGTCAAGTGTGCGGACGGGAGAAGGCACAGACAATGGGAGGGCAGGTGGCAACAGCCCCAAGGCAGGAATGCAGACTGGTGGCGGTAGTCAAGCTACACACCCGGATCTAATACTGAGTATTGCGCTGTGGACTGCGGACGCAACTGTCACCTCAGGCAGTGTGGGAGACCTGGGACGTTGATGAGGAAGTTGATGCAGGTGTAACACACCCCACTGCATCTGCATCAGGGCTAACCCGAAGGGACATAATCCTAGCTATTTCTTCACATGAGCGCGCTCTTCTCTAGTGCCCCTGCCTCAGTGCACTGCAACTCACGGGACGTCCAGACTGAATATTGGGTGACCTCTGGCCTTACTCCGGATCCCTCCATGTTGCTCTGCATTTGACTCTGTTATGCTGGTGTTTTCTGTTTCCATGACACTGGTGTCCACTTTTCAGGTGGTTGCCAGCACCAAGCACTCCGTGCGGGCTGGCTTATCCTCACCCCACAAACATCCAGCACAGGCGTCACTGTACATGTGGCCCTGCCATTAAAGGGGCCGGGCGCACGTGCCCATAGCCAGTTCAACATGATATGTGCATGTGTCCCTGTGGTCTTTTTGTATGCATGGGGGCCCTGGGCCCTACGACATTACATTGTGCTGTGTACAGCGGACGCAGACATGTCACCGCAGGCAGCGGGCTAGAACCTGGACATGTGGCTTTGTGGTCACCCACTCAATTCATAAGGGGAGTGGACTGTGCCGTCGTACGCAGAGCCAACGTGGGTGTGTGACTGATATGTGCGTGCCCCTGGGCGTGGTTCTGTACTGGGTATGTGCATCTGCATGTGTCTCTATGGCAGTGTGGGTCTCCTTTGTGGGGTGTAGGTGGTCCCTGAAGGGTATTGGACACCCACGTATGTGTTCTAGTTCGCATTCCATGGGTTGGGCAACACCCGCAACTGTTGGGCCACCTCCTTTTGGCGTTCTGCCGCCTGGCATTGGGGTGCCAAGTGTGGGTGGGTGAAGTGTTGTGAGGCAGCCGTGATTGCGGGTGCTTCATGCTGTGTGGTCTGTTGCAGGGTCTGGGTTCTCCTCTGAGTAGCTTGTCTGCCCTGGTCCTGGTGGTGGGTTGTGTGGGATGTCCATGGGCTGTTGTAGGGCGTTGGTGTCTGGGCTGTGGTGTTTGTCTCGGGCATCACTGATGGGTTGTCTGTTCTGACCTGCTGGAGGTGTTGTTTGTCCCTCTGCATTGTGAAGGGGAGGTGCATGTGTGGCATTGTGCCCATCACCCCCCGTCCCCCCAGTCCCTGTTGGATCCTCACCCTGTTGTTGTTGTGTCAGGTCCTGTCGAGCTGTGTCCGTACTCCCTACCCCTTGCACCCTCTCCACACTGATGACTGTGGCCTGGGTTTCCTCCTGCTCCTCCTGTGGCGCTGGACTGCCACCTCCTGTCGCCGTTGCTGCCTTCCTGTTGGTAGCGGGTTTGTACCTGGTTTAGGTTGTCACGTCCCGCCGGCGCCTCTTGGCCTCCTGGATTGGCCTCCTGGGCACTCCGACTGCATTCCAGGTGGTCTGCTTGTGGGTCAGTTGCTGGTAGTGTTCTGTCGCCTCCGTGGCCTTGGTCTTGTTTTCCTGCGGTCTGCACCCCGTCTTCCTCTCCCTTTTCTCCTTGGCCTTCCCCGACCCCGTTGTTCCTTGCTGGTGGTCTGTGGGGGTTGTGTGGTTCGCGTAGCCCTCTGCGCTGGGTCAGGGTGCATCCATGTTGCTACATGCTTTGGCTTGTTTCTGGTGTGTTGTGTCTGTGGTTTTTACGGTGCAATTTCCCGCCAGACGCGTGGGATTTGCAGGCCTGAGCCTGCTTTTCGCTACTTTTTGTACCGCGATTGGCCTCATCGCATGATTTCTCGCGTTTCGCATTTTTTCCATGTGGCGTTGATTTTCACGCTGACATTTGACGCGTTATCTGGTGACTATCGCATGGTACCGCCTTGTTGTGAATTCCATGTTGACACTGGGTTATTTTCCCGTGATAGGCTGCGTTATTGAAAGTTGCGTTACGCTACTCTTGCGGTAGTTATCACACATTCTTGTGAATATACCCCAATGTGTATTGGGCTGGGGTGGGGGTGCGTGCCAGCGCCACAACACTGCTTTGCAGGGCACATGTGGTGCCCTCCTTGCATACTCCAGTCGGAACCAGTTCTGGGAGCCCTTGGCTCGTGCCAGGCTCCCTCTCTGGCGCGAAACTGGACAAAGGACATGGGACTATTCTCCCCTCTGTTCAGCTCCTCCTCTGGGAGGGACACCTGAGGCGTCCTAACCAGTTTCTTAGGGTATAAAAGGGCTTACCTGTGGGTGGGTCCTCAAATTCGTCATGGGACAAGACTCAAGCCTAAAATCATGTCACTCTTTGACTGTCTGGACACTTGGACTTCGCCTGGAACCGAGACTGCATCACGGAAGACTCCTGCTGCTCCTGGTCTCGCTGTTCTGCAAGTCTTCTTCGTCGTCTGTGTCTGTGCTTCTTCCAGGATCTTCAACAGACCTGTGGGCATCAAGGACACCCGAATTAATCTCCTTTAGAGTAAAGGAGTCACTCCCCTGCATCTGCAGGCACCACAACAAAGCTGACCGGTCTGCTGCTCCTGACGTCCCACGGACTTCGAAAGGCTCAGCAACACAGGTGATGGTTCTGCAACACACTTCGAGGCCTGACATATCCTCTCTGCAATTTTGAGGCCAGTATTCCTTGTCAGAGTCGCTAGGACCGAACCCCTGTGCACTGCGTCGACTTGCTGTTGCCAAGGCTTGTTGGCTCTGCACTCCAGAGATCTTCGGGCTACAAGAAGCTCCATCCTCCAGCATCTACTCCTGCACCATGGGCCTTCTTCTTTGATGAGCTGCTCGAGGTCCTCTTGCGACTCCTGTGCCTTTGGCCTGCGGGTCCTCTTGAGGGTCTTCTCCTGCTTCAGTGGGCTCCTCTGCTTGCTTGGGGCCTGCTCTGACTCTCCTGCAAGTGGTGAGTCCCTTGAGCCTTGCTGGTCCCAATGTTGGTCCTTCTTCGCTTTCCACACCTGTTGCAGCTGCCAAGGCTTGTTGGTGCTCCCGCCGGACACTGACGCCCTGGTTCTCAATTTAAGATGTGGGAAAGCTCGTGCACGGCTCATGGTCTTCCTCAGCGTCGCCTCCTCCTCACAGCTGCAGGGACATGCTCACCGTCAACTCCTAAGAACCGTCCATCATCGGTGAGCATTGCTCTTCTGTGCCTCCTGGTCACCTCCGAGTGGCATAGACTCTGTCCTCTCTGCTTGCAGGTTCTTCTCTTCAAGAATCCACCCTTGGATTCCACCGGACTCTTGCAAAGTCTTCGTCTACTGAAGTCCTCCATTTTGGTCTACGGCGGTTTCCGACGTCACTTCGCACCTATGCACCCGGCTTCCTTGGTGTAGGTATCCTGGTTCCTGGGGTATCCACAGGTGGGGTGACTCTTCAACCTTCTGTCTTCCATGCAGTTTCTTCAGTTTCCACTGGGAAGGGTCCTTCTTCTTCAAACCTGCAACCGCGACTTTCCCGTTGACTTCTATTGAGTACACAGCTGTGTTTCCACTCTGCACACAGCCTCCGTGGGCTTCCTGGGTACCTGGGTACCTTGGGTCCAGAACTCTTCTGGGTCTCCTGGTCCAAGTCCTGACTTTGGTCGCAGTTCGCATTCCACTTTTTTAGTGTATGGTTTGGTCTCCCCATGGAGACCACTGTGTATTGTGCTTACTTACCTGTTTTGCAATTGAAGTATTGTGTGTATTTGTATTTATATCTCCGGGTAGGAGATATACCAATGTGTTAGTGAGTGTTGTGTAATAAATAAATTTTTATATATACACTGTGGGGTTCTTTTTTGTTTAACCTACACTACATGCTTAGGTCTAGTAAAATAAGCTGCTTAACACTCATTCTGGACTAAGCCTGAAGGCTGCTCTCCACAGCTACCACTTAAAGAGCTTTTTAAGGTTGTCTAAGACCACTAAAACCACCATAAGGGTTGCCTGGATTAGTGCAAGGTGCTTCACTTAAATAGACATACACCATATACTATGCCAGCCTCCTACATAGACATTGCGGTCGGTGCCTGCAGGCTGCAGGGAAGTGGCCCCTCCACTTCAAGGGAGATGCTGATTGCTTGGCGAAGTGCTGGAGGCCCTCCAAGGCTTTTAGAGAATGCACAGCTGCAGGACGAGTCGGGGTATCACAACTGTCGGGACAGGAGCAGAGGTTGGCTCCAACGTCCACCAGCAGTCCGCAGTTCTTCGGCTCTTCTAAGTCCTCTTCTTTTCTTCAGTCAAATGAATCTAAATTCCTGGTATCAGGAGGCCACCTAAATACTCCATTTAGGGGCATTAAGGAGAGTGAAGGGTAGTAGCCAATTGGCTACTTACCCTTGGGGGTCACTACACCCCATATATGACCACTTCCTGTGGGGGGTGGGCATAACCCTATCCCAGAGTTCCTAATTTCACCACAACTAAGATGGTGAAATCCAAATTTTCGTGTTCACTTCAGGCAGCCCACCTTAGGGGTGTGACTAGTCTGGAGGTGCAAAGCACATCCTTGCATAGCTAATTTTCTGCCTGTCCTGGTGCCAAACGGGCCTCAGGAGAGGGTGCCATCTCCCAGGTCTGGGAGAAGCCGGGATTGCATATCAAAGGCGTCAGGGGCTTCGAAGTCCCTTGCCTTCGTATGCAGATTAACTATCCATCCTGCTGGAGGAGGTGATAACACTTCCTGCCAGAGAAGGCATTGTTCATGACCTCCTGGGAGCATGGGCGCTTACCTTCAGGGGGTAAGAAACACATCTGTGGTGGCAGGCTGGAAGGATCCAGTCAGCCAGCACACTAGAAGACTAGTAAGTTTTCAGAAGGGCACCTCTAAGGTGATATCTGGGTGCATGTCATAATAAATCTAGTACTGGCATCAGTACAAAATTATTAAGATGAGGTGTTTGATACCAAACACCAGTATTTTCAATGAAGCCATTACGTAGCTGGGGGACTTGTTATGACCAGTGCCCAGTACATATACTTAAGATGGCTTCCCTGTTCACTTGCAAAATCCAGTAATAGAACTAGACATCACAGGGGCATATCTGCTCATGTAGATATGTCCTCACATGTGCTATAATGCCCCCGTGTCTTAGGGCTCTTAAGGCCTACTGTAGGGGTGACTTACATATAGTACCTGCAGTGTACTTTGGCATTGCACACAGGCAGTGTGCAATGCTTTTTTTTCAGAAGGGCTTGCGCCCTTTCGCACATTCTGCAGTGGCAGTCTGCATGTAGTTTTTGTATGGGTCCCTTAGGGTGGCATAGGAAATGCTGCAGACCTTAGGGATAGTCTTTAGTACCCATGCTCTAGGCACAGTGGTACCATTTACTAGGGACTAACAAGGGTGCTAAAGTCCTTGCCAATTGGGTTACAATTAGTCATTTCATTTTTAAAGGAAAGAACACTGGCACTCAAGCCTGGTTAGCAGGCTTCAGTGCACTGTCAGAGTAAAAAAAGCAGCATCTAGAATTTCAAATGGGGTAGAAAGTGGGGTTCATCTGCAAAGAAGTCCAGCTTTGTTAACAACCCCACCCCAGCCAACACGCCAGGAGACTCAGCCCACCACTGGGAGAATGTTCCTGGTTTGTCAGGCAAGGAAGAGTAAGGAAGCTGGCGGTGCTATTGCAAGACCTACTCTGCCTCACATCCTCATGTCATGGTCACTTTCTCTGTGAAGCTGACCTATCTCAACAGCGATAGGAACCATTTTAAAGGGAACCTTCCTTAGATCTGGACCATTTTCTTCCTCCTCTTTCATTTTGAGTAGTGAGGTGCCCACCTCTTCTATCCCTAACTTTGCCAGGGCAACACCTAGATTACCCAAAGAGGTTACCCAACACATGAGCAATCCCATCATGACCAACAGGGTCAGGGGGAATAATTTGCTTTTGCCCCTGGGGTCTGTCTCCCAGGAGAAGTACAGTGCTGCCATGAAGGCTAGCACCCAGCAGAGGCCACTGACAGATGTCAGTATCCAAAACCAACACAGTAAGCTCACTACTGACAGGTGGCTGAGCTGTTTTAGGGCAACTGTGGGTTCTTGGAACCTCTCGTGCTCTTCAGAGAGGGGGGCTACCACATCCTGTGGCAGACACCCTTCTTCCACTCTTCCTTTTGTCAGTGCAGGTGGGGTACCCTGTAGCTGGACAGCTGCATGGCTGCTCAGGAGTTCTTCAGGAACAGGAGAGGCCTTACCAGTGCCATCTCTGGGCTTCACCCCAACTGGACCAGAAGGTAGTTGGCTCACTGTAACTCTCTTTAAGAGTGGCCTCCCTTTCCTCCTCTTCCTCCCTTTCTTTTTGGACTCCAGTCTCCTAGGTGAAGGGAATGGATCCTCAGGATCTGGGGTTTGGGGAGTGTGTTGGCCATCCTCCCCATCTGGGAACAGACCAACCTCTGGGAGGTCATTATCTAGGATACAATCTAAGGGGAGGTCAGGACTGACCACCACCTTATGCCAGCTAAGGTAATCTCCCTTTTCCTGAGGCACTATGGCTACAGATCTCACTATGACCTCCCCAGGAACTACCCTTACCTTCTTCATCTCTCCTAGCACATACATGTCTGGGGACACCAACCTGTCACTCACTATAGTGTGACTGGCATGTGTCTCTCAGGCCAGTGGTAGGAATCCCATTCACCTGAATGGAGTGGAAGTGCCTACTCCCACCCTCAGGGATCACCAGCTTACTATCTGGTCCTGCTTACCAGTTAACTGCAATGAAGGCTTCCTCATCTGAGGAGCCCTCTCCTATGGTCACACTGGATCGCCCACTGCTAACCACCCTCTTGGAACAGGTTGGGTCACCCTTGTAGTGACCTGGCTGCTTGCAGTCAAAACAACCTGTTATCCAGAACCTTTTTAAACCCTGGGTCCCCCTGTCTCTGCTTGTCAGAGTAGGGTTGGGATTGTTTTTCCTCCTTTTCAGGGATCTGGGGTCCTGAGAGAGTTTCTTTGGTGGGCTTATCACTTTGAATATTTGTGGGCCTGATCCCCCCTTTTTGGAGTCACCCTCTAGGACTTCTTGGGTATCTTGGTCCTTACCCACTCATCAGCTTTCTTAGTCAGCTCTCTGGGACTAGAAAGAGATGAATCTGCCAGATGCTTGTGTAACTTATCTGAGGTACAGCTTGACAAAATGTGTTTGTGTTCTTTCATAATTAGATTATAAAGCCCATCATAATCTTGCACCTTGTTACCTTTCAACCAACCACCTAGTGTCTTGACTGAGAAGTCAACAAAATCTTCCGAATGCTGACTTGAGGTTTTGTGCGTCTCCCTTAACCTATATTCTGTACTCCTCAGTGGTAAGTCCAAAGTCCTCAATCAGGGTATCCTTCATGAGGTCATAAGACTCAGCACATTACTCATCCAGAGTCAGCAGTCTATCCCTGCACTTTCCGGAGAATACCTCCTAGAGTAGAAAGTCCCAGTGTCTCTAGTGTAACCTCCTCATTCTACAAGCCTTCTCAAAGGCCGTAAGTCATTTGGTAATGTTATCACCCTCAACAGATTTGGGGATAATCCCTTTGGAGATTTTGGGATCAAACGTTTCCTCTCCCTCCATATTTGTTTTGTTGAAGCCACCATCTAGGGGTTCGAAGCCCATTTCAACCCTCTCCCTTTCTATGGCCAGAATTTTGACCTCATTGATTGCTCTTTTGGCAAGTCTCTTGAGATACACATCTTGATCCTCTAGTACTTCTCTGTGCCTTGAGTTGCCTGACCTACCCCCAGTAGGGGCAGACACTCCAGGTACAGTTCTAGGGTAGGTGTGATGGGGTGCCTCATCACCTGTTCTATTGGGAGAGGAATCCTCCCCATGATGGCTGGTTACAGAATCATCTTCTCTGACTACTTCCTCTTCAGTATTGTTAGTGTTTTCCTTTTTTGCCTGGGCTCTATCAAACTCAGCAAGCAACTCCTGGAGTTGTGCTTTGGTTGTCTACAACCAGTTGCAATTTTGCATGCCTTGCAGAGGTCCTTTAACTGCTACATATTAAGTTGCAGGTAAGGAGTCAGGTTGAGTTCTTGGATTATCTCCTCTGAGGCTGACATCTTTAGTAAAGTTGGGACCTTTTTAGAAAATAAAAAAATCTAAAAGACTTTTAATGGCCTAACTTACTAATTTACTTTTTAAATCTCTAACACAACTGGACTGAGGGATTTAACACAGCCCCCTAACAGACCAGATTAGAAAATTTAGATAAATCTTTAAAAATCTGAAATTCTCAAAAAACATTTTTTGACTAATGTTAATTGTGAGTTCCTTTGTGGAATCACCTATTGACCAAGTGGTATCAGCAAATGCAAAGTCTTGTACCGCACCACTGAGCCACCAATGTAGGAAGCTGACTTTTTATGTAGCATACCAAAATGAGGTATACTATGTAGAAAGTCCAGATGACCCTTATTGATTTACAGGGCTTAAAATAATAATCACAAATGCTCTCTTTTGTGGTAGTGTGGGCGAGCAATTTAAGTTTATCAGAGGGTAGTTTTAATGCATTTGTTGAACACACATAAAGTCAATAAATGGGACACACACTCAAGAAGAAACTTGAAACCAATTTAGAAAAATAACAAGCATTTTTATATTTAGTTTAACACCAAGAACTTCATAAATGGTCCGCCTGCATCTAAATTTGGTGGGTGGATCATTACATATGCAATAAGGATATTCAATCGCCGTTGCAACAGAGTATGCTTATCGCCAAAATATTAATTTAGGCCCTTTGTCTGGAGGTGTAGTTGGGAAAGAACTAGGGTTCAGCCTGCTAACCTGCAACCTCTCAGGCTTAATACTGGCATGACTGAGGTGTTGTTTTTGGCAGTTCCTCCATCTGGAATTCTAATTGGTGACTTGAGTATTTCTGCGTTTGCACCATACCATCTTCTAATATGCGTAATTTACGAATAATGTTTTATATCAAACTATCATTCGAAACCCATATCAACAAACTAACGGCTAACTGCTTTTTTATGATGAAGGTCTTGAGGAAAATCTTCCCTCTGCTTCCTAGCCCATGCTGGAAAATATTAGTCCAGACCCTTATTCTGTAACTCTCTTTTCATTGAACTTTCTAGCCACCATTTCTATAGGCGGTAATAGATACAAAATGTGGTTGCTCATCTTATGTTAGGTCTTAGCATACGTATTCTCATTTGTTTACATCTGGTCACTCTTCATTGGCCTACTGTGCACAAGTGTTGCCTTTTTAAGGCCCTTTGTTTCTGTCATAGAGCCATCCATGTTTCCGCACCTAGAAGCTATATGATATCTCTTTTCTCTCCTTCTTTGCCTTCTATACCTCATCGATCCAACTGGCTACACTTAGTAAATGCCCCTAAATTCAGCGGGATATGCACAGGTGGGAAAGCTTTTTCTTTACTGACTGCTCAGGCCTGGAACAATATTCCGCCTGCCATTCACGCAGAACCCAACCTCCTGATTTTCCACATGAGGTGAAGATCCATTTTTTTCTACTATGAGTAGTACATCTATTGCCTCTCAAGTACCTAGATACCCCTTCGGGCATTTGTGTGCTGTATAAATTTAATATCAATCAACCAATCCACAGCCACTAAGATGACTTGGGCCCAGTCGTTTCTGATCTTTTTCAGAACATGGGACAGGAAGGCATACAGGAGTCCCATGTTGCATTCCAGGCCGAACGTGTCTCCCAGTGAGTGTCTTACCGGAAACGCCAACATGCAAAACTTTTGACACTATGGGGGATATTCTCAACAATCGGCGAAAACTATCGCTAACCTCAGTTAGCGTGTGTTTTCTTATCGCCGTGTACCGCGTGAAATTATCGCTGTGTTAGCGGCGTATTCACAACACGCCGCTAACAGGCGATAATTTCAGGGAACGGCGTTGAAAACTGCCGCTAACATCAGCGCGAAGGCGATAGGAAATCCGGCGTTAGCGGGCGAAAACTACTGATAGGCCCATTAGCGGCAAAAAAACTCACGTTAGCCAGCCCAACGTGAGTTTTTTTTTGTCTCTAATGCAAAAAATAGCCTATCAGTCAACATCCAATAGAAAATAGGTATAAAAACCAAAAAAATGCAGAATAGAGCAGCCTGGGCCAAGTGCAGCACACATCAACAGCCCCTGCAAGCCACCCAACATCCAGGATGACCAGGATGAGAGCCAGGATGCCTCGCTGGACCTGCGTCTGGAGCCTGGATGCCTCGCTGGACCTGCATCTGGAGCCTGGATGCCTCGCTGGACCTGCGTCTGGAGCCTGGATGCCTCGCTAGACCTGCGTCTGGAGCCTTGTGTGGGATGCGGAGGAGCTGTGGAGTCGATGAGCCATGGCGGTAGACATTGAGGCGCAACGATCGCCTGTACCTGGTGGTGAAGTCTGGCAGGTCGCATGGAGACACGTTGCTGACCTGTGTGAGAAGACCGCCTTGCGCACCTTGGAGCTGTCAATAGTAAAGGCGCTCCTGCGCCCCAACGTAGGGAGGTCTGCATCGCATACTACGATCCACCACTACACCGGGGTGCACGGAGGGGATTACCAACGGTGGGTGCCGCCTCTCTGCATCACAGGCCGGATGATGTTTGGCTGGCCGGACGCTGTGGAGGGTGAGGCCCCTGAGCTGCGCAGAACTTGTGTGGCGTAAGCGCTGCAACTTCACACCTAAGGGGGCCCTGCTGCATTAACTGCATCGGGAGGTCCACCAGGGGACTTGGCGGCGACTGCTGTACCCAGGCTTGTGAAATCCCTCCTGGCTGAGGCTCCTGCTGGCTGAGTCACATATTTGGAGAGAGTACAGCGGATTGCGCCACTGTGTCAATGTCCAGGTAAGGAGAAGGTGGGACGCGTAGCGCAGGACACCTGGGGGTCGAGTCCCCCAGGCCTAGCACATGTAGATGACGCACCCCCAGTGTCGGCTCATCCGCTATGGCGGAAGAGCGTCGCCCCACTGCTTTCAAGCAGTGCAGAGGAAAAACTTTAAATTACCCCATTACTGACCTCACAATGGGTTGTAATCAAATGCGATGTAAAGGCACCTGTGTTGTCGGAGTTGCGTTGTTGACGATGTACTGCCTGCGTTGGAATGGTCGCCTCCCGTGCCAAAGGCAACCCATGGGCTACGCCGTTTGCGTCCGTCTGCCCCTGGACCGCGCTCTGCACCAAGGAGCCTTCCTCTTGGACACTCCACCGCTACGACGCCAGCAGCCTCCTCGCCATCAACCCTGGACGCCACCTCGCCTGCCAGGACCAACCTCTGCTCCGGACCGGACATTGCCATCGCCATCACTGACGGCTGCAGTTTCCCCCGCAAGGAGCACCCCGACCGTCAAGGAGGAGGCCTTGCCATCACCTACAGACGCACACTCCGACTGACCACGCACTCTAATGACCCAAAGGTGACCATGGACCACCTCAAATCCCAGATCCGGACCAAGCCCAAGCACATCCTCTGTGGCACCCTCATGTGCAGGCCCCCCGGGTCATGTCCCCCCATTCTCCAATACCATTGTAGACCTCATTGCACCCCCGGGTCTCCCATCCACCTATGACATCCTACTCTGTGAACTCAAGTTCTACCTGGACAACCCCAGTGACCTGGACACCACCCCCTCCTGGGGAAGGTCCCGTACATCAGACGCAAGCAGCAAGTCACTGCAACAAGCCACATAGCAGGACACACAGTCGAGCACGTCACCTCCGCCAGCGGGAACTTCTACTGCAGCCATGACCCGGACTCTCCTGGACCGACCATCATTGGTAACGTCACGTCTTCACCTTGCCCACCCAACGCCACCGCCATCATCGCACCCCCTTGCAGCTGGATCAAGGCCACCGAAGAACGTCTCGTCAACTCCCTCCGCACCAACACTCCACCAATGCTTCCAAACGATGACACCGCAGCGCGCACCCACCACCGATGGATCTCCAACAACGCCGACATTCGGGCACCCCCGCATAAACAGCACTGCGTCAGTACCTTCCGCCTGCCTGATGGCAGGCGTGAGGGTGACGCAGTGCCACAGGGATAGGCTGGCCCCATGCCTTGATGGAGTTGTGTCATGGTTGTGACACAACTGCAGCAATGTGTGACTTTAGCGCAGACAGATACGTCAGGATTCCTGACGTATCTGTCATTACTTGCGTCATGGAGCGCTGTCCAGTGAATACAGCGCATCCATGCTGTCGCAAGAAGGGCGTTGTGAGAAGTGTCGCAACGCTGTCTTGTCGCAGCACTGCAACACTTTTCATGACTGGGGCCCAGGAATGCGCACTATCTTATTGATGGTGCCCATTCCTGCGCTGTAGTTTTGTCGCAGAGCAGCGCTTCTACATTGCTTGCAGCGCTGTCCAGCACCAAAACCTGCTGAGATGTGGCCCCAAGTGTCATCCCCATTTTTAAGACCAGCTATTTTCTGGTCTTAAGTTCCAGCAGCTAACGGGCCTTAGCGGCTGTTTTTTGATCGCATCGCCAGTCCGGGCGATCGTTGAGAATATCGCGAAGTGGGGTTAGCGTGCGTTTTAACATGGGAATGCCTACATTGCATATGATTAGCATTAGTTGTCGCTAACATCGTTGGCGATGTTAATAGCGGCCGCTAACGCCAGAAAGCTGTCGCTAACGGCTGTTAGCGACAGCTTGAGAATAGGGCGATAAAAATATTGCGGCATTAGCGGCAGAAAAGTGCCGCTAACGCGCCGATAACTGCTTGAGAATATGCCCCTATGTGTTCTCAAAAGTGGCGAAAAGGTCTAGCCAGGGTTCTACCCACTGTCAAAATATACCTTGCGCTACTTTGAGGTATAGACACCCTTTCTGATCCTTCAGACACTGCCGGCTGAGCTCATCTGCCCTGGCATCCAAGGATCCCATCAAGTGGGTCACAATTAGGGAAATGCTCTGATGCTTCATCGAACTCCAAAAATGCAAAGCCTGTTGGTACAGGACCTATGACCCAACTAAACCCTGCTTTCTGCAGTACCACATGACGGTAGTGTTATTTGTGAAAACCTGCACCAGCCTCCTCTTGATGGATATCAGGAAGGCCTTCAACGCTAGACGAATTGCCTGCAACTCCAGCAGATTGATATAGAAATGGGTTTCTGCCAGAGTCCTTGGATCGCCACCTTCCCTATATATCCTCCCCAACCCAGCAGTGACTGATCCATCACCACTGTCAGCTATAAGTGGGGAAGGGAAAGGGCCCAGTGTCATAGCTACACAGGCGCTTGGCAGAGCCGGGTGATCCCTATTAATGTTTGGGCCCTGTAAATGCCCAGGAGGTTAACAGGCAATGATTTGTAAACGTACTGCTTAGCTCATATTAAAACATATGTAACCTGTATATACTAGCAGTCTGCAAGATAAACTGCAAGACCTGCTTTGAACTGTGAAAAGAAGACAAGGCGGGCACTATATAGCCTCTGTGGCGTCGTCCAATGTCACTTCTGCCGCCGTCCGAGTCTAAGGCTCTCTACTAGCGACCTTGTTGCTTTGAGGTTTCAGGATTCAGTCTGAAGCCTGCGGTTGTTCTACAGGCAAGGAATCTGCAGGTAGAAGTAACCATCAGAATTCCTTTTCTAAAACAAGAAGGAAAGATTGTGGTTCTACATTATGACAAAAGAAACAATTTTAATTACTTTTACTGTATTGCATAAACACACCCACTAGTTTCTGAAAAAAATCAGTAAAACGGGTGTGATAGATTAGGTGAAACAAGAATCTGAACCTGGTGCACTTTGAAGTAGATTTAAGATGATATAAGGGCTACACATACAAACAACATGACCACACAGGGAAAAAGCCACCAAATCTGTTATGCAGAGACTGGGACAATGGCATTGACTGTGGCATCAAAAAAGGAGCCCTGGCTAACAGACAACTACACACTAGTTCTTACATGGGGAAACTGGGGCACTGACTGCTTAAGTGCATAGATACAGGCACATTGGGACCGTCACACAGAATTTGGGACAATCCCATTGGCATGGTGACAATGCACAGCTACACCAATAAAAGGGAACAGACGCTGGGGACAAGGACAGTGACCTTGCTGCACTGTCATGGGGGCACTGACAACAGGAACAAAAGACTAAGGGCCATATTATCAAGAACGGAGTTAAAATTATCGCGGGTTTAGCGAACTGCCGCTAAAGCAGCGATAATGGGCTTGATAATATGCCTTGGAGAATTCCAATAGAAGCCCATGTTGAGACCAGAACATGGGCTTCTATTGGAATTCTCAAGGGCATATTATCAAGCCCATTATCGCCGCTTTAGCGGCAGTTTTCTGCCGCTAAAGCGGCAATACTTTTAACACCGTTTCTTGATAATATGCCCCTAAATGACTTTCAAGCCAAGGATAGTAGTTGACAGCTCTATCAACACTTTCTGCAGAACTGCTAAGAAATATTGATACTGTCAATAAAATGTATAGCATTTCTGCTCAGAAATGTGTTTACTGTATAGTAAATATATGGCAGGCCTCCAGAGAATGTTGGAACTTCCAATGAATGTCTTGAAGCCAGGCTGAGAGGTGTTGGTACTGTCCATGAGCACTATAGCAGCCCTAATGAGAAGCATTGTTAACGGTTGATGAAAAGAATATCATTCGCGTTCAGAAGTAATGACTTGCTGAGATGCATCAGTACTCCTCAATATGAGCCTGGAAGTCCAACTTAAATGTATCGCTGCTGTCAATAAAACATATATCAGCACTGCTAAAAAGTATTTTTATCTCACTGTGAGTCATTTCTTGTGGGTAACATTCAATGTATTGGGGGCTCCCTCACATAAATATCCAACAATGTTGCTTGTTGAACAAGTTGTTACTTACCTTCAGTAACGCCTTATCGGTAGAGACTCTATCTAGCTTCAGATTCTTTACTTTAGACTATTCCCCAGGCACCAGACTAAATCTAAACGTTTTGAGCAGTATCCCTGCACACCGGTAGGTGGTGTCGTTTGGCTCTGCATCGTCTGCGCCAGAAATTACGTGCGTGGTACCTATATAGTAGCCACCTGGGGGCACTGACATCAGTTACTTTCACGACTTTCCATGCCAGGATCGTGGAACCACTATGAGAACTGGCCACTGGTGTGAAATACTAAGACCCTGAGAAGGGTGTCCCTCACACTGCAATCGTCTCAAAGAGCAGGGAGGAACAGAGGGTCAGTAAGGAGACTAGGGCTGGATAGAGGCTCTATCAGGTAAGGTGTTATCAAAAGTAAGTAATTTGTTCATCTGATAGAGACTTCTAGTCACAGATTCCATACCTTTTTTCTCGAAGTTTTATATAGCGCGAACTTGACCCGAAATCGGGTATCACAGCGCTTTACATGAGCACCAGTTGCGTTACATGAGGACACATTCATTTTTGTTAGGCACTGGGAGATTAAGTGATTTTCCCAGAATCACAGGATGTTGGGCATTGTTGCCGAGACTTGAACCCGGTTTCCCAGATTTGAAGTCCACCGCCCTAACTGTTAGGCTACGCGAACAATCCCTCCCCGGAGGTGAATCGGTTAAACCAGTTTAAACCAGAAGTCCTGAAGGACCGAACGGGTAAAGTGCCCGTCGCAACGGACCTGACTATCCAAACAGTAGTGTTTGGTGAACGTGTGCAAAGATGCCCACGTTGCTGCCTGACTGTTGTCCAGGACAGGGACTCTGCGAGCTAATGTATTGGCCAAGGGTGTAACATAGGCCCTTGCATCCATTGTGGTGCAGGGGGGCCCCCAGCCGTCTATGGGGCCATCACCCCATTCAGAGGCCCTCATTAATCCTAAGACAAATGAACATCTGTGAGACATGGGAGACTCAGGGGTCCCTCATCACAATCTGTAGGAGGGTCCATCATTTTGTGTTATGCTTCTGGCCTTAGCTCTGGTGGAATGAGCATGCAAACTATCAGAGGGTAGCCTCTTGGCCAATGCGTAGCAGATCTTAATGCAGAGCACTATCCACCTTGAGACGGTCCGTTTCTGCACAGCTTTTCCTTTTCCCTTTCTTAGCTCCTACGTACTACACAAAGAGCCGATCGTCCACCTGGAACTCTTTTGTACGATCAAGGTAGAACGACAATGCTCTTTTTGGATCCAGATGGTGGAGTCTCTCCTTCTCCTCCTTGGAGGGGTGAGAATGAGCAAAGAAGGTAAGCAGGGTGATGTTCTGGACTACATGAAAGGGAGTCACAACCTTCGGAAGGAAGGGGGCACGTGTCCGGACGACCAGCTTGTCCGGGTAGAAGGTAGTGTAGGGAGGGTGCGCCCAGAGTGCCAACATATCGCTAACCCTCCTGGCTGATGTTACTGCCTCTAGGAAAGCAATTTAGATGGTCAATAGTCTAAGAGGGTAATTGTGCTGAGGCTCAGAGGGTGCACACATCAAGAAGGTAAAACAAGATTGAGATTCCACTGGGGCATGATGAATGGTCTGGTGGGAAACGTGCTGCAAGCCTTTAAGAAACCTAGCCACAACAGGGGACTTGAATAAGGAAGGTTAGTCCGGCAACCTCAAAAATGTTGAAATGGCTGACAGATAACTTTTAACTGTGCCCAGAGCAGAGCCCTGATCGTCCAACAATAGAGCAAACAGAAGAACATTAGCGAAAGGTACAGAAAGAGGGTTGATGTTATGGGAATTACACCATGTCACAAATTTATCCTAACAGCAGGCGTATACTGACTTGGTGAAGGGACGCCTGGCTGCCAGAATAACATCATAGACTTCGGCAGGAAGGTTGAAAGCTGTCAACTGTCGCCTCTCAATCTTCATGCATGAAGATGAAGGGTGCGCAAGTTCGGGTGCAAAACCCTCCCCTGCTGCTGCAACAGAAAATGCTCTTGAAGAGGCAGCTTGACCGGAGGACCGATGGTCAAGCTCAGCATGTCAGGATACTAGACTCTTCGCGCCCAATTCAGAGCCACAAGAATAACTTGGGCCAGGTCGTTCCTGATCTTCTTGAGAACTCTGGGTAGGAGTGGAATGAGGGGAAAAGCATACAGGAGGCCGGTGTTCCACTCGAGACAAAAAGCGCCTTCAAACGAGAGCCGCCTTGACAATTCCAGCTTGCAACACTGCAGACATTGCACGTTCTCGGCACTGGTGAATAGATCTAACCAAGGTTCTCCCCACAGCTGAAAGAGGCCTTGCACCACTTCCGGGTAGAGACGCCATTCGTGATCCGCTAGATGACTGCCTGGGGCGAGGCCACCTTCAGCAGCCAATTATCGAGGTAGGGCAAGATTGGAACCCCTGACCTCCACAGATGAGCTGCAACCACCTCCATCACTTTCGTGAACAACGGAGGGACACTGATAAGGCCAAAGGGGAGCACTGCACATATAAAGTGCTCTTGGCCCACTGTGAACCACAGGTATCTTCTGTGGGCAGGCAGGACGGGGATGTGGAAATATGCGCCCTGCAAGTCCCACGCTACCATCCAGGCTCCTGAGTCTAGGGTAGCGTGAGCATGAGCATTTTGAATTCTCCTTTTTCAGGAAGAGATTGAAAAGGCACAGGTCTAGGAAAGGACAAGGCTTCTGTCCTTCTTGGGCACCAAAAAGTAATGGGAATAGCAACCACAACCTACTTCTGATATTGGCACCCTCTCTATGGCTCCATTGGCCAAGAGAGTCAGCACTTCCTGATGGAGCAAGCAGAGATGGTCCTCCGTCAGCCGGTTGTAAGTGGGTGGCATGGGTGGAGGGTTAGAGACAAAGGGGAGAGAGTAGCCTCTTTGGATGGTTTGCAAAACTCAATGGTCTGGTGTTACGGACCGCCAGTGGTGAAGGTGATGGTGTGTCCTGCCCCCCACTAGATGCCCATGATGGTTGGAGGGCACACTAAAGGTGTTTGGAGGCTGCAGCTGCCGAGGTGGGGGTAGTGGACATGCCCGACCTCTGGCTACCTGCCCCATATGGTCTATGGGACCTGCGTCCTCGGCCACGAAAAGGTTGGGAAGCATGTTGGCAGTGGTGGATGGAAGAGGATGTGGACACGGTTGGGGCCCCCTTTCCGGGCCACAAAAGGGGAGGACTGCGGATAATGAGTGGCCATAGACAAGCCCAAAGCTCTAACCATAGCTCTGCAGTCCTTATAGTGCTGTAGCACTGGGTCTGCCTTCCCTCCAAAAAGACAAGAGCCATCAAAGGGCATGCCAATAAGTGAGGCTTCGACATCCCCTGAAAAGCCAGTGGTTCTCAGCCAGGCGTGTGCAACCGAATCACATATCGTACGGGAATATCGGCCCAAAAGGTACATGGTGTTCACCGACCACAGTACAAGGCTGGCGGAAGAGAACATTCTATTGCCAAAGGTAGCCAGCCTCTTGGATTCCCTTTCCGGTGGAGTGGTAGGGAACACGCCAGGGTTCATCCTAGAGGTGGAAGCTTGGACCACCAAGCTCTCTGGGGTGGGGTACTGGGTAAGGAAAGTAGGGTAGCCAGGAGTGGGGAGATGGCGGCGGGCAATTGTCCTATGCACAGGAGCCCTGGTGCAGGGCCTGGACCAGGCCCTGAGTAGGACGTCGTTAAGTGCTTTACTAAAGGGGAGTAAGGGTTCGGAAGGGGCGACTCCCGGCTGAAGCAATTCCGTCAATACGTTTGTCTTGACTGCCACTGTTGTAGCTGAAGGTCCAAGACCTCAGCCACCCTACTCACCACCATAGCAAAACAGGCTCCCTCCTCTGTAGCCACGGTAGGAGGAGAGACCAGGTCAGTGTCAGGTGTGGTGTCTAATCCATTGGCCTCTGCCAGTTCCATATACCAGTTGTCTTCATTCTCATCTAGGGGATTCTGGTATCCCTAAGGGTCTTCACACCCTTCCCATTTGTCTCCCTCTCCAGGCCTGTCAAATGCAAAAGGCACTGCCTCAGATCCGGAGAGAAAGGTCCTGGTCGGCGTTGGAACCGGAGTCGTACGACGCCTATTCGACTCTGTGTCGGGAATGATGATGGGGATCGCTCCACTGTGGGTCATCAGCGGCGCTGGGGGCATCTGCACTGGAGAGGGCACCAAGGAAGGTCTAGGAAACACACACGTAATTTCCAGCGCGGTCAATGCTGACGTAGAGCTGAACAAAGCCACCTACCAGCAAGCAGGGGTACTGCTCAAAAAATTCCAAACCCAGTCTGATGCCTGGGGAATATTCTAAGGTAAGAAATCTGCGGCTAGACGTCTCAATCAGATTCTGTTCTTTATCAATGAAAAAATTAAAACATTTGCAAAAAAGTATGACAACCCTGATGAGATGTGATGGTACTAGTATTGTAGTGATATGATGTGTTCCTGAATTAAATTTATTTGAGGAATCCCCTCAGCTATCTGATAGCAATATGTCAATCGAGCCACAAATAACTCTCTACCTTCTCTTGCCGTGATGTCCCTCTCCTTCTAGAGATGGTAAGATCCCAGAGTCATTTTTTTTTTTTTTTTTCCGGGCAGTGACAGCAAATGGAATGTACCTAAAGATTCACTATTCATTTGCCAAACATTTTCCCAAACCACCTTAAAGTTGTATTGAAATTCTATCCTGTTTAGCTAGTGGTCCTCACCAACTTAAAATGTATTGTGTGACACTCATTTTCCCTAAGAAATCACTGGGGTGACCGCCCTGTTGACAATGCTGCTGGTGTCAAGTACTTCAAACCCTAGATTAGCCATGAATTCCTCAGAAATTTAGGGGCCGAGAACCTCCATTGCCCCATTAAAGTTCTTCATTGTTTTAACCAGCATTGCAAACGTAATGTAATTCTTAAAAAATACCACCCCCATTCGAGACTCCTTTTATTTTTACTTTTCTAGGGTCCATTTCCCACAAAAATTACAACTGTGACTATGGCCCTGAGGGGCCCTGCTGCCAGTCCAGTTGCGATCGAACAGCCACCACTGCAGATCATGTTCACTTTCTTCCAAAATCAAAATGGGATCAGTTAGGTTTCCTTGGGCGTTGGAACTTCAAATTCCATTGCAGAGTCCGCTAATGACACCTGGCGTAGTCGACAATGAGAATGCAGGAGGTTAAAAGGCCATGATCCTCTCACCGATATTCAGGACTGATGCTGAGACATTGGAATCATAGCCCGAATGTCCAGGAATCATTGCAAAGGAAGGAAAGCCTTGAACTTTGCCGTATCCAGGACAACCCTAATGAACAGAAGCCTATGCGAAGAAGTCAGGTGTGACATAGGCTTGTTGATCATGAACCCCAATGTCAGGAGGTTTGCACTTGGCGAGTCTGCCTTCAACATACAGTCATTGTGGTATGGAAAAACTCATATCCCTGACCTCCGAAGATGGGCAGGGACCATCGTCATCACTTTCGTGAACACCAAAGTGGCATTGGTGAGGCCGAATGAGAGCAAGACAAAACGAAAAGACTTCTGGTCTACTTTGAACCACAGGCAACGTCTATGGGATTTCAGGACATGTTTAAGTAATGCAAGTTATTAGTTGCAAAGGATGTGAGTCTTTCACAAGTAATAAGTCCCCAACTTCCCCTTTCTGGGAACCAAGTACCCCACTGAGGCACTTGACCCTCTCAGAGTAGCAAACCACAGCAGTCCAAGGTCTGTTCAGGGGAGGTTGTGTGGGCTAGTACCCCAGTATATTTGTACTCAACAAAAACCCTCAATAAATCATTGTCCAGTCAGTGTTTTTTCTTATAAAAAGGAAAAGTACTCTTTCATGCATGTACTACTAAATACTACATATTAATTTACAAATATTTACAAACGGCAATTGTTAATACCTTTGGTGAAACCCTCAAAATGGTTCACACACCCAGCAAACCCTGAACCCACTTTCACAATCCCCCACACCTATACTAAATACAATATCACAATATAAGAGGGTATCATTATCAATAAGGTAGGCTCACAGACTTTGTCAGGGTGTCATCACTTTAGTATCAAAAGAAATATGTTAAATCCGTCATTGAAAACAATAGAGATAGTACCAACATTCAATACTGTCAATTGTAATATAAAACCATGCATTGTCAGTTATCAACATTGTCATAAAGCATTATATTAAATAACGTGTCCCAGCAGCTTATCTTTTTCCTTTACACTTTCCTTTACACTGCTGCTCCTGCAACTATAGGACCAACTAACAGAGATCACCACAATTCAGAGCCTATGTGCAAAAGTACAAACTCCAACAATGCTTGAAAACACAGAAAACTTCTCCTGGGGGCATCAACCTAACCCTCTGGGAAACTTAAGACAACCTTTAGGGAACAATCCTAGAGGCTACTGCACCTCTGACAGCCCCCACAACACTTTCTAGGACCGTTGGTGGTGCCACTGCTTTTCCTGGGACACCACAAGAAACAATATGCAAATATTAAGGGGCCGTCCAGAGTCTTTTGTGACGCTCAGAAGACCCAGCTGATCGGGGCCCAGGAATACGTAATGAGACAAATTTCTTTTTTTGTTTCTTGCTGAGTACACCAGTACTGTATCTCGTATCTCGTTGAGTGCTACTGGGGGAGCACCAAGGAGACATCACAAGGAACAATATGCAAATATTAAGGGGCCGTCCAGGGTCTTTTGGGACGCTCAGAAGGCCCAGCTGATCGGGCCCCAGGAATACGTAATGAGACAAATTTCTTTTTTTGTTTCTTGCTGAGTACACCAGTACTGTATCTCGTTGAAGGCTACTGGGGGAGCACCAAGGAGCCCATGACCACTGCTGGCTCACCACGCACATTCCACTCTCTTAGTGTCAGTGCTGGAGCTGGCTTCATTCTCCATTGTTTCGAGACTGCTTCATTGCTGGCGGGGTGCTTCAGCAGTGCGCTCTCTGCCCCCCAAAGTCACAGGCATAGGGGGCGGTGGAGGTGCATCACATCACTCCTGGAGCTCTGGCCACTCCAGGAGCAGGTTCACGCGGATCTGGGGGCACTCACAGTTTTGGTCTTGTGTCCCAGGGAGATGCGGTCCCCCGGGGAGATGGGGTCCCCCTGGGACAATCTCCATTGCATCAGACCCACAAGATGGGGTCCCCAGGGCCAAGGGTGTGCCACGCAAGCTCCTCCCCATTAAATTAAATGGAGCTTGAACTGATCCCTGGGGGTTTGGCACTACTCTCTGCTTTTCCTGTTCGGTCTGCTCAGTGGACAGGATCTCCCACATGCATTTCTCCAGAACAGTAGCGCCGATTTTCACAATTTTGGTCTTGTTTTTCTCCTGAGGACCAGTACTATCCACCAGGAACATTTTCTTTTGGCCTCCTGGTCCTAACATTTGATTTTCATTGAGGAACTGGATTTTTAAGGTTCCCTTTACCAGACTTGAACTCTGCCTGAGCTCCTGATGTTCTCTCCTGCTTGAGGGGCATATTCCACAGCCCTCCTCAGCCAACAAGCAGAACACCCTTCCTGCTGCACTCCCCAGACCCAGGGCTTTGGCCATATTGTAGGGTGCAGGGTACTTGTGTTATAGCAGCAAAATTAGTAGCCACATTCAATGGGAAAGGGTATTCCTACAGGATCAGCCTACAAAAGTTCCAGAGGAAACCTCCAAGGCTCCCCAGGAGGTCAAGTCCCCGAACTGCTTCCTGGAGGGACATAAGGGGGTCAGAGCCACGGGCTCTGGAGAGACCCAACATAGTCCTGGGTGCCAGTTAGAGTCAAAGTCCATCAACCCATCTTGTCAGTGGTTCAGGGGTGTTCTTCTTTCCAACTAGGCATTATTACGGAGTCAGGGGCCTAGATAATGTCTTCTCAAGTGTCTTTTCCTTGTTCAGGGGTTTTTAATTGGGGGTGGAATGTTTTGGAATGGAGGCACCTCTGCCCAACCCTAGGGTGCCACATCATCACTCCACACCAGCCCAAACCCTCCTGCACAGCATTATGGGAAAGATGGTGACTTCAAGTGGTCTATGAAAAGACCTTCCTTGGGAGTCTCAGCACTGCCCCCAACTGACACTGCTGCCTGAGCTCTTTTCATTATAATTTCAAGGGAGAGCCCCTCATGTTTTTGGCACCAGAGGTCTGGCCTTCCTCTGTTTCTGTTGACTTGAGCTTGACCAGGCCAGGTGCAGTGTGAAGAGATAATTAACACATGCTGATTTCCTCACCACCTTTTATTTCCCAGGAACTGGGCGAAGCATTGTTAGTAGCTATATTGTGTGAGGAGGCCTCTAATCCTTCTGCAGGCTAGCAGAGAAAGTAACTTGGCCCAAGTGGTGTGGGGGAGTGGGGGGCTGGGGCAAAGGCCTGGAATCTGATTATGGCTCAGCCAGGGAAATAATAATTCTCAAAGTGGCATAAGAAGTACAGTTATCACAAAAGTTACAGTGGACCTGCCCTCGGGGTACATGTTTATGATAAGATTCATCCCTGACCGCTATCTCGCAGGCACAAAACTGTACAGTGGCACAGTGTAGGAAGCTGGCTATTTATGTAGAGTACCAATGTAGGGCTACACCATGCAAATAGTCCAGATTACCCTTATTGGTTTACAGGGGCTTGCTTTAACAATCCCAAAGTGCTCTATTTGTGGTCGTATGGTTGAGCAGTTTAGGCTTATCAAAGGAGAGTGTTGAGCATTTGTTGAACACACAGAGTCAATAAATGAGACACACACCCAATAAGAAATCCAAGACCAATTTAGAAAAATAACACAGTATTTTAGAGAATATTTAGAAACTAGATCTTTGGGATCAGGTAAGTACTTTAGTTCATTATCGTTTTTACACAGTAAAACAGCTGATTAGCAAAGCTGTCAGATTTGAGGCATGAGCCTCGAACGCGGTAATGTTATCCTACCCTTTAGGACTTAAGGTGATTGGGACCAAGACCTAAAGTACCACCAGCAGTTTGGTTTTAACTGCCCTGGTGTGTCCGGGTGCAGAGGTGCTGCTCACAATGGTAGCCTCAAGCGCAGTCAGCTGTCATAGGTTTAAAAGGACCTGTCAAAGGGGTACTTGGTGACAAGTCCAGCAGAACCCAAAGGGGGGCTCAGCTCATGAGAACTCCTAGGCCAAGGGGACACAGGCAGAAAACATGTACTCAGGCTGTGGGGCTCGGGTGCAGAGGTGCTGGCTGGTGGGCAATTTTAGCGCTGGAGACTCTCACGGTTCTTGGTATACATGCAGAAGGAGGAACAGAAACACAGCAGGGCCACTTTCGGTGTGGTGCTCACCTCTCTCGAAATCTCTCGATGTGCAGGTAAGTCTTTATGGTGGTGGTGTCCAAACTGGACAAAAACAAGCCTCGGTGGGCGCAAGTCCCCCAGTGATGAGGGTATTGGTGCAGGGGGGGCTTCTGGAGGGTCTAGCGTCTTGAAACTCACCAGAGAGATGAGGCTTGCCTTCTAGAGTCTCAGGGACCTCCTCCTGTTGTGATACTCCTGCAGTGGGCCCGATGGCCAACTGCCCAGGTTACCGGACAGATGCTTTCGGTGCCTGCAGATGCAGGGGGATGACTCCTCCACCTCAAGTGAGACGCTGCTTGGTTGTTGAAGTTGCTGGATGTTCTTCCACAGCTTTAGGGGGAGTTCTGCTTTTGCACGAGCTCAGTCGGTGAAATTGTTGAGATTCCAGCAGCAAGGAAGAGGTTGGCGCCAAGTTGTGGTAAGGACCTCAGTTCTCGCAGTGACTGCTCTTCTTTGTACTTCCTTCGGTTCCCAGTAGATGAATCTGAGTTCCTGGTGTCAGGGTGTTGTATTCCGCTTTAGGGGTCCATATATAGGTTTTCCTGAATCATGTCCTTATATAGGCACAATTCGCATTGCCCTTATATAGGCATAGAATCCCTGTCCTTATTTAGGCATTAACCGTGCACTCCAAATACAGGCATGGTCACCGACATCCGTCCACCCTAACGTCACAACGAGTTCTTAGAAACCAGACCCTTAAGCTTCGGGAGTTCCCCTAGCACAGGACTATTGATTTCTCCAAGAACTCATCTATTATGTATGAACTGTTATACCTTAAGGGTTCATTCCTGACGTCTTCCTCTGTCCGACTTCACGTCAATGCTAACATTCCAAGACACCTACCAGGTATAAATATACCTTCCCTTGCCAAAGCAAGTTAGAGGAGACCTCGACTTCAGAGGAGCCCGTATCCCGGCCTGACGCACTGAGAAGACGCTGTCATTCCTGCACGCAGACGAATCCAGCTTCCAGTGTTCTGATTCCCTTCGCGGGGTGTTAGAGTTCCAGATCCGGCAAGAGATTCCCACCTCTCTCATTCTCAAGGTATGGAGCTGACTAGAACCTAGAGGGACTCTTGGCATACCATACTTGGCATACTAGACTTAAACATACTCTTAGTATACCAGACTAGAAAATACTCCGCCTACTTCTATCTTTCCCTACACCTAGACTAGGTTAGGTACATTGGGGTAGAACTAGCTTAGAGACGCATCTAATGAGTACTCACATTTTTAGCTCATGTTATTTATGTACGTGAATATATGCTAAAAGATAATGCTAGTGCAGTATTATTTATTTCTACTGCTCACACTGTACATTATTTATCTTGCATACTGTCTTGTGATCATAACAGCACATATCTCTTACACGAGAAACAAGACTGTTCAATAAAACCCTTTTTATTGAAACGCCCGTCTTTCCTTTCTGTGTAACTCTGTAGAAACTAAGCATGCACGATTGAATGAGTGAAACTGTTATCTATTGTTTCCACGATTCTGAGACGTGCTCCGCTTCTAAAGGGAAACAAAAGTTGTCATGTTTTTCGGTTGCCAGAAACTACTCCCTTCTTGTTCTCAAGGAGTTTCAAGTGGCCTCTGAGCTAGCTGGCACAAGTAATTAAGTTTAATATACTCGATAGGGACATACCGACCTTAGTCCTATGTCAAACCTATAGTGTATATTATTCCAATGCGCAGAGCCTATTAGGGAAATAGGAACTACACTACATGGCACCCAACGGTTTGGTAAGGCAGTAATTTAACGCTAGATACTGAGTAACTCATTCGTGCTTTTCTCAGAGACCCCTACTCGCATACTCCTTAAGACGTCTGGAGTGGGTAGGGTTAAATATCCGCCAAAACTAAATAGGGAAGCACCCTATATATTAGTTGTTTGGTTTGTTCAACGTTGAAGGATACAGTGTTCCAAAATATTGTGCACCTTATCTTTTTTGTTTCCTTGAAACTTGTTCTACATTTTTCAAAAAACAAAATGTCCACCAACGGGGACAATAACACCGGGAACGGTGGAGCTGCGGCTGACCCAGCCATAGCAACAGTTTTTAACTTTACAGGTTTAAATGAACCTGAGGAGGGTGTCATAGACATCAATCCAAACTTAAGAAGAGCCATCACTCTAAAACTTATAAAACATGGCCTACCACCAAGAGGCGGTAGAGCAGTTTTCGTGATAGAGGCACACAAATCCTTTCAGACAGAGGTATTCTATTCATGGGTAATATTTCCTGAATCAAATTCAGTAACAAGACTGTTTTACTTCTACAAAGAAGATGAACCACCAGAGGAATATATTCCTTTCGAGGATATTGAAATTCCACTAACATACCAGGAGCATCAGCTCTGGTTTAAAGGCGCCCTAAAACATCACAAAAACATTACCAGGCTCGGTCCACTAGGTAGACCAGGAGCAACATGGCCGATTCTAGCCGGCTACACACCTCATCCTGACATCGAAATAATGTCAGACGAGGAACTACTTACTCAACTTACAGAGTTAATACAAATTTACAGACAATTGGTCCAATATGTCATGCGGACTTTCACAGTCCAACCACCATTAACAATTCCAAATCAAACTCCTCAACAGGGGAATACACTAAAAATTACACCACAGACTCTATACGCAGTCATGGGAAAAATGCCCACAAAACGTGAGCAAATTCCATTCTGGATAGCTCAAAAAATTACTCAAATAGAAGCAGTATTTCAAAATACTAGCCCTTATGAGAAACACAGAATCCTAACAATCTGTTTACCAATGGGGATCACACCACAACTGGAAGACTGCACCACTTGGGGCTCAGTCTTTGCTGCCATCTATACTAAAACACATGGTATTCCGTCAATTGCAGTAATACCTGATGTCCTGAAACAAATTCAAAACGAATACGGGGCAGAGCCTGCTCTGAATTTAGGTATGAAATTACTGAAACATTTCGACCAGGTCTCAACAATAATATTATCTAATATTAAAGGGGAGGCAGCAGCAGTGGCGATCCGCCAACGATTAAGGGAATTCGATGTTACAGAACATCAAACAGAACTACCCAGAATAATAGAACAATCTTATGCAGAATTAGGCAGAGATAGTTTGGGTGGAAGACCATTAAAGCCAAAACTATCTGAAAGTCCTGAGAAGGACTCTATTAAACAAACTCCTACATCTTCTAAAAAGAAGTGGGAAACTAATAAACAAAATTCAAACGAGAAACGTTCTCAATCCCGAGGTAGGTCTCCTCAAAAGGAGCCCTCTGAAAGGAGGTATAACCTCAGGAATAGGGATAATTTGAAAAAGCCTGACAGGTATCAAGATACTGATACACGTTCCTCTCGTAACTTTCAGATCTCGTCACAGACATCGGAAAGAAGAGGACGGTCAGAACATAGAGAAGAACGCGTGAAATCGAAAGACGACAAACACGCTCCGAAAAATAAATCTAAACCTCAATTCTCAAAAAAGAAGGTAGCAGGTCTGAAGATCAGACATGCCGAGGATACTGAGAACACAACTCAAGAACGGAGAATGGGCTCAGACAATGCTGGACAGTGCTGCAGAAGTCACAATAGCTCGCCAGAACCTGAAGGAACTTCTGGAGATTGTGGACTTGAATGAGTACATTACAGTTGAGACTGTAGACACCAGGGTTAGTACGCCACAAAGGTTATATGAAATAACACTCCGGATGGAGGGAGACATACCTAGACAGGTGAAAGCACTCTTTTGGGAAAAACTTTCAAGGGGCTATGACATACTTCTAGCAGAAAAAGACTGGCCTCCACAATTTGTCAGGGAGTGCCCACATGGCGAGGACATTATTATGCCTGCCTTCTCTAACCATATTCCAATTCACCTCAAATATACTTATGCCAGGAAATGGGCAGTTGCCCAGGCCCCAGCATTATACAAAAATCATGTAGGGTGGGATGAGGATTCACCTCACCATAAAATACATCTGAAAAATGAACCTACTGCACAAAGGCAGTACCCAATAAAGCAAGAAGCTAAAAAACAGTTCAGGGAGATCTTAGATCAACTTGAATACCAAGGGGTGATTGAAACATGCACCTCTTCAATGAACAATCCTTTGTTTCCTGTCTCCAAACCAGACAATACATATCGTCTAGTTTTGGATTACAGACACTTAAACACTTGTTCAAAAACATTTGCAGTACAAAATGCACATAGTACAGCATTAATGAATAACATTGTGCGTAAAAAATATAAAACCACATTGGATATCTCAAATGGTTTCTTTTGTCAAAACATAGCACCTGGAAGCAGGTACTTAACAGCTTTCTCAATAATGGGGACGCAGCGTCAATTTTGTCGACTCCCACAAGGGTTCAAGAACAGCCCAGGGTTATTCTCAGCGAGAGTAACGGAGTTACTACAAATTTATGATAATGAGGCATTGTCATATGTCGATGACATCTATCTGACAAACGATGACCTGGATAAACACTTGAACAGGGTGAGTACCATTATACTGGGCTTCGCCTCTGAGGGCTATAAGTTCAACTTAAAAAAATCCAGAATTGCCCATCTCAATGTCCTCTTTCTAGGATATGAGCTTTCAAGTGAAGGCAAGAGCTTGGCAGCCCACTTTTTAGAAAAGTGTGCGCTGCTCCAACCTCCTAAGATGCTGAAAAATTTACAATCCATCCTGGGTTTCCTAAATTTTGGAAGAACTTACATTCTAAATTACGCAGAAAGGGTTAAACCTCTCTACGCATTAATCAAACCTGATTTTTCAATCAGAAATTGGACAAATGAACACACAGAAATCTTGCGTTCACTCCAAGCTAACATGTTAGCAACAAATCACTCACAAACACGCGTAAGTCAACGCAATTTAGTGATCCGAATAATTTCGGGTCAATGTGGATTCACCTACCTAACATTTAATGAGGGTGAAAAAGTACCAATTGCATACAAATCACATTTGTATACACAAGCAGAAATGTGCTTCACTTCAACTGAAAAAATTCTGACAGCAGTTCAAACTGCTGTAGCAAAAGAAAAAGCTCTAGCCCAAGGGAAACGCATTATTGTCGTAACCCCAGTTCTGGCCTTAGAGGCGGTAACTAAAGCGAGCATTCCAAATGCAAAAGCATTACATCCGAGATGGATACAATGGGTTAATTCTCTTGCTGCAACAGATGTTGAATATGTTTTTGATCCTGATTTAAAAACACAAACGTTCCTGCAATATGAACATGAATGTCCTCTGCCCACTGAGATTCTGCCTCTCGATCAGTATGAATTCATAATTTACACTGACGGATCCGCACAACCCGCAACAGGGAGTAAGCAAGCTTACAGTGCAGCGTGCGCAATCGTTAAAGGTCGCATGCGCGATGGCAACTTCAGACCTATGGTCACAAAAACCCAATCTCTAGGAGATTGCACAGCTCAGCGAGCTGAACTACAAGCATTCAAACTGGCACTTGAAAGTACAGATCGAGAATTCCCCACACTAATAGTGTGCGATTCTTTCTACTGTGTACAGTCGTATAATGAATATATACAAACTTGGCTTGAAAACGGGTTCAAAGATGCAAAAGGTGGCACAATAAAGCATAAAACGCTTTGGGAACAAGTAGTTCAGTTAAAAAGCGAACTACCAAAGGCTCACGTGATCCATACACTGAGTCATCAACGTGATGGCGTTCACGTTGCAGGGAATTCATTGGCTGGACGAAGCCGCAAAGGGGGCTGTTCAGACGGCTTCCGTAGCTGCGATCACTCGTTCAAAAACGAGAATAGACAGTGAGATAATGTTGGCTGTCAATGCTACGAGCAAAGGCAGTGGTGCAGCGTTACCAAAAAGTTTCCACTCAAGTACTCTTATGTAATTGATGCGAACAACGTTCCTTTTGGTCGAATCCCTGGAGTGGGGGATAGGGTAATTCCAAACATGGAACGTAGAGCAGCTTTGATTTATGAAACACATCTGGGGGAGGGTCTGTCACATCAAGGGATCTCTAAAACAATATTGACATTAAAAGAGATGTACTGGTGGCCTGGGATGAATACAGAAATACACATATTCATCAATAACTGCATAGACTGTAAATTACAGAGAGAAAGCCACCAGACACCATGCTACGAATGTAGCTGCCCAGTACAGACACCATTGTTAGACAGCATTAGACTATCTATGCACAGGCGTCCTCGTGGACAACTGCAATCCCACAAATACTAAGTCAAGGTTCCTATGGATATGGCCTCAGCGCTCGGCTGACGCTCGAACTGTTATAAAAGATTTGCGAGTCTTTATCGGCACATACGCAATAGGCACGCTACATTCTGACCAGGGCCCTGCGTCCTGCGTTTAGCTCTCGGGCTTACAAAGACGCCATGGCCAGTCTGGGCGTTGCATTGCGGTACTCCTCTCCGTTTCATCCTGAGGGAATATCTGTTGTGGAAAGGAAAAACCGGGACATAAAGCAGTCTATAACAGCTAGGGTATTAGGTTCGGGTGATGGGTGGGTCAAACATCTTTATGGGGTCCAACGCTCATTAAACAATTTGCCAAGAAGTTCTCTAGGGGGGGTCACTCCATATGAGGTCCTATTTGGGACAAGAATGTGGGTGCCCGATCTGGAATGTAGAGGCACAGTGGTGGAAAATAAACCTTTTGATATCAAAGATCGTTTGGCTGTTTTACAGGACCTAAATGAACTAAGATCGAAACAAAGCAACGTATTCCTGCAGCCAACCACCACTGGGGAAAAACCGGCGGTCCCAGCAAGGCCTGTCTGGATTCCAAAAGTTGGGGATCTAGTCAGAGAGAAAATTGCAGACAAGAAGGAATTTGGACCTTCTTACAGACAACCAGTACCTGTCCTAGCCATACACGGAACACGAACAGTACTTCTGCCGCCCCTTGCTGGAAAAAAGGAGAAAAGATTTGTGTCCATCGACCTCATCAAACCACAGTATGTGGCCAATACTAAATAGTAGGCCTCGTGGACTCCGACCTAGTAGCAGACACACTCCTCTCGCTACTATCCAAGAGGTTAAGACTGAAAGACTGATAACCATCGAGAATTCAGCAGTAACAGATGAAGGACTGAGCAACAATGCTATGGAACTCATCCCTCTTGAAACTCGAGTAACAGTTCGTCCAAATACACCTGTCTACACCAATGTAACAAGTGATCAACTGGTTCCAGCGATTTCTACAAATCCTGATGCAATTCCAACAATTGACAGAACTGCTTCTGGCTATTTCATTAACTTTGATACGTTTTCTGAGGATCTGAGTGAGCCCGAGACGTCGCCAGCATCAAAAACTTTTAAACAACAAGTACAAGATGTTAGAAATGGGGGTCTCTAGTTGGCAATGGCTGGCCACTGTCCAAGTTGGGACCCTTCTTCCTAAGTCAGAGTGAGAGGGCTACCCTCTTTAATACCCCTGCTCAACCCTGTGGTAACGTAGCACGAGCAGGTAGGCTTATCTCAGAGGCAGGGTGTGAAGCATTTATGACCATACACAGTAACACAGTGAGGAACACTACAAAGGGACACCACACAAGTAGTTATAAAAAATAAGTATCTTTATATAAAGGCAGATTTATCACAAGACCAATAACTGTAAAAGCCACAATACTGTCAAAAATAGGATAGCTGTTGAAGGGCTGTCAAAAATAGTTCAAAGGCTGCAAAAATAAGGTTCAAGTTCAAAGCAGTGGTCTCTGCGACCCTTTCTTTCACAAAGTACCTGGGTTTAGTAGCAAAACCAACAAAATGTCGCAAATAAGCTGTAGCGATGATTCTCGGCACGCGAGGCCGGCGATGCGTTGAAATCCTTGCCGCAAGGGAGGATGATGCGCCGATCTGCGTGATGCGTGCGGAGACGATGCGACAAACTTCTGCACGCTGGACCGCCGATGCGATGACTTTCTTGCCGCGTGGGAGAAGTCGATGCGGCGATCCTGTTGCGCTGTGCGATCGTGTTGCGATGCGAAGACAAGACGCTCCGCGAGGAGCGACGAAATTCGGTGCGATGCGATCAAAGTGGTGGACGCACGGCGTCCGCACTGCGATGTCTCGAAGCGATGATTTCTTTAAGGGTTGCGAGTGCGCGGCGACAGCAGCGCGATGATCTTTCCAGCGCGTCTCGGCTGCAGCGGCTCGCAAAGGGGCGTCAGCGATGGTTTCGTGTTGCGGGCCCTCGGCGGCAGTAGCGCGATGATTTTCCCAGCGCTCTCGACTGCAGCGGCCCGCAAAGATGCGTTAGCGTCGATTTCCCACACTCTTTTCTCTGATGCAAACTAGAGGCCCTGGAACTCACAGGAGCCTCCTCAGCAGATAGCAGTCCTCGCAGGGAGGAAGCAGGAGGTTGGTGGTGGAGTCTGATGTGCCTGAGACTCCAGCAGGAGGCTAGCTCTGTTCCTAGCCCTTGGGTAATTGCTGTAACAAAAATAAAAGTTCTCTCAAGAGTTCCTTTTCCTCTTCTTCAAGGTCCAGTGGTCACTGCTGCAGGCCAGTGCAAGAAACAACACACAAGCACAGGGACAGTCACTTCCTGCAGATTCCTCCAGTGGCACGGACAGAGTTTCCTCTCCAGATCCAAAAGCAATACAAAATGTAGGGGTTTGAGCACAGATATTTATACCCCAAAAGCCTTTGTTCTTAGAAGCTACCAGTCACTGAACCTAGCCAGAACCAGTTCTGCTCAGGCCTGGAGCACTTTGTTTACCAGGCTGCATCCTTCCTTTCAGAAAGAGGGGGTCTGCTAGCAGACACACAGTGGGAGGTGGAGCCAGCATTCACCTTGCCAGGCACAGCCCTATTCAGGTCAAGGAGCCACCCCTCCCCACACTCTAAATGCAGATCTCTCTATTCAACCCAGGTCTGACTCAGCCTGTCCTGCCCCTCTAAAACCAGACAGCCAATACACATAACGGCAGAGCACACTGGAAGGCTTAGGCAAGAAAATACCTACTTTCTAAAAGTGGTATTTTCAAACACAGAATATAAAAATAAACTTCACTAAAAGATGTATTTTAATATTCTGAGCTCAGGCATACTAAATTCGTTTTTCTACCATGTCCCTGGGGTCAGTTAGGACTATAGAATGTAATAGTCAAACTGCCCATTCTAGCCTATGAGGAACAGGTAGCCTTACAATAGTGAAAAACGAAATGGGGTGTAATTCACTACCAGGACATGCTACATACACCAAGGCATGTCCTAACTTACACATACAATGCACCCTACCATAGGGGTGACTTACAGGCTGCCAAGGGAAGGTTCAGGGGCTGGGAAGTGAGTGCACTTCACAGCCAAGATGGCAGTTCTGGACTGCACACAGACACTGCAGTGGCAGGTCTGAGACACACTTTACAAGCTGCTTCTGTGGGTGGCACACATCAGTGCTGCAGGCCCACCAGCAGCATTTGGTTTACCAGCCCTGGGCACACATAGGCCACACTACTAGGGACTAACAGGTAAACCAAATAAGCCAATCAGGGATATACCAATTCACATAGACATATTTACACAGGGAGCATTCGCGCTGTGACACTGAATGGCAGTGGCACAGCGCCCAGAGCATCTAACACCAGTAAAACAGAGGAGACAACAGCGAAAAATGGAAGGGAGACCCACGCCAATGGTGCCAGGTCTAACACACGTCCCCTCCAGCTGAAATGTGGGGAGAACTACCCATCCCCTTGGAAGTTCTCATCGCTAAGGCGGAAAAATCTGGACAGACCATCAGCATTGGCGTGTTCTGTACCAGGGCGGTGTTCCACCGTGAAGTCCATACCCTGTAGGGAAATGGACCACCTCAACAACTTGGGATTCTCACCCCTCATCTGCATCAGCCATCTGAGGGGCCTGTGGTCTGTCTGAACCCGGAAGTGAGTCCCAAACAGGTATGGTCTCAGCTTCTTCAGTGCCCAGACCACAGCAAATGCCTCACGCTCAATTGCACTCCACCTCTGTTCCTGTGGAAGTAACCTCCTACTGATGAAGGCTACAGGTTGGTCTAGTCCCTCCTCATTTATCTGTGACAGAACGTCCCCCACCCCATGCTCTGAAGCGTCTGTCTGGACAACAAATTCCTTAGCAAAATTGGGCGCCTGGAGTACGGGTGCTGTACACATAGCAGTTTTGAGGGCATCAAAGGCTTTCTGACAGGTGTCAGTCCAGTTCACAATCTTTGGCCGCTTCTTGGAAGTCAGCTCACTCAAGGGTGCAACAATGTTGCCATACCCCTTGACAAACCTCCTGTAATAACCCGTGAGTCCTAAGAAGGCCCTCACCTGGGTCTGGGTCCTTGGGGGCTCCCAAGCCAGGATGGTTTCAATCTTGGGCTGCAGGGGCGCCACCTGGCCGCTCCCCACCTGGTGTCCCAAGTACACCACAGAACCCTGCCCAATCTGGCACTTACTGGCCTTGATTGTGAGGCCTGCTCTGCGCAGCGCCATCATCACTTCCCAGAGGTGGCGCAAGTGGTCCTCCCAGGAGGAACTAAACACTGCAATGTCATCCAGGTAGGCGGCACTGAAAGCCTCCAGCCCAACCAACACCTGGTTGACCAATCTCTGGAAGGTGGCAGGGGCATTCTTCATCCCAAAGGGCATCACACAGAACTGGTAGTGCCCATCTGGTGTGGAGAATGCTGACCTCTCCTTTGCCCCATCAGTTAAGGCGATCTGCCAGTACCCAGACGTCAGATCAAACGTGCTGAGGTACCGGGCAGCCCCTAACCGGTCTATGAGCTCATCAGCTCTGGGGATGGGGTGCGCGTCGGTCTTGGTGACCGAATTGAGACCTCGGTAGTCCACACAGAACCTAAGTTCAGGAGTGGCACCAGGCGTCGCAGCTTTTGGTACCAAGACCAAGGGGCTGGACCAGGGGCTGCTAGAGGACTCAACCACCCCTAGGGCGAACATTTTGGAGACCTCCTCCTTAATGCAAGCCCTGACCCTGTCAGTTACCCTGTAAGCCTTGTGCTTGACAGGAGAACTGTCCCCGGTATCCACCTCATGGACGCACCAATCAGTGACACCAGGTACCAGGGAGAACAAATCAGAAAATTGCCCCAACAGGTGGTGACAATCTCTCTGCTGCTCAGGGGTCAGTGTGGTGGAGAGGATCACACCCTCCACTGACCCGTCCTTCTCTTCTGCACACAGGAGGTCAGGGAGAGGCTCACTCTCCTCCTCAACCCCATCATCTGTGGCAAGAAGCATGCCCACTTCAGACCTCTCAAAGTGGGGCTTTAGGCGGTTCACATGCAGGACCCGCAAGGGGTTCCTGGGAGACTGAAAGTCCACCAAGTAGGTAACTGGACTTTTGCGCTCCACCACCTCAAATGGACCGGTCCACTTATCTTGGAGCGCACAAGGCTCCACTGGGGCCAGTACCCAAACCTTCTGACCAGGTTGAAATTCGACCAGAGTGGCATTCTGGTCGTGCCAACGTTTCATTTCTTCCTGGCTGGCTTCCAGATTTGCCTCAGCAATCTTTCTGAAACGCCGAGTCTGGTTCCTGAAGGCCAACATGTAGCTAAATACATCTTGGGGAGGTTTCCTGGGAGATTGCTCCCAGCCTTCGTTGACCAGACTCAGAGGTCCTCTAACCGGGTGGCCATAGAGGAGTTCAAAGGGACTGAACCCTAAGGACTTCTGTGGCACCTCACGGTAGGCAAACAACAGGCATGGCAAGAGGACGTCCCACTTACGCCTCAGGGGCTCTTCTAGGCCCATGATCATGCCCTTCAAGGTCCGGTTGAACCTTTCAACCAGACCATTACCCTGGGGGTGGTAAGGAGTGGTGAACTTATACGTTACCCCACACTCCTTCCACAGAGACTTCATGTACTGGGAGATGAAGTTGGTCCCCTGTCAGACACCACCTCTCTGGGGAATCCCACACGGGAGAAAATCCCCATCAGTGCACGTCCCACCACGGGGCCGTCACTGTCCTGAGCGGGATGGCTTCAGGGTACCGGGTGGCATGGTCCACCAAGACCAGGATGAACCTGTTGCCCATGGCTGTCTTGGGGTCCAGAGGCCCCACAATGTCAATGCCCACTCGCTCGAAGGGGGTACTCACAACTGGAAAGGGCTGGAGTGGGGCCTTGATCTTCCCCCACTCTTCCCACTTGCCTGGCAAGTCTCACAGGTCCTGCAATGAGTGTCTGAACTCTTGTGCATCTGGGGCCAATAAAAGTGGGCGGCCAGCCTCTCAAAGGTCTTGGTCTGCCCCAGATGTCCTGCCAATGGAATGTCATGAGCCAACCCCAGTAGGAAGGTTCTGAAGCACTCGGGTACCACCAGCACACGGGCTGACCCTGGCTCAGCAACCTTAGGCTCGCTATACAGGAGACTGTTCTCCCAATAAATCAGATGTGAACCAGACATGTCACCTTCTGCCTGGGCTGCAGCCTGTTGCCGCATACCCTCAAGAGAGGGGCAAACTCTCTGCTGCTCACAAAATTCCTCCCTGGTGGGTCCCCCTTCCTGCTGCCAATGGGTCAGCTCAGGCAGGTCCCCCAGTTCGGTGATCTGCTCCCCGGTAGGCTCCAGGGCATCCCCTTCAGGGCCTGCTCCTTCCTGGGCCGTGGGAACCAAGGGGGCCGGCTTCCCGCGCCCCCTGCCCCTTCTCTCTAAGGCAGGGATCTGGGCCCTACTCTCAGGCTCCAGATCCTTCTCAACACCCTCCTTGGCTGCCATGGACCGAGTGGTAGCACACGCCCACTCAGGCAGACCCAACATCTCTAAGTGAGCCTTCCTCTCCACCGTAGCCCACGGGGAGTCCTCTAAATCATTGCCCAGCAGACAGTCTACAGGCATGGCGGGCCTCACAGCTACCCGAAGAGTTCCTGAGACCCACCCCACTCAAAGGGAACCTGAGCCACCTCACATTGGCTCTCTGAGTTGTCTGCGGACACTACTGGGTAGAATGCATGGGGGACAACCTGCTCTTTGGACACCAACCGGGAGCTGACAGCAGTTACACTGGCCCCTGTGTCTCTTAGAGCCTCCACCCTATGGCCATTGATGGTCACCCACTGCCTGTATTTTTTAGTGTTAGCAGGCAGTGCAGGCTTGGGGACCATCTCAAAGTCCCCTAATGAGACAAGGGTGAACTCTACGGGATCCCACCCCTCTTGGGCACCCATCTCCTCCTCTCCCAGGGCTACACTAGCAATCTGGCGGGGTGGTGCACGGGGTGGTGCACTGGCCCCCTTTGGGGGCACTGGGGATCAAAATATCTGTGGCCCACTTGACCACAGTTGTAACAAGTGGGGGCCCCCTGGGAACAGGCCTACCTGTTGGGGGCCCTGTCCTCCTTTCTTGGGGGGCTGGGACACCACTGCTTGGTTCCCTGGGGGATTACTTTGGGGCCCTCGGTGGAACTCCCTCTGTTGACCCTTGTCCCCCCACTCCTCTGCTGGGGACCCTGCCCACCTTTGGCGACGTCTCCCACTGGACCCTTGCGGACCCGGGTGCTCACCCAGCGGTCCGCCTCCTCAGCAAGCTTTCTAGGGTTAGTCAGCTTGCAATCAATTAGGTGCTGGCGTAGCTCAGGAAAACAATTACTAGATAAATGCTCCCATGCAATCAAATCATAAAACTGCGCAAAAGTTTCTACTTTGCTACCTTTTACCCAGCGTTCCATGGCTCTGCAAAAAAAGACACATATTCAACCCACGTGGTACCCTCTAGCTTCTTGCAGACCCTAAACCTCTGCCTATACATCTCAGGGGTCAAACCATAGCGGGTCATCAACGCTTCCTTCATGTGGGCATAAACCATCCTACTTTCTGGGGGCAGGTCCAACAAGGTATCCCTCCCCTCACTCACAAAGCGTCCCCACAACCCCGCTCCCCAATCCTTCTCAGGGACCCGGTGGGACACCATGGCTAATTCATAAGCGGCAAACCATTGCCCAATATCTTCACTTTTGTGGAAATCCTTGATAACCTCCTTGGGTATATACACCCTACTCTCAGGGTGCACTACAGGTACGCTGCCACCAGAGGGGGAGATTTCCATGCTCTTAGCTTTAATCTCCAACTCCCTCAATACTCTCTCATGCTCAAGCTTCATTCTCATAATCTCAATTTCTAACTTCTTGTTCTCTAGGTCCCGGTGACCATCCATTTTAAGCTTAGCCATCTCCATATTATGCCGCCTATCTCTCTCCCTGTCCTTTAGCTCTTCTGGGGACAGACCCTTAGCGGACACACTAGAGCCCGGGTTGGAAAGGGCTGGATCTCCTACTAAGTCTACTACATCGCCCTGCTGCTCTCCTGCATTCTCTCCCACCTCCACAACCTCTCCTATATCCTTAGGGGCATCCCTGGCTTCTAGCCAGGCCTTCAGCGCCTTGTAATACTCCTCCCTTCTAGTGAGACCTGTGATAGGGACTGTGAATTGCTTGCAAAAATATTTGAGCTGCTTGGCATTGTAGGTTTCTATTTTCTCTTCTTCCCAGGAGAGATCCTCTGAGGCATTGGATCTGGGCTTGCCCATTGTAGAAATAACTGGCAATATCAATAAAGGACAGAAGAAAACTTCTCAAAAAATGTAAGCGGGTGAAAAATCACCGGCAATATCAATCACAATATAGGATCCAAAAACTCTCAGAAATGTGCGCGGGTGAAAAATCACCGGCAATATCAATCACAATAGGGGATCAAAAACTTTCAAAAAATGGGCGCGGGTGAAAAATCACTGGCAATATCAATCACAATATAGGATCCCAAAAACTCTCAGGAATGTGCGCGGGTGAAAAATCACCGGCAATATCAATCACAATATAGGATCCCAAAAACTCTCAAAAAATGTATGCGGTACGTTATGGTCTGCACTCACTAGTAGTGTACACTATAATTACTGTATGCGATCATAAATGCAAGTCCAGATCCTCACCGCTGACCACCAATGTTAGAAATGGGGGTCTCTAGTTGGCAATGGCTGGCCACTGTCCAAGTAGGGACCCTTCTTCCTAAGTCAGAGTGAGAGGGCCACCCTCTTTAATACCCCTGCTCAACCCTGTGGTAACGTAGCACGAGCAGGTAGGCTTATCTCAGAGGCAGGGTGTGAAGCATTTATGACCATACACAGTAACACAGTGAGGAACACTACAAAGGGACACCACACAAGTAGTTATAAAAAATAAGTATCTTTATATAAAGGCAGATTTATCACAAGACCAATAACTGTAAAAGCCACAATACTGTCAAAAATAGGATAGCTGTTGAAGGGCTGTCAAAAATAGTTCAAAGGCTGCAAAAATAAGGTTCAAGTTCAAAGCAGTGGTCTCTGCGACCCTTTCTTTCACAAAGTACCTGGGTTTAGTAGCAAAACCAACAAAATGTCGCAAATAAGCTGTAGCGATGATTCTCGGCACGCGAGGCCGGCGATGCGTTGAAATCCTTGCCGCAAGGGAGGATGATGCGCCGATCTGCGTGATGCGTGCGGAGACGATGCGACAAACTTCTGCACGCTGGACCGCCGATGCGATGACTTTCTTGCCGCGTGGGAGAAGTCGATGCGGCGATCCTGTTGCGCTGTGCGATCGTGTTGCGATGCGAAGACAAGACGCTCCGCGAGGAGCGACGAAATTCGGTGCGATGCGATCAAAGTGGTGGACGCACGGCGTCCGCACTGCGATGTCTCGAGCGATGATTTCTTTAAGGGTTGCGAGTGCGCGGCGACAGCAGCGCGATGATCTTTCCAGCGCGTCTCGGCTGCAGCGGCTCGCAAAGGGGCGTCAGCGATGGTTTCGTGTTGCGGGCCCTCGGCGGCAGTAGCGCGATGATTTTCCCAGCGCTCTCGACTGCAGCGGCCCACAAAGATGCGTTAGCGTCGATTTCCCACACTCTTTTCTCTGATGCAAACTAGAGGCCCTGGAACTCACAGGAGCCTCCTCAGCAGATAGCAGTCCTCGCAGGGAGGAAGCAGGAGGTTGGTGGTGGAGTCTGATGTGCCTGAGACTCCAGCAGGAGGCTAGCTCTGTTCCTAGCCCTTGGGTAATTGCTGTAACAAAAATAAAAGTTCTCTCAAGAGTTCCTTTTCCTCTTCTTCAAGGTCCAGTGGTCACTGCTGCAGGCCAGTGCAAGAAACAACACACAAGCACAGGGACAGTCACTTCCTGCAGATTCCTCCAGTGGCACGGACAGAGTTTCCTCTCCAGATCCAAAAGCAATACAAAATGTAGGGGTTTGAGCACAGATATTTATACCCCAAAAGCCTTTGTTCTTAGAAGCTACCAGTCACTGAACCTAGCCAGAACCAGTTCTGCTCAGGCCTGGAGCACTTTGTTTACCAGGCTGCATCCTTCCTTTCAGAAAGAGGGGTCTGCTAGCAGACACACAGTGGGAGGTGGAGCCAGCATTCACCTTGCCAGGCACAGCCCTATTCAGGTCAAGGAGCCACCCCTCCCCACACTCTAAATGCAGATCTCTCTATTCAACCCAGGTCTGACTCAGCCTGTCCTGCCCCTCTAAAACCAGACAGCCAATACACATAACGGCAGAGCACACTGGAAGGCTTAGGCAAGAAAATACCTACTTTCTAAAAGTGGTATTTTCAAACACAGAATATAAAAATAAACTTCACTAAAAGATGTATTTTAATATTCTGAGCTCAGGCATACTAAATTCGTTTTTCTACCATGTCCCTGGGGTCAGTTAGGACTATAGAATGTAATAGTCAAACTGCCCATTCTAGCCTATGAGGAACAGGTAGCCTTACAGTAGTGAAAAACGAAATGGGGTGTAATTCACTACCAGGACATGCTACATACACCAAGGCATGTCCTAACTTACACATATAATGCACCCTACCATAGGGGTGACTTACAGGCTGCCAAGGGAAGGTTCAGGGGCTGGGAAGTGAGTGCACTTCACAGCCAAGATGGCAGTTCTGGACTGCACACAGACACTGCAGTGGCAGGTCTGAGACACACTTTACAAGCTGCTTCTGTGGGTGGCACACATCAGTGCTGCAGGCCCACCAGCAGCATTTGGTTTACCAGCCCTGGGCACACATAGGCCACACTACTAGGGACTAACAGGTAAACCAAATAAGCCAATCAGGGATATACCAATTCACATAGACATATTTACACAGGGAGCATTCGCGCTGTGACACTGAATGGCAGTGGCACAGCGCCCAGAGCATCTAACACCAGTAAAACAGAGGAGACAACAGCGAAAAATGGAAGGGAGACCCACGCCAATGGTGCCAGGTCTAACACAAGACTTTTTACATTTTTTGAAAAAGACTTATCTGGTTTCACCATGGATTGAACTTTGGGTTATTTCTGGAATATTTTTCTTCCTGCTTTGGCTAGCTTTGGTTATGACTATGAGCGTGCTTATAAATGGCAGATACATCCATTTGGACACTGAAAGAAAAGAAGTGAACTTACTTTTAAAACCTCACAAATCATCCCATCGTGAAACAAGAGACTTGTCTGCAGTGAACATCACAGCCGTTCCTATACAGGATGGTATAGTGTGGGACAAAACAGATTTCGATATTTTTGGCCCGACGGAACATTTGAATATTCCACATTTATTTAAGATTTCACTAAGTGATTTTGTTTCATCCAGTACCTATTCTGATGATTGGGACTTTGAAACTGTAAATGACATGATGTTTGACCTAGAGAGGTCTGCTGCATTTTCTAATAATGAATATTTAGAGGGTTCATCAGACTATGAACAGCTGTATTGCTATAACCACTATGGTCATCATTTTTTGCATAAATCTGCAACACCTAGGAATGTGTTTATGTTTAACCAATGGGAGCAATGTCCTACACCACCAACAGGTAGATCAAAAACATTTGCTAAAAAGTTTCCATATTTTTCAGGATACAATACATCTGATCCAGAAACATTTTACTATAGAAATGTAAACAAAACAGGACTGAAAATTATGTTAACAAATACAAAACAGATTTACTCTGCAGCATTTATTGCCCAACTGTCTAGACAGGGTTTCGACTTTTGGAAAGACCCAATAGACACAAAATCTGTCTGGGGTACTAAAGATTGGCAAGTGCAAGGGATAGAAGCTTTGTTTAGAGCCTGTATCGTCCCTCAACAAATAATGTTTTTGAATGACACTGAGCAACAAACGTCTTGCCTTGGGTTAGCCAAAATTAAAGACATGAAAACACCTTCTGTACCAACACCTGCTAGTGATTACAATACACAGGCAGCGGTTACAGTTGACACCATACTACAACTCAACAGAACAAATCCTGATTGGAGAAAATGGTTGATCTGGCCCACAGACACAAACAACTGTCAAGACAGATTCCTGAATAAAACACAGGGGTTTACTATTCATAGGCCAGACCCACGATACATCCAAAGACAGCATCCGGGAGTAGTTACAACATACAGTGTAGGAAAATTATGCCTCGATTGGCTGCAAAAATCTACACTTAAGGATGTGAAACAACACTTATCTTTACTTAAAGAAGACGCAGACCTTAGGGAATTCTTGCTTGGACCAAGAAAACCGCGTCAAAAACGTTTCATATATGCCGGCATTTATGCTGCTTATAATGAAGCATGGAAGGTGTCACAGATGGAGGCCGCAGAACGAATACGTGAACTTGATCGTATTAACTTAGAGAAAACTCTCTCTGTGGTCGACAATGGGTTAACAACTTTGTCCTCCAGAATTTATTCATTGGACAGTATTGTATCCTCTGCTATCGACATACTGGAACAAGATTTAGCCATGTTACAACAAGGCCAAACACAGTTGCGTTCTATTATGTTATTAAGCTGGACGCTGCAATCTTTGCGTGCGGGCTATGTGCCTTGGCGTTTTATCAACACGACGGCTCTGTTTGCAGAATACAATCTAACTGATAAACAGATCGAACTGGCACAAAGGGGAGCAAAGTATACAGTACTGAGCATTGAAAAACTTGAAAAATTACCATTCACAGTGGCAGAAAAACCAGCTACAGAATGGCTTATTCATGGCAAAATTGGTCTACCTGTGACTACTTTCCAGTTTCAGTATTGCCTTAGACAGATGCAAGCAGGCAAATATGAAAGGTTGGGTAAAGAATACATTAATACATCCTGGAATTTACCATACACATATAGATGTTGGAGTGGGGATCGTGAAGTGTTTCTAAGCGGTACACACTGTGAAAATGCACTGAGCGGTTCACTGATTTGTCAGGACATATCTTTACACGGGGCTTGTAATGGTTCTGTGGCAAATTTGTCCTGCCACCAGCAAGGTACACCAGCTGCTGTGATTAATCCAACGTTTGGCCAACTTTCTAATGGGAGTTACCTCATGTTGAATGATCAGAGTTGCTGTGGCATGTTGCCAGGCATCCCATATCTAGTAACGGTCAACTCCAGGGTCACTTGCTGTATGCAAGTATTGTTTGCCCCAATAGACACAGTCAGGGAGTCGCCTCTATGGCCTTCGTTGAATGTCTCTTTTATACGATTTGATACTTTAAGCAGAATGAAAGCCATGCTTATACAACAATCAGTGCCCTTGACCTCGGCCAAAGAAACCTATGATCTACAAGTTGCAAGGACTTCGGCTGAGATACAAGCTTTAATTCGTACAAACTCCCCTATACATTTCGTAGAAATGATAGGACGTATCTTTAACATGTCAGATACAAGCGGAATTGTACATGTATTTAAGACCATCTGTTCCGGACTATTAGCACCTTTTCAGGCTGTCCTCGGAATCATCCCAAACTTCGCACATTCGGTGTTTGGTAGTGTGCCGTTAATTCTAGCACTTGTTGCAGGAATTCTGCTTCTATTCCTCCTACTACGCTATGGCAAGCCTCTTCGCCAACATCACTCCGAGCGATGTGAAGAAAGCACTCCTTGAACGGAAATGCCGTGAGCGAATAGTACAGCTTTTGGGCATGCCTCGTCTACGGGAACTTAATACAACGTGGTTCCTGTCATTCAGACCAATCTGGCAAGATTGCATCTTACCTGTTCTACGCTGCCTGTTTTGCGGTGAAGAATGCGTGCTAGACACCTGTCTAACACTCCCATCAGTCGTGCCAACGGATATCGATACTCTGCTGGACCCGATAACGGCCCATGCTGTGTGTTGTCCCCAGAGGCTACCAATCCTGATGACGGCATTCATTGAGATCTCACAGATGCTTCCGGCTGCTGCTGAGGTACGAGATGGATCAACGGGCACACAGGTAACAACGGACACGAACATTGCATCTTCTGCTGAAGGCGATGTTTCTCATCTCTGTGCAATTAACCTTCTGAACGAGGTGTTCCAAATGTCACCAACTTCGGTGGATGATATTTTGGCTACGGAAATAGATGATCTAATGTTTACGCCAGACCCATACACTGACTTTGATTCGGCTCACAGTGTACCAGGGCAACAATGAAATTTGGCCTTCATATTTTTCAAACTTGGAACTTTTCCCAGAATTGAACTTTTTTCTTTTTAAGTTTTTGAAATGACATGGCAAATGAACAATCTGCTTACAGTAGAACTAGTATTATAAAACGGACTTCTTTGAATACTTCCAGGGACACATTGTCACCTTATTTGTCTAACATTTCATTTAATTCCATGATATGCAATGGCTTTGATTTTAAGAACTTATCGACCATTTCGTCATATGTATATATTACTGTTTCATTCACGTTGCATTTTACTTCCGTTATATGCTTAGAATGAAAACGATGCTTTAAATGTACAGTACCTATTAGATTTCAACAGTTTTGAGCTTCTTTTACAATGCTTTTAGAAATGTTTTTAGCAACTTGTGGTACTCAATTTTATGTTTAGCATTTAAATGTTTAGCATTTAGTCTTATCGTTCAATCGAAGATGGAGTGGGTGTTGTATTCCGCTTTAGGGGTCCATATATAGGTTTTCCTGAATCATGTCCTTATATAGGCACAATTCGCATTGCCCTTATATAGGCATAGAATCCCTGTCCTTATTTAGGCATTAACCGTGCACTCCAAATACAGGCATGGTCACCGACATCCGTTCACCCTAACGTCACAACGAGTTCTTAGAAACCAGACCCTTAAGCTTCGGGAGTTCCCCTAGCACAGGACTATTGATTTCTCCAAGAACTCATCTATTATGTATGAACCGTTATACCTTAAGGGTTCATTTCTGACGTCTTCCTCTGTCCGACTTCACGTCAATGCTAACATTCCAAGACACCTACCAAGTATAAATATACCTTCCCTTGCCAAAGCAAGTTAGAGGAGACCTCGACTTCAGAGGAGCCCGTATCCCGGCCTGACGCACTGAGAAGACGCTGTCATTCCTGCACGCAGACGAATCCAGCTTCCAGTGTTCTGATTCCCTTCACGGGGTGTTAGAGTTCCAGATCCGGCAAGAGATTCCCACCTCTCTCATTCTCAAGGTATGGAGCTGACTAGAACCTAGAGGGACTCTTGGCATACCATACTTGGCATACTAGACTTAAACATACTCTTAGTATACCAGACTAGAAAATACTCCGCCTACTTCTATCTTTCCGTACACCTAGACTAGGTTAGGTACATTGGGGTAGAACTAGTTTAGAGACACATCTAATGAGTACTCGCATTTTTAGCTCATGTTATTTATGTACGTGAATATATGCTAAAAGATAATGCTAGAGCAGTATTATTTATTTCTACTGCTCACACTGTACATTATTTATCTTGCATACTGTCTTGTGATCATAACAGCACATATCTCTTACACGAGAAACAAGACTGTTCAATAAAACCCTTTTTATTGAAACGCCCGTCTTTCCTTTCTGTGTAACTCTGTAGAAACTAAGCATGCACAATTGAATGAGTGAAACTGTTATCTATTGTTTCCACGATTCTGAGACGTGTTCCGCTTCTAAAGGGAAACAAAAGTTGTCATGTTTTTCGGTTGCCAGAAACTACTCCCTTCTTGTTCTCAAGGAGTTTCTAGTGGCCTCTGAGCTAGCTGGCACAAGTAATTAAGTTTAATATACTCGATAGGGACATACCGACCTTAGTCCTATGTCAAACCTATAGTGTATATTATTCCAATGCGCAGAGCCTATTAGGGAAATAGGAACTACACTACAAGGGGGCCACCTAAATATGGAATTTAGGAGAGTGAAGGGGAGTGTAAGGTAGTAGCCAATGGGCTACTTATTCCTTGTGGTGACTATACCCCATATATAACCACTTTCTGTGGAGAGTGGGCATAACCAGTACCAGAGTTCATAATTCCACCAAAATCTTCGAATGTCTACTTCAGGTGGCCAACCTTAGGTGTGTGTCTGGCCTGACAGTGTAACACGCCTACTGACTAGCTAATTTACCCACCTGCTCTAGTGCCAAATGGACTTCAGGGCAGGGGGTGACATTCTCCAGGTCTTAAGGAAGTTGGGGTAGCATATCAAAGGCGGCAGAGGCTTTGAAGCCTCTGGCCTTGATATGCTAAATCACTAGCCATCCTGCTGGAGGAGGTGTAAGAAAACAAGTTACTTACCTGTAATTACAGTTATCCAGTATTGGTATCTTTCATAGATTCACATGCCTGAATCAGAGTAGCAAGCAGTACCATTACTGTACTGTCGTTTGCGGATGGCGGGAGACATATAATCGTAAACTCCCAGTATACCTTTGAGGTTTCAAACATTGTTATGACCACATAGCAAACTTATAAAGGTCTAATAAGTTGTTGCTATAAACATAAAGCAAATTGTACAACTAAAATATATACAAACTATATATATATATATATGAAAAATACATTAGTAATAAACGCAACATAATTAAAGAGAGGAAATCAAACAGTATATCAATTGCATATAAAAATCTCAATGAGAAAACTCTGACCTTATTGAAAAAGGTGGCGTAACACAGCTTGGCCAACCGCTGCATCCTCCCTCTGTGCAGATTGGAGGCAGTAATGTCTTGTAAACGTGTGGACATTTTTCCATGTCGCAGCACGGCATATTTTGTCCAGTGTAACACCAGCAAATAGTGCAGTGGATGCAGCAACAGTTCTGGTGGAATGCGCCTTAGCCCTCACTGTCAGAGGTTTATTGGCTTTTTCGTGACAGAATTGAATGGCCGATGCGACCCATCTGGCTATTGTGGCCTTTGTCACTGCGGTTCCTTGTTTTCCTTGACCATAGGCCACCAACAATTGGTCTGATTTTCTGATAGTTTTTGTCCTCTGAAGATAAAATTTTAAGCATCTTTTTACATCTAAAGAATGCAAAGCCCGTTCAGCAGGGCTGGATGGATTTGGAAAAAAAGTTTGTAGTATCACCGGCTCATTCAGGTGAAATTACGTCGGTACTTTGGGAATGAACCTGGGATTTGTCCGAAGTGACACATAATTCTGCGTAAAGTGTAAGAAAGGCTCTTTGATAGTAAAGGCCTGGATCTCGCTGACCCTCCTTGCGGAAGTGAGAGCTAGCAAGAGGGCCACCTTCCAAGTGAGAAATTTCAGCTCTGCTTTATGTATTGGTTCAAATGGTTGTCTCATAAGTTGCGCTAGAACTACATTGAGTTCCCACTCTGGTGGGGGTGCGCGCACTGGAGGAAAAGCGCGAAAAAGCCCTTTTAAGAATTGTTTTATCAGAGAAGATGAACATAAAGACAGAGTATGAGGTGACTTCCTGTATCTGGAAATAGCAGCCAGGTGAACCTTGACTGACGAAAAGGTGAGGCCAGACTTGGCCAGTGAGAGCAAGTAAGGCAAGATTTGTTCAGCCGGGGCTTGTAATGGATGAAGTTTATTGGCTTCACACCAACAGCAGAATCTCTTCCATTTGAGACGATATGTTTTGAGAGTGCTTTCAGCACGGGATTTAGCCAGAATGTCGCGACAGTCCTGTGAAATATTGAGGTCTTTGAACTCTAGGAACTCAGGAGCCATGCGTGCAAGTGCAAGGATTTGGGATCCGGATGAATCACCTGGCCCTTGTTCTGCAATAACATTGTTGGTGTCGGAAGAAGGTGAATGGGGCTTTCCTGTGACAATAGAAGAAGTTCCTGGAACCAGTACTGTCTGGGCCAACGGGGTGCAATCAGAATTAGGCGGCAGCCCTCCAACTTCATCTTGTTGATCACTTTGGGGATTAATGGAATGGGGGAAAAGCGTAGGCATAAATCCCGGACCATCTCATTGAAAGGGCATTTCCCCTTGACCCCGGTTGAGGGAACCTGCTGGCATAATATCGGCATTTCTTGTTCTCCTGGGACGCAAATAGATCCAGAGCTGGTTTGCCCCATGTCTGAAAGATCCTGTTCGTTTGGGTTTGTTCTAACTCCCACTCGTGGCAGCCTGATTGAGATCTGCTCAGTGTATCTGCCAGAGTATTGTGTAGGCCCCTGACATGCTCGGCCTTCAGAGATATTCCGTGCAACGTTGTCCATTCCCACAACTCTTGCGCTTGTTGGGAGAGAGACATGGATCTTGTTCCTCCTTGTTTGTTCACATAGTACATGCTGGTCGTGTTGTCGGTTCGGACCAGCACTGAGGAACCTGCTATCCTTGGAAGGAAAGCCTGCAGAGACAGGAATATGGCTTGGAGCTCTAAACTGTTGATGTGTTGCAGTTTCTGCATCTGAGACCATCTTCCTTTGATTTGCAAATCGTGCAGATGGCCTCCCCATCCTTCCATGGATGCGTCTGTCGTCAAAACAAAATCCGGGATGTCCTGGAGAAAGGTAAAACCTTGGGCAAGATTGGCTGTTTGAGACCACCAACGGAGAGTGTTCACCATTCGTGCAGTAATCAGGATAACATCCTCGAAAGACCCCAGAGCTTGTTGCCATTGTTTCTGTAATTCCTCTTGTAGAGGTCTCATTTTGAGCCGTGCCAAAGGAATAAAATTGATTGCCGAAGAACACATTCCTAGGAGTGACTTGAATGTTCGAACAGAAACTGACTTTCTTCTTGCGATGGTCAAAGCCAACTTTTGAAGGCGCACTTCCCGGTCTTGAGATAAGAATGCTTTGCACTGGATGGTGTCCAGGGAAGCTCCTAGAGACGAAATGATCTGAGTTGGATGCAGGTGCGATTTGCCCTTGTTTAAAGTGAGTCCCAGAGAAGTGAATAGACGGAGACAAGATGTCGTGGCGAGATTGGCCTCCTGTTTCGACGGAGCTTTGAGCAGCCAATCGTCGAGGTATGGAAAAACTTGGATTCCTCGAGATCGTAACTCCGCTGCTACTGGTGCTAAGCATTTGGTGAATATCCGTGGCGCTGACTTTAGGCCAAACGGAAGCACCTTGAACTGATAGTGGGTGCCAGCCACTGTGAACCGTAGAAATTTTCGGTGTCCTGGATGGATAGGGATATGAAAGTATGCGTCTTCCATGTCCAGAGAAGTCATGAAATCCCCTTCGTTGAGGCATCCCAGAATATCGGCAAGTGTTACCATCCGAAAAGTTTGCTTTTTGAGAAACTTGTTGAGTTTGCGGAGGTCCAGAATTGGACGCCATTCTCCTGACTTCTTTCTGATTAGGAAGAAACGAGAATAGAAACCTTTTCCTTTCTGTGACGATGGTACCTCTTCTATAGCTTCCTTGAGGAGCATGATCAAGACTTCTTTGCGCAGTAAGTGAAGACGAGGGGGAGGGGGACCCCTGGGCGGAGTAGTAGGTGGTTTCTTGACAAATTCCAGTGTGTGACCTTTGGTGACCAGGTCCAGCACCCAGCGGTCTGAGGTGATCTTGTCCCACTGCTGTGCATAAAGAGAAATTTTCGCACCCACGGGTAGGGAAGGAATTTTGACTGGCACCCTGGTAGGCTCATTGTTTTCTGGCTGAGTCACGGCCTTGTTGCTGTGTTCGCCTGTGGCCGCCCTGGCGAAAGAAACCAGCCGTCGAAGACTGACGGTACGAGGATTGATTGAAAGGTTGACGATATTGAGGCTGATACTGCCGATACTGCTGATTCGACTGATATCCACCTCGGTAAGTTGTGAAGCCTCTCCCTCTGGCGCCTCTGAAAGGCACACGTCTGTATTGCAGAGCCCCCAGGGACTTAGCAGTGTCCGTATCATTTTTTATCGCTAACAGAGCCTCATCAATATGCTTACCGAATAGCGAATCCCCACCATACGCCATGTCCAGGATTTTTGTCTGGACCTCAGGTCTAAAGGTAGTAGCTTTAAGCCACCCCTGGCATCGAAGAACAGCTGCACCAGCCAGTTGTCTAAAACTTGTATTAGCAATGTCTAGTGCACAGTCGATTGTTTCAGAGGCAGCTTGTTCGCCCTCTAACAAAATCTTCCGGGCCTCATTCCTTTGCTCCTCAGGAATGAGATTTATCAATGCCGCCATATCTGACCACATCTGACGGTCATAGCGGCCAACGATTGCCAAGGCATTAGCTGTTCTAATTGTCGCCGCTGCCATCGCAGAAATGTTTTTCCCCATAAGGTCCATACGACGTCCCTCTCTGTCTGGAGGAGTGGTAATGGGCGTTGCAGGATTCTTTGACCACCTTTGTGCGGCCTGAGAAATGACCGAATCTGGTCTTGGGTGTCCTATGAGACACGATGGGCTGTCCTCTGGAGCGAGATATTTTTTCTCCACACGAGGTAGCACAGCCGGTATGAATGCTGGTGTCTTCATGATCTTCAGACCGTCCTGCCAGATGTAATCAATAATGGGAATAGTGCGTACGATTTTCCTAGTATCCTCTTTAAAATCATGTAAGAAGCAGTCTGTCTGCTTGACCGCAATGGGCAGTTGGAATCTAGTAGCTGCCCGCTGCATTAAATTATGGAATCCTCCAATGTCCTCAGGAGGAGAATCGGAGGGCAAATGCGGAGGTGGAGATGGTGTCGGGATTATATAATCATCCCAGGGATCCGGAGTTGTGTGATCCGGCAATTCACCCTCCTCTACCTCTTCGTTCGAAGAGGAATCGTCCTGCTGATTAGGGTTAGGTGGACTTCCCACTGGCGCCGGTGTACTGGGCATAGCAGGCTCTGGTACTGGAGAAGGAACCACCACCTGAGGGAGTGGGTTCTCAGTCGGAACTTGCTGAGGAGGAAACCTTTGGCGATCATCAGCCAACATAGCCTGTAAATCCTGTATGAGTTGTGGAGGAAGATGCGCCATCTCTCTATGGCGAGGTTCTTGCCTATGATGGAACTGGCAAGTATGACGTGGAGCCAAAAACTGCTTGTGATAGTAATGTCCTTCCTGGAAATCGTCAGCATCCTCTTGGCATTTGATATTGAGCTCGGACACACTGTGAGCTTCACCATAAGGACCTTCATCGTCCTCCTCATCGTAATCTTCTTCCTCCGCAAAACGCTCCAAAAGATGCGATGGCATTAGAGGGGATATTTTGGTATAGTCCATTGAAGTCTGTCTTTGAAATGTTTTGAGCTGGGCCACCCTCGTCGACGGAGGCGTCGACGATGTAGATACTGGTATCACAGGAAAACTCTTCGTCGACGGGCTCGTCGTCGACGGTGCAGTCGTCAACGGTATGGTCGTCGACGGTGTCTTCGTCGACAGTGGTTTCACTGACGATTTCTTCGTCGCCGATGAGTCGTCGACGGCCGTCAACGACGGTCTTTTAATAATGGTTATCTTAGTAGAGAAAATAGGAGAAGAGATAGCTGTTGTTGTTACCGTTGCCGTAGACGATGGCGTCGACGATGTGACAGATATCATCGACGATGAAGAAACAGTCGTCGTCGACACAGATTTTTTGTGTTTTCTACTTACAGAGCTAGTAGAAGATGATCTTGGACGCTCTGTGAGTAAGGCAGATGGCGGAGACGACGTTGGCTCAGAGGAATGCTTAGAGCTTTTCTCCTTATGAACAGGTTTATCATGGGAAGTTTTGATATGCTTCCTTCCCTCACCTGAAGAGCGTTCCTGTGATCTAGCTCTCTTACTAGAAGTGGAAGCTCGGTCCTCTTCCTCAGCCGAAGAAGGAGGTCTTTCTCTGGAAGATTTGAGCCATAATAATAATCTTGCCTCTCTATCCCTGAGAGTCTTGCTGGGAAAGGTACGGCAGATCTTACAGTCTTTTGCCTCATGTTTAGGGTAGAGGCAGTAAAGACAATCTTTATGTAGGTCGTCTACATGGACCCTCTTCTTCTCACAGGTCCTGCAGGGGCGGAAGAGGCCTTTATAGTCAGACATGACTTTCCAGAAAAGCTGAAGAGAAAACTGAGTAGCACTCAGGGAGACTCCCTTCCACACGACGTGCAGTGAAAATCTGAGGAGAACTTGCCTCTGCTGGGAGTGTTCTAGAGGGTGCTGGTAGCTGATTGGTTGGCGTTCATTTTTAGTCCTTTTTCCTATAAGGACGCAGATAGGCTACTAATGTTGGGCCCTTGGCCTCTGTTAGCCTATTTATTATCTATGGCACTACTTTTGTATTTTACCGAGGGGCTCCCATCTCGACGACGGGGAATGATTCAGGCATGTGAATCTATGAAAGATACCCCAATACTGGATAAATACCTTCCTCCGGAGCAGGCATTGTTCCTGACCTTTAAGAGCATTGGCTCTCCCGAGCAGAGAGTCAGAAACCCGAATGTGGTGGCAGGCTGGAAGAGTCCAGTCAGGCAGCACACTAAAGGACTGGTAGGTTTCAGGGGGGTACCTCTAAGGTGCTCTCTGGGTGCAGGTCATAATAAGTCCAAAACTGGCATCCGTGTGCATTTATTAAGACAAGATGTGTGATACCGAACACCATTATTTTCAGTGAAGCCATTATGTAGCTGGGTAACTCGTAGTGCCCAGTACATATGTTTAAGATGGCTTTCTGATCACTTGCAATGTCATGGCAATGGAACCAGACATCACAGAGGCATATCTGCTCATGCAGATATGTCCTCACATATAATATAATACAACCTGCCTTAGGGCTCTAAGGCCTGCTGTAGGGGTGACTTACATATAGTATATGAAGTGTGTATGGGCATTGCACACATGGATTGTGCTATGCTGTGTTTCTAAATGGTTTGCACCATTTCTCGCAGCCTGCAATGGCAGTCTGTATGTACTTTTTGTGTGGGTCCCTTGGGTGGCATAATACATGCTGCAGCTCTTAGAGACCCTCCTTAGCATCCATGCCCTAGACCCAGGGGTACCATTTACTAGGGACTTACAGGGGGCTAAAGTCCTTGCCAATTGGGTTACAATTGAATATTTACCTGTTTTAAGGGAAAGAGCACTGGCGCTGAGGGCCTGGTTAGCAGGGACCCAGTGCACTTTCAGTCAAAAAACTTCAGTACTAGGGCAAAAAGTAGGGGTGACCATGTGAAAAAGGGGCACTTTCCTACACAAAGTTCTTGCCCATAAGATATTATAAAGTAAGCACAGAGGCTTTCGGCAAGCCCTATAGACCTACACCAAGAAGGCACAGTCACATTATAAACACTACACAAGGTCAGCATCAATCCCTGTAAGGTCCCCTCTGTGACAGGCTACCTGTGCAACATACCAGGCTGAGCTAGACTCCAGTCTCTTGTGCTCACCCCGCACACATGTGCAAACGTGGGTATGCATGTTTGCGGTAATCATCCTGGCGCATCTTACCCATCTGCGCAGCAGTGGACTATATCTTAAGGCAGACACTGGCAGTTAGCACTCTCAGTCCATTTCAAAAGAATTTATCATGAATTAGACTCGGCGGGTGAGACTCACTCACATTAAAAGTATGAAACCAGGTAGTCAAAAAAGCAAAAATTCCAGGGAGATTAAATAGGCAGGACCCATTTCTAACAACAGGTATAGGGAAATACGCGTCCTGCAGGTCCAAGGACACCATCTAGTCACTTGGGTTCAGGTGAGACAAATCTGTGCCAGCATGAGCATTTTAAATTAGTCCTTCAGCATGAAAGCATTGAAAGCATGAAGATCTAAGATGGGACAAAGGCCCCCATCCTTTATTAGCAATAAAGAAATAATGAGAGTAGCAACCCTGCCCTATTTCCAAGTCTGAAACCCACCTGATGACTCCTTTGGAGAGTAAACTCACACTTCTTGCAACAGAATAGACAGGAGTTCCTCAAAGATTCACTGTGATGTGGGAGAAAGATTCGACAGAGCATCTTTTGAATATGATGGATAGCCACCCAGGAAGAAAGTGATGGATCTTATCTCGTACAGGGTGGTTATGCACTACTAATGGTAAGGTAAAGCAGCTTGGTGGCTGTTGCCGAAGTGGAAGGGCACGGGGAGGACTGGTGACTTTGGTTCCTGGCACATTGCCTGCCAGATCCACTTCCACAGCCTCAAAAGAACTGCAGCCGGTCTGTGACGTTTTTCCATCTGCCGATTCACTGGTGGGCAGGAACAGGGCTTTGACCAGGTCCCCATTACGGTGTCAGTGAGTGCTTCATTGAAGAAGAGCAATGGCTTAGAAGTGGCTGGCTCAGGCAGTAAGATTTCCATAAGGACATTTGTCTTAACCTTAATAGAAGAGAGTTGTAGGTCTAAGACCTCAGCTGCTCGTCAACTTAACACTGCAAATTAAGCACTGTCTTCAGTTGGAAGTCCAAATGGTGAGTTCAGCCCTGTATCAGGGGAAGTATCAAGCCCACAGGTGCCTTGCAAGTCCATATATAAATAGTCATCATCATAATGATGTGGTAAATCATCCCATCTTCACTATCATCATCTCTGGGTGGTGGCAATCTATGGTCAGAATTGGAGCAAAAAAGATAATAGGGTCTCGAAGTGTGTATAACCTATCCTGAAAGGAGCGCCTCGGTTCACAATGTTCACAAATCTATTATTCAAGTAATGGTTTAGTGCAAAAAAAGGTTCATAGGCAGTCTTTAATGAATGTCAAACTCTGCGATTCATTTCAAAAACCTTTCACATTGTTAGATCCACACAATATAGTAACAAATCAATCAGCCAACGCGTTTCGTCCACACTTGGACATCATCAGGGCTGTAAATTAAAAGAAAACACAATACATCAATGAACAAATTACTGGTGTTCCTCTTTTTCAAAAACAAGAATTCCTCAGTGTCCCCACAATTATTACATTAACTCAATTCTTAAACAGTAATCCCTGCCTATATCCAATCTTTGAATCCTCCCTGGTTCCAAGGGTATAAAATTCCCTTGTACCAACATAACAATAATTCTATACTGTGCACCTGGTGCCCATGACTGCCTCGTGAGAACATATCATGCTTTCACATCCCATCTTAATACAATTCATTATAATCATAGTTGATTAGAACACGTTCAAATATGTCTTAAAAGTCTTAATACAAATTGATTATAATTGCAGTTAGTCAGAACCCTTCAATTCCATCTCCCAAAGTCGAATATATTAATAGTCTCCCATCACTCCCCACCTTCAATGTCAATGGTCCTGTCTGATCCAATTCACTAATCCACCTCCCAAGCGCCAGTCACCAGTACCCTTAAAATTACTGATACTGAAAACATACCTCCAAATTATGTATTGATAATCTGCTCCGAATTTCCTGTGTGTGTCTGCTCTAGCAGGGGTATGTGATGTACAGTGGCCGTGCACACTTCAGTAATTTCATAGCGTGACATCCGTCGGTATCATGCTGAAGTCGGTTCAGCGCCAGACATCAAATCCTCCTCCAGTGTTGATGAGAGAGGAACAGACGCAGGTTGTGGAGCTGGGGTAAAAGTTCGTACCGGAGTCGATAAGGAGCCCGTGCGGTTTCAAGTGGTTCGGAAGGTGCTGAGGGTGGATCTGCCAGCGTTAACAAAACTGAGGGCCCCTGCATAGCCTTGAGGCCTAAAGGCATGCCAGAAAGAGCTGGGAGAGTGCTAAATATCCACAGCATGGACACCTTAAAGGCTTCTATCTCCTGGGGCGTCGATGACGGCCCAGGAAGTTCGGATGCACCGGGACCAGCTGAGTAATAGGCTCCGCAACTGGAGGTCTGGAAGGAGACTGACTGACCTTGTGATGCCCTTCTTTCCCTTTTTGTGTGAATGTTTGAACTTTGACTTACTGAAGAACTTCATCCAAAACATTGACCCAAACTGACCTCTTGTGGGACGAACCTCAGAAGCAGGAATGATCTCAGAAGTGGGAGCAAGTCCTCACCCCTGACTTGGAGCGGGTCTTATGAGAGGCCCACAACTTCTTCTTGTGTTAAACAATGTACAGCTTTACTTCTCATCTCAGATCGCCTTCGGGTGCATGAGGGCGGACTTGTTGCATGACTTCAAATCGTGCCCTTAGCCCAAACACCAGAGACACACCTTGTACAGATCCATGACCAACATCTGTTTTCTACAGTTGAGGTATGGTTTGAAACATTGTTTCCTCGCACCCAGAATTTTCTTGTTTAAGGAGTCATGAGAAAGCAGGTGAAATTGGAATGGAGCTCCTAATCCATGCTGGAAGGAGTGAAAAGAAAGGAACTGACATCGGCAGAGAAGGATGGGGCTTATATGCGGCTCAGCTCCATGATTTCCAAGACAATACGGAGCAGGGACAGAGCCACATGACGCCACATATGGTGCACAGGAGTATTGCTGAAAAAGCATCCAAATCCAATCTGGCACCCGCGGAATATTCTAAAGGTGAGGAATCTGCGATTAGAAGTATCCATCAGAAAGTACAAAACAATACAAGGAAGCACAATCCATTAAACATGGCTATACGTCATCTTAATTTAGTTCAGCCTGCTTACACTTTCTGGTAGAATCCCAGGTATAGCTCTGCTCTGTGCTCTACCCCAGCCCCACTGGAGAAATCAATCTTTTACCTTTGGTTCCTGGGGTTGTCTGTGGAGTCCAGTCCAGCTCCAGCCCTCTCTTCACCAAGTGAAGGCTTTTCCAGGCACACAATGCAGTAGGGTCTGTAAAGGAAAATAGACACTCAGGAGTGCTCACAGAAGTCTAAAACATGCTTAATGCAAAATAGCAAGCAAGCATCAAAAATAAGCAAAGTGCGGATCGCCATATCAATGGAACAGAGCTGAACTCCCTTGTCAGCTGGAGCATGTGATGCTAAAATTCATACACTTTGGTGCTACATTTATAAATTTTTTAGGCTGAGCCTATTCCACAGCATAGCTATCTGGCTGCGAAAGATATATTGTGGGTTTACCAAGAACAAAGAGAGACTTGCATTCCGCCCATTGCTTACCATTGGTTGGCTTTGCTGTTACTCTCAACAGCTTGCTTCTTATTCTATGCCTTGTCATGTCCAACATATGTCAATACCTTCCCTGGAGCCTTGCCAATTTACTTGTGTCCTTCCACTGCTCTCTTTTAGAGAACTACTGTTTTCTTTTATCTTAAGCAGTCCAAAAGAGTGCATGCGTTTTCAAGCTGTCTCCCTAGTGTTCTTCTCTTCCCACCTCCACAACCAGTGTTAATGTCTCTTGCCTGTGTGCTTCTCGCCTGCCACCCTCTGTGATGCCCTGGTCCTCATGTGCTAAGGCAGTCGTGCTATTGGCTCTTTTTGATTCTTTTTTTAGTCATGAGCACAGCATCTGGGCTGCTGTACAACATTGCTAAAAACCACTGGCAAAGTGAATAGGTCCCAAAGGCGAGACCTATCAGCTTTGCCAGTGCTTCTTCTCAATGCAAACTAATGGATAAAAGAACACGTTGTAACTATAAATAAGCGCTAATGAGCAGATGCCAACCTGTTCTTGTGGGAGAATGCGAGAAGACCTTGCATACTTGATACAGCAAGTTACAATAAACCTGGTAGCTTCACTCATTTCTGGCATTCCAGCTTTGCCAACTTCAAAATGAGGCAACTCTTATTAGAACAGTTAGGCTAAATGTACAGTGAACAACACGAAATAGCAAAATCACAGTGCACTTAAATAATGTGTGCAATAATGAAGTAATAATAATAAGTACTTTGGTGTCAACGTCTCCTTGTGAATAGGGAATACTATTGTGGTTTACAAACACAGCCACTTTTGATAACTATAAAAATAAAATTAATTGTAATGGTTTTCTAAACTTTTGTTATAGAAAAGCAAGTTATTTACCTTCGCTAATGCTTTTTCTCATGGATACTCTATCCAACCTCAGATTACTCAACTTATAACACTCCTCAGACGCCAGTCTGAATTAGAAAACATTCTCATCAATGCTTCTGTATGCCATTAGGAAAAGGAGTATGTCCCCGCACTGGCTCCATATCACTCCAGGAATGATGGAGTGGAGACACATATAAGCACCAACACTGTGCGCATACGTCAGTTTCCTGCTTGACTCTTTCTGTGCGGTAAGTTGCAAGCATGAAAACAATTGTTGATACTAGTGTGCCAATTCTTAACTTGCGACCTTTTTAGATGTGAAAAAAAGGCCACTCCGCAGAACAGGGAGGTGGCAGGACAGTGAGGATTCTCTGAGTAGATAGAGCAGCGATTCCTAACCTGAAGTCCATGGACCCCTGGGGGTCCGCAACACATAATTCGAGTGTCGCAACCAGTTTCGAACATTAAATGTTAGCAGCTTAATAAAGTGTACATATATTTAAAAAAACAAGATGTAAAGTTGAAAATTTAAAAATGTTCTGTAAATGTGAAAGTATATGAAATTGGAGGATACAAATTAAATTGATAACTTGGTATCAGCTTGATTTGTTGGAGAGATGCAAGTACAGATTTAAATGATAACAAAAATAGAGCATGAATAAGGAGCCAAAAAACAAAGTGACGTGTAGGAAGCTGGACTTCTCTTTGCAGATTTCCCCCATTTTCGGACCCCATTTGAACTACTAGATGCTGGTTTTCAACTCTGACAGTGCAATGAAGCCTGCTAGGGCTGCAGTGCCCATGTTCTTGCCCCTAAAATGAAAGGCTTAATTGTAACCCAATTGGCAAAGAGTTTAGCCCCCCTGTAAATCCCTGGTAAATGGTACCCCTGATACCCAGGGTATGGGTACTAAAGAGGGTCCCTATGGGCTGCAGAATGTATTATGCAACCCAAAGGGACCCACACAAAAACTGCATGCAGCCTGCATGCAGGATGCGTAAAATGGTGCAAACCATTTTGAAAACACGACATGGCACACTCACTGTGTGCCATGCCCCTGTGCACTGCATATACAATATGTAAGTCACCCCTACAGCAAGCCTTAGAGCCCTAAGGCAGTGTGCATTATATTATATGTGAGGACATATTTGCATGAGCAGATATGCCCCTGTGATGTCTGGTTCCATTGCGACATCACTGCAAGTGATAAGGAAGCCATCTTAAGCATATGTACTGGGCACCACATGTTACCCAGCTACATAATGGCTTCACTGAGAATAATGGTATTTGTTATCAAACACCTTGACTTAATACATCTACACTGATGCCAGTGGTAGATTTATTATGACATGCACCCAGAGGGCACCTTAGAGGTGCCCCCTTAATCCTACTAGTCTCTTAGTGTGCAGGCTGACTGGACTCGTCCAGCCTGCCACTACAGATGAGTTTCTGACCCCCTGCTCTGGAGAGCCAATACTCTCAGAGGTCAGGAACAATGCCAGCTCCGGACGAAGGTGATCACACCTCCTCCAGCATAATGGCTAGAGAATTAGCATACTCAGGCCAGAGGCTTCAAAGCCTTTGCCGCCTTTGATATGGGACCCCAGCTTCCTCCAGACCTGGAGAATGCCATCCCCTGCCCTGGGGCACATTTGGCACCAGAGCATGGGGGTAAATTAGCTAGTCAGTAGGCATGTCACACTATCAGGCTAGGCACAACCCTAAGGTGGGCCACCTGAAGTGGACTTGGACACTTCAAGAAGGGTTTCACCATCTTGTTTTTAGTGAAACTAGGATCTCCGGGTCACGTTTATGCCCACTCTTCCCAGGAAGTGGTCATATACAGGGTGTAGTCACCCCACTGGTAGGTAGCTCATTGGCTACTACTTTACACTCAACTTAACACCCCTAAATTATATATTTAGGTGGCCCCCTGACACCAGCTCAGATTTGTCCACTTGGGAGCAGAAGAAGGACAAAGAAGAGCCAACAACGACATCCTCCCCTCTGTCCAGCCCCTTCTCTGGGAGGGACCCTTGAATTGTCCCAACCCTGTCCCTAGGTTACTTGAGGGCTTACCTGTGGGTGGCTCTTCAGATTAATTGTGGGGCAAGACACAAACCCGAAACCACTTCAACTTCGACCATCTGGGCACCTTGGACTTCGCCTGGAACCAAGACTGCATCAAATTAGACTCTTGTGGCTCCTGGTCTCGCTGTTCTGCAAGTCTTCTTCGTCGTCTGTGCCTGTACTTCATCCAGGTTCCTCTTCAGGCCTGTGGCCATCAAAGACACCCTAAGAATCTCCCTTCGAGTGAAGGAGTCACTTCCCTGCATCTGCAGGCACCACAACGAAGCTGACCGATCTGCTGCTCCTGACGTCCTCCGGACTCCGAAAGGCTCAGCAACACAGGTGGTGGTTCTGCAACTCCCTCGAGGGCTGACCTGTCCTCTCAGCAAGTTTGAGGCCACTATCCCTCGTCAGAACTTCTGTGCACCACGTCGACTTGCCGTTGCCAATACGTGTTGGCTCTGTATTCCAGAGATCTTCGGCTACAAGAAGCTCCAGCCTACAGCGTCTCTTCCTGCCAAGTTCTTTGTCCTCACCGCATCCTTTGTACCGTGGCCCGCATCTTTGGGGAGCTGCTCGAGGTCCTCTTGCGACCCCTGTGCCTTCGGCCCGTTGATCCTCTTGAGGGTCTTCTTTGGCTTAAGTGGGCTCCTCTGCTTGCTTGGGACCTGCTCTGACTCTCCAGCAATTGGTGAGTTCCTTTGACCTTGCTGGTCCCAACATTGCACCTTTTTCGTTTGCCACGTCTGTTGCTGCTGCCAAGGCTTGTTGGTGTTCCCGCTGGACACCGACCCCCTGGTTCTTGACTTCAGACGTGGGACAGCTCGTGAACGGCTCCTGGTTTCCACAGCATCACCTGGCCCTCACAGCTGCAACGACAAGGTCACAGTTATCACTCCTGCATCTTCCATCATCGGTGGTCATTGGTCTTCCGGGCCTCCTAATCACCTCCGAGTGGCATAGACTCTGTCCCCTCTGCTTGCAGATTCTTCTTTCCAAGAACCCATCCTTGGATTAAACCGGTCTCTTTCACCTTACTCGCCAGCTGCATCTTTCCTGAAGTCCTCCATTGTGGTCTACAGCGGTTTCTGACGTCACTTTGCACCTATGCACCCGGCTTCCCTGGTGTACATATCCATGGGTGGGGTGACTCTCCAACCTTCTGTCTTCCACTGGGTTTCTTTAGGGTCCACTGGGAAGGGTCCTTCTTCTTAAAAACTACAACCGCAACTTTCCCTTTGACTTGCATTGAGTACGCAGCTGTGTTTCTGCAAGGATCTTGTACTCCTCAGGGTCCGGACGATGCAATAAGGGGTCCACCCCTTAACATCCCCAACTCCAACTGAGTGTTACGGAGTATTAGGGCGATCAAGTGAGGGAAAGGAAAGGTTGGGCACAGCAGGGAGGAGAACCTATAAAACAAAGAACAAATACCATGAATACATATAAATATGCAATGCTACTCTCATGTGATCTCACTAGTGGGCTATAAATACCTTATCTACTTGAGTGCTTATCCAAGCCTCTTCCTAGCTCCTGGAAGCAACCAGTCCCCTTCTTAGATAATCCTACAATACACAACACAACAAGTTAAACCACTCTCATTCCATCCCCTGCCACCAACACCACAGGACTTTGTGCCAAACACCCCCTTAGGCATATGAATCCAAGTACGAACCGGTTCTCTAAATGTCAGTGGGATTAAAGTTGCTCATAATCAAAGTCTCAATCCAGAAATGGTAAAGTACCAAAAATATATGTTCCACAGACACTATGGGAGTGTTTTACATAGTTTTTTACAAAAGAATGGGGACAATGGGCTTTTGGAAAGGTCCAACGTACATGCCCTAGATAATCAATAAAGAAGAAGTACGTGGTTCCTCGGTGAATACAGAGTATTTATAGCAGGTCGTGAAAGGAAGGGATTCTTCCTTTCGGAACTGGTGCCCTCACACACCCAGCAAGCTCGGTGTCATGCTTCATCATCTGGGCCTGCTCCTCGTCGGGTCGGCGCTGCAATACCCGACGGGCACCCAAAGGGGCTCTTTATCGGAGATCTTTTGTTCCTTGCCGGTGGGTGCCGTGGGTGTAAGGGCCCTTTTGATTGTGTGGATGTAGTAGTATGTGAAGTGAGTTAAAACAAGTCAGGGTGCCTTATGGAACATATTTTATTCTTGGTAGGCCCCCTGCCTGATTTAAAATAGAAAAAGGAGAGGCGTCTATCTGACTATAATGGGTCAAGATCAGGGCGCTCTATTCCTAGTGGGTCAACATGTTTCTCGCCATTGTTGTCTTAAGGATCAAAGGCGATTCTTCAGGACCGTAAAGTGAGTCTATCTACACCCAGTGGTGTGGTGAACTACCTACCACTCTTGGATAAGCGGGTTGTGCACCCGTTGTTTCTATGGACGACCCAATCACTAATTGAATCGTGCCTCGTCAGTATCCAGCGGAGAGGGGTAGGTCAACCACACGGCTTTCATTGAAAGCAGACACATAACTTATATGTGTCCACGGCCCGCTGGATACTGACGAGGCATGATTCAATTAGTGATTGGGTCGTCCATAGAAACAACGGGTGCACAACCCGCTTATCCAAGAGTGGTAGGTAGTTCACCACACCACTGGGTGTAGATAGACTCACTTTACGGTCCTGAAGAATCGCCTTTGATCCTTAAGACAACAATGGCGAGAAACATGTTGACCCACTAGGAATAGAGCGCCTGATCTTGACCCATTATAGTCAGATAGACGCCTCTCCTTTTTCTATTTTAAATCAGGCAGGGGGCCTACCAAGAATAAAATATGTTCCATAAGGCACCCTGACTTGTTTTAACCCACTTCACATACTACTACATCCACACAATCAAAAGGGCCCTTACACCCACGGCACCCACCGGCAAGGAACAAAAGATCTCAGATAAAGAGCCCCTTTTTGGGTGCCCGTCAGGTATTGCAGCGCCGACCCGACGAGGAGCAGGCCCAGATGATGAAGCATGACACCTAGCTTGCTGGGTGTGTGAGGGCACCAGTTCCGAAAGGAAGAATCCCCTTCCTTTCACGACCTGCTATAAATACTCTGTATTCACCGAGGAACCACGTACTTCTTCTTTATTGAGTGTTTTACATAGCACACTTCGTGTAATGGAAAATGGATGCAGTTAAACACTTAAATGAAATGTTGCTCCCTTTTGCATAGTAAACAAAAACAAAACTGTGTAGGCAATTCTGCCCCTACCTCCAGCAAGATCAGTTTCTTGATGGCGGAGCGGTTAATCCTCACCGCCGCCCTGTTTATACCTTCAGCACAATCAGTACCTTTAGGGCTGAGCGGTTATCCTCACCGCTGCCCAGAACAGCTTAATTCAGAGCGCACTCTCCAGCCGGTAGAGTGTTCTTTAATTTCCCCTCTCGACTTCTCCGCGGGCATAGCAAGCCCACCACAGACCGCCGAAATGGAATCCTGAGCCCCCAACAGGAATAAGGGCGTGCTCAGCCGAGCACTACAGAGCGGCGTCTCACCTCTGCACTAAAATCCGAAGTGCACGAAGCTCCCTCCGCTCAGGTCCGATATCCTGCCGAGCCGATAGCCAGACAAACAAGAATCACGCACGCTGACGAGCGCGCGTCGCGTCTTCTGGTAGACGCTTGCTCCTCCTCCTCCTGGCTTCTGGGAACTGTAGTTTAACAGTTAGGTAGGCGCTAACCGACGCGTTTCCTGGCAGTAGGCCCCCCGCCATGCGCCTCCTAGAACCAGGCTTGGAGGGATGCCTGCGATAAAACGATCTCACTGCAGCAGTGGCATGCACGTTGAAACATGGTTCCCACGAATCGTCCTCAGCGGTATACCCCTTCCAAGAGATGAGATACCACAACTTGCCTCTTCGGTACTGCGAATCCAGTATCTTCTTAACTTCATACTCCAAACCTCCCCCACGGGATAACAAAGGCGGTGATCGACGACGAGCCCCCAAAGCTAGTTTCAGAAGACTGCAATGGTACACAGGGTGAATGCGAAGACTGCCCGGCAACTTCCGTTTGTAGGCAACTGGATTGATCTGTCTCACCACAGTGTACGGACCAAAGAACTTGGGATGGAACACACTGCGCAGTTTGAATTTAATGTTCTTCGTGGATAGCCATACCCGATCACCAACCTTATACTGGGGACCGTCGGTTCTGTGTCGATCCTCCCATTTCTTGTACACCTGTTTAGCTAACAACAGATGTCGTCTTGCTTTCTTGTGAACAGCATGTAGAGACTCAATGTGTGCCTGAACAGAGGGTTGGTTGGCAAGGTTGACAGGTATGTTGATGGGCAGAGTCCTTGCACTGTAACCAAAGTTTGCCACAAACGGTGATATACCTGTCGAACAGTGTAGAGCATTGTTGTAAGATAACTCAGCCATCCATAATTGCGACACCCAGGAGTTTTTTTGAGCCTCTTTGGCATAACACTGCAGATACTTTTTTAATGTCTGATTAAGCCTTTCGGTCTGACCATCCGTTTGGGGATGGAAGCTTGTTGAGACAGCCGACTCGATCTGTAGAGCTCTGCACCACGTTCTCCAGAAACTCGCAATGAACTGGGGACCCCTATCGGACACAATCACTTTAGGCAATCCGTGTAATCTTATGATATTGTTCAGCAGTAGTTGAGCTGTCTGTCATGCTGTTGGTAGGTTCTTGCAGTGAATGAAATGGCCCATTTTTGTAAGGCTATCCACGACCACTAAAATAGCTGAACACCCTTGATCAATAGGTAACCCAGTGATGAAATCTAGACTGATGTTCTGCCATGGTTGTTGAGGGGTAGGCATGGATATCAGCTTCCCTTTCTTCTTGGTGTTTTCCCCTTTTCTTCTAGCACATTCCTCACATTGTGATACCCATGTGCGGACGTCCTTGGGCAATGAGTTCCAAAAGAAATGGCGTTGTACTAATTGTACGGTTTTGAAGATCCCTGGATGTCCGGCCAAGGGAGATACATGACACCAGTTGTATGCCTTTTTCTGTAGTTCCTGAGTAGGGAGATACAGCTTGTTTCTCTGAAAAGGCAGGCCTTGTCTGATACTGCGATTGACATCCTCTTGTGCCCATTTCTCCCACCCGTCTGCGGATTTGTGTTTGGTCACCTCTTTCAGGAAGTTGTCAGCCCTGAGAACACATATTACTTTTGCTGGATCGATTATTGCCTCTGGGGTTTTAGTGAGGGGCTCTTCGACTGATTCCTGCCGGGTTAACGAATCTGCCTTGCGATTTTCAGTTCCTGGCCTAAAGGTAATCACAAAGTCATACTCTGCAAAAAACAGCGTCCATCTCATCTGCCTCTGCGTGAGATGCCGCGCTGTCTTCATATAGTGCAGATTCCGGTGATCGGAGTACACAGTGATTGGGTAACGGGCCCCCCATAAATAGTGTCGCCATTCCTGGAAGGCCTTTTTTTATTGACAACAGTTCTTTCTCGGCAATGGTGTAGTTCTTTCCTGCAGGATTTAGCTTTTTGGACAGATAGGCCACTGGATGCAGCTGTCCAGTTTGTTTATCTCTCTGAGAGAGGATGGCTCCGATGGCTTCATCCGACGCATCTGCTTCAACTATGAAAGGTACCTCCAGTTGGGGATGTCTGAGCACTGGAGCGGTGGTAAAAGCATGTTTTAAGAATGCAAATGCTGCAGAAGCCTCCTTGGTCCAAAGAAAAGGAACCCCCTTTCGTAGCAATCTGGTGATAGGGACTGCTACCTGGGAGAAATTCCGGATGAACCTGCGATAATAGTTCGCAAATCCCAAAAAGCATTGGACGTCTCTCGTACACCCTGGGATGGGCCATTCCTGCACCGCTTGCACCTTACGTTCTGCCATGCTTAACCCTTCTGGGCAAAGTACCACCCCTAGGAATTCCACTTCATGCACGACGAATTCACATTTGCTCAACTTGCAAAACAAGTGGTATTCTCGTAACTTTTCCAACACTAAGATGACTTGTTTGTTGTGCACTTCAGCAGACACAGAGTAAATAAGTATATCGTCAATGTATACTACTACAAAACGATCCACATACTCCTTCAGGACATCGTTCAGAAAATACTGGAAGGCCACCGGGGCATTGCACAGCCCGAACGGCATCACAGTATATTCGAATAACCCATAACGTGTCTTGAAAGCCGTTTTCCATTCATCCCCCTCTCGGATTCGTACCAAATAATAGGCCCCTCTCAAATCTAGCCTGGTGTAAATAGTGGCTTCCCGTACTTGATCCAACAATACCGTAATAAGTGGCAAGGGATATCTGTTACGTATGGTGTTCTTGTTTAACATCCTATAGTCACAACAGGCTCTTAACTCGCCACTAGCTTTGGCTATAAAGAAAAGAGGAGAGGCTGCTGGAGAACGTGATGGTCTAATAAAACCAATTTCAAGAAAATGATCGAGGTGTCTGGTTTCTGGATCTGACAAGGCGTACACTCTACAAGCCGGAATGGTCGCCCCCTGGACCAAATCTATCTGACAATCATAAATTCTGTGAGGCGGGAGCTGTTCTGCCTGCACCTTACTAAACACATCAGAAAACTGGGTGTACTCAAATGGCAACAATACCTCTTTCTCCGCTGCTGTAGCTACACAAAAGGGGTAAGTGAGAGCTGTCGCTTGAGAAGAAGGGTCCTGTGTACAATGTTCTTTACATTCCTTCGATAGAAACCGTATCATTTTGTTTTTCCAATCTATGGTGGGATTGTGGTGCCAAAACCATGGCATTCCCAAGATTACCTCGTACTGGGGGGCGTCTATGATGTTCAAAGCTATTTCTTCTAGATGCTGTTTTTTCCCATCTTTGATCGATAACCTTAAAAGGTCTGTTTGGTCCGTAATGAGACCTGATTTTAAAGGCTTCCCATCCACGGCCAAGACCTCCTCTGGGGTATCACGAGGGACACTACCTAAAGCTAACTGTTTCACCAGCCCACTATCAATGAAGTTCCCTGTTGCCCCTGAGTCTAGCATGGCTAACACCTGATATACGTGTTGTTTGTATTCCAGACCCACAGCCAGCACTATGTGAGATTCCGTGTCTTTTATCTTGTTGGTCGATAGAGATGGAATCTTCCATTCCTTTTCCACTGAATGTACAGAGGGAGTCGTTCCAGATGTACCGGACTCCGTGCCTAGAACGGAAACCGCAGCTTTCTTATTCCTATAGGAAAAGCCTTGTGACTTAGGTTTTGAGGGGCAGTCACGTACGAAATGCCCCCGTTTGCCACAATACATACAGAGCCCCTGCGTTCGACGGCTCTCCCTCTCTGTACGCGAGAGCGGTGCCCTGATGGCTCCGATCTCCATAGGTTCGGTCACGGTTTCACTGCTAGACATCTCTTTCCTGGGATTCCTGTCCGACCGGTAGAAGGACCTTTCTCCTTTATGTCTCTCTCCCCCTCTCTCGGACATGCGTCCGTCGGGTCTCAACGTCAGACTGATTAAATCAGAGCAGTTGACGGGCTGTGGATCAATTTGTGCCAACACGTCCTTCAACTCGTCGCGTAGGCCCTGATAGAAAAGAGACATCCTCTTTTCTTCCGGCCACGCAGCTTCTGCTACCAACTGGTTGAAAGACGTGAGATATGTAACCAAATCATGTTTACCTTGCCTCAACTCCAACAACTCGCAATCTGCGCTAAAAGTAGTGGTTCGCCGCTCGAACACTCTCTCGAACGCAGCACGGAAAGCTTCCCAATCGGACAACACTGGGTCGTTGTTTCTAACCAACGGAACCGCCCAGTTGGCGGCATCTCCTATCAAATATGATATTGCAAAAGCTACTCTGGAGTGGTTATTCGGGAAGGATGAGGGTTTACAAGAGAAATGAAGCATGATCTGTGTTAGGAATACCTGAATCATCTGTGGGTCGCCTGCATACCTCTCTGGGCTAGCTAAAGGGATAGGTGGAGGAACCGTAACCTGTATCTGAGGTGTGGGGGCGGATACATCAAAAGGGTTTCGGTCAACTTGTCTACTCTATCACGCAAAGCGGCGGTTTCAAGCCTGGAAGCCGCGAGTTCCTGTTGAACCAAGGCTAATGCCTGAACGACATCATCCATGGACGCCATGTATTGCCTCACCCGGACCGGGAGGAGTATCCTTTCTTGGGTGCGTGATTCTGCAAGGATCTTGTACTCCTCAGGTTCCGGACGATGCAATAAGGGGTCCACCCCTTGACATCCCCAACTCCAACTGAGTGTTATGGAGTATTAGGGCGATCAAGTGAGGGAAAGGAAAGGTTGGGAACAGCAGGGAGGAAAACCTATAAAACAAAGAACAAATACCATGAATACATATATATATGCAATGCTACTCTCATGTGATCTCACTAGTGGGCTATAAATACCTTATCTACTTGAGTGCTTATCCAAGCCTCTTCCTAGCTCCTGGAAACAACCAGTCCCCTTCGTAGATAATCCTACAATACACAACACAACAAGTTAAACCACTCTCATTCCATCCCCTGCCACCAACACCACAGGACTTTGTGCCAAACACCCCCTTAGGCATATGAATCCAAGTACGTACCGGTTCTCTAAATGTCAGTGGGATTAAAGTTGCTCATAATCAAAGTCTCAATCCAGAAATGGTAAAGTACCAAAAATATATGTTCCACAGACACTACGGGAGTGTTTTACGTAGCACACTTCGTGTAATGGAAAATGGATGCAATTAAACACTTAAATGAAATGTTGCTCCCTTTTGCATAGTAAACAAAAACAAAACTGTGTAGGCAATTCTGCCCCTACCTCCAGCAAGATCAGTTTCTTGATGGCGGAGCAGTTAATCCTCACTGCCGCCCTGTTTATACCTTCAGCACAATCAGTTCCTTTAGGGCTGAGCGGTTATCCTCACCGCTGCCCAGAACAGCTTAATTCAGAGCGCACTCTCCAGCCGGTAGAGTGTTCTTTAATTTCCCCTCTAGACTTCTCCGCGGGCATAGCAAGCCCACCACAGTCCGCCGAAATGGAATCCTGAGCCCCCAACAGGAATAAGGGCGTGCTCAGCCGAGCACTACAGAGCGGCGTCTCACCTCTGCACTAAAATCTGAAGTGCACGAAGCTCCCTCCGCTCGGGTCCGATATCCTGCCGAGCCGATAACCAGACAAACAAGAATCACGCACGCTGACGAGCGCGCGTCGCGTCTTCTTGAAGACGTTTGCTCCTCCTCCTGGCTTCTGGGAACTGTAGTTTAACGGTTAGGTAGGCGCTAACCGACGCGTTTCCTGGCAGTTTCCACTCTGAACACAGCCTCTGTGGGGTTCCTGGGTACTTACCTTGGGTGGTTCCTTGTATCCCCAGCTCTTCTGAGTCTTCTGGCCCAACTCCCGACTTCGGTTGCAGCTCGCATTCCAATTCTTTAGTATATAGCTTGGTCCGCCCCAGGAGACCACTGTGTATTTGTGCTTACTTACCTGCTTACATTTGAAATATTGTGGGAATTGTGTTGATATCTCCGGGTAGGAGATATACCAATGTGTTAGTGAGTGTGTATAATAAATATACTTTTTTTATAACTACACTGTCTTTTGTTTTTTTCGTTTAACCTAAACTATAAGATTAGTTCTGGTAAAACAAGCTGCTTTACACTCCTTCTGGACTAAGCCTGAAGGCTGCTCTCCACAGCTCCCACTAGAGAGCTTTCTAAGGTTGTCTAAGACCACTAAAATCACCATAAGGGTTGCCTGTGTTAGTGCAAGGTGCTCCACATAAATAGGTATGAACCATATACTAAGCCAGCCTCCTACAGTCGCCCACCCTCTTTAAATTTAATATCAATGTTTAATAAGTAGTTTCAAATGTATACAATATTTTGTTGTAGGGTGACTGTCTGTATTTTCCATGGACTGTAATTAACTGTAATGCCTTGTCCATGAAGGCATGAGTGGTCCTTTATGGATGTCTTGTATCCAGACTTTTACATGAACCACTCGCCCGAGGATGAGCTCTGCAAAAAAAGTGCCACAGCACTGTTTTTCCTTTCAGTGTCTCTTAGAACAGGGTCAGTTGCTGCTGCTTTGGATGTTCTGGTAAATTATGCTGTAAGGAAATGGCTCTTTTTGTGTGGTCACCGCTAAAGTTTTGGACGGATGCTGCTAGTTTTTTTACTCTGAGAGTGTACTGAGGCCTGCTAACAGGACCTCAGTGTATGTGCCCTGACTTGAAAGTGTGTATGTTGAATTAGCTCATACTCAATTAGCATAAGCTGACTAACTTATAAGCCCCTAGTATATGGTACCCACGGTACCCAGGGCCTGCAGGTTAGAGGGTCACCCCTGGGATTGCAGCACTGATTGTGCCACCCTGGGTGTGACAATGGTAAAACGTAGCCCCCAGTCCTCCCCTGCGGACTGGAAGAGCAGTTTTAAACTGCTAACCCGACTTTGCCATTTAAAAGAATGACACAACATAAACCTCCCTATGCAATATGTGTAAGTCACCCCAGTGGCAGGCCTAGGGAGCCCTAAGGCAGAGTGCAACATATTTCCAGAGCAGAGTACGTATTTTACCTGCTCTGACAATAAAAACGCGAAACTGTCATTTTTAAAGTAGAAGGACTTGGTAGGCCCATTGAGTACAGGATTAACACGCTGACACCTATGCTGTGCAAACTCCTGAACGGTGCGACCAAAGTTGATACTCCAAGGTATCAAACAACTCGTCATATTAAGCCCAACTTGATGCTCAAGTCAAAATTAATTATAACGTGTTGCAGTGTGCAACTTTTACAAAGTTACCACTTTGTTGCCCTAAAACCCCTGTGCCCGCCCACGGTTGCACACAGGGTCTGTTCCTGAGACAGCTTTCTGCCCTCCTGGAGAGACGTGCAAATGGCTCCCAGGAAAGGACATAATAGAAGCAATAGAAGCCTGCGAGGGCTAGAGGCGTTACCTCTCCCTGGCAGTAACCCGCACTGGTATTGGCCCAAAAGGTGAGCTTCAAAGGAGAAGCCGCTTTGAAGGGCAAATGGAGTACACTAGAGAGAGGGTCTGCTCTACTGTCTAGGTAGACAGGCTGGCACTCGGGAAGGAGAGGGGAACCAGTTGCGAAACCGTTTTTTCAGGGGGTTGTAGTGCTTTTGGTAGCCACACCTCTGGGTTAAGCTAGGGAGTGCGACACGCCAAGCGAGGGGTTCTGCCATTTTGAGAATGGAGAATTCTGTCATAGCTAAATGCCACACTTCCCAGGAAGTGGTCATAAAGAGGGAGGGAACCTAGTAGCCCAGCGGCTACTGATCACTTATACTATTAGGGCATTTTCTGGGCATAAAAATGGCACCTCTAGCCCCACAGAATTCAGATCTTGACGGAGTGGAGAGGAGGACCGAAGAAACACTGCCCTGCTACACCAAGGACCAAGAGAAGAGAGGCTGCACCGACAAAGACTGCACCTGCTGAACCTGGTGGCTAGCAAAAGAAAAGGGAGTGTGCCTGCTGTGTCCTGCTCGTGGAGAAGTCGACTCCTGAGCCCAACCATAGCCAGAGACTCCAAGGGTCAGTTGGTTGACCTCCAGTTAGCAGCACAGGGCCACAACAGCTCAAGAACTCTGCTGAGGTGAGTTGGCAGCCCAAATCTTCTCATCACAGCTCGTCCCCCGCATAGCATCCTTGAGCATTTTCAGCAGCCTGTATCTCTTGCATCGGGACTACTTACATAGGAATCAGTGGCAAGGAGGCAAAAGTGTCTGGAAACTACTGACTTCCTTCGAGGTAACTGTTTCTGAGGACCTTGCTGATTCCGCTGACTGGCTCCCTGCTGGAGTTGGTTGCATAAAATAACTTAAAGTAACCGCATTGATACTTACCCTAGAATTTCTTGAAAAAAGTTTCTTAGTGTCAAATGTGTTGAATTTGCCAATGCTTGCTCCCCTTACCAGCTAAAATACTGGAGAAGGCTATGAACATGCAATTAAGTCTGTTCGTTGAGAAAAACAACACGTTGGACCCTTCTCAGTATGGGTTCCGCGCGGAACACAGTACGGAGTCAGCGTTGATCAAAGCCACGGAGGAGGTTCGTGAGGCGGTGGACCAGGGAGGCTCAGCCATTTTGATCATGCTGGATCTGTCGGCAGCCTTCGATACGGTCCATCACAATGTGTTGATGGGCCGTCTATCGAAGGCTGGGGTCCAGGGTGTGGCCTGGAACCTACTGAAATCATTCCTGGCCGACAGAGTACAAACGGTAGATCTAGGAGGGGACAGATCGAAACCGTTTTCCCTCCCCTGTGGAGTCCCACAGGGGTCCTCCCTTAGTCCGACGCTTTTCAATATATATGTGAGACCGCTGGCTGCCCTTATAAGATCTTTTGGGCTACTCTTAACCTCTTACGCAGATGATACTCAAATCGTGCTATCCCTGCAGAGAGGTAAAGAAGCGGAAAAGGCCCCCAGCTGCCATGACTGCATGTTAGCAATAACTGGCTGGATGTCTGCTAACTGCCTGAAGCTGAATGCAGGCAAAACAGAGGTGATTATTTTTGGGAACAACCCCAACCTCTGGACTCCAGCATGGTGGCCCAGTGATATGGGCCTCCCCCCACTCCCTTCGCGGAAAGTTAAGAACTTGGGGGTGATCGTGGATAACACCCTCACATTTGGGGACCAGGTCAGCGGTGTGGTGTCAACAAGCTTTTTTATCCTGAGAACCCTGAGGAAAATTAAACTCTTCCTCACGGAAGAAAGTTTTAGAACAGTCGTCTCAGCCCTCATTCTGTCCCGTCTGGACTACTGTAACAGCCTGTATCTGACTATTAATAAGAAACATCTTAACAGATTACAGATGGTGCAGAATGCGGCAGCCAGGCTGCTTACGGGCACTCCGAGGTTTATGTCGGTCAGAAATGGCCTACGTTACCTTCACTGGCTCCCAATCAAACAAAGAGCTCAATTCAAGGCTCTCTGTACGGTCTTTAAGTCCCTGATGGGGACTGGCCCTGAAGACCTAAAAAAGCGCATTCAATGGTATGTCCCCGGGAGAACGTTGCGCTCAATGGAAGCAAAGCGGGTGGTCGTTCCTAGAGTGAAAAAGGCTAACTGGGGTGGGAAGAGCTTTGTCCTTAGAGCCACCAATGCCTGGAATGACCTTCCGTTATACCTAAGGACTGTTACGGAATTCCTCTCGTTCAGGAAAGGTCTGAAGACCTGGTTGTTTTCAGCTTAGTCTCAGTCTCGGCTCAGGGGTGGAGGGTACCAGGTAGACAGTGCTCAGCGCCAGGACACCCTTGGGTAACAGTGCGCTTTATAAACCTATATAACATAACATAACATAACATGGTTAAGTAATAAGTGCATATTTACTGTACTTTACTAAAGTCTATATTTACGGAACACTCCGGTGGATCTCTTACGTTTTGGTGTCTAAAAATACAGTCTATTTTTGTAAATTGCTGTTGGATTGTGTATTTCTTCTACAATTACTTTAGTGCTGTGTAACTGCTTTACACTAGTTCCTTTGTGTAAGCCTGACTGCTCAGAGCCACAGCTTCCCAGGGTTGAGCTAAGGATTGACAAATGAAACCTACTCGTCCTAAAGGGGTTAGTAAATGTATTACACAGTGAAGTTGCACACCACACTATATGATATGCCCAATTTCCTCACATACACTATTTGTTTTTACAAGGAGTGTTAAAGATAGGCAATTAGCAGTGAGATGATCACATTTGCATTTAAAAGGCTATCTATGCCCTCTCACCCACTGGGTTGTTTACGTCTTGGCTGCCTACAAGAAAACAAGCATTGTCAATAATTTTTAGCTTTGCAGTACAGCAGCCAGGTTTTTAAATAATTAAAAAGAAAAAGCGCTATGATGCAGCCAGCCCTTATGCGTTTTTTAAAAAACAAAATAACACAAAACCAGGAGTGGGTTGGGGGACAAGACAACAAGGGGGAAGCAGGGTAGTAGAGAAGGATGCTGGGTGAGAGAACGCTCAAAAGACAGTGGGGAAGTCCATGGACAATGGAGGGTGGCCATGATGGCCTGGGGAAGCAAATTGACAACGGTGGTGGGTGGGAAGTGATGGGGCAGCAAGCTGACAAAGGAGGATAGGTGGGAGTAGGTGGGGAAGCAAGCTGACAAAGGAGGGTGGGTGGGAGGGGCTGAGGTAGCAAACTGATAACCGAGGGGGGACTGGAGCGGCTGGGAGAGCAGGATGGAAACAGAGGGTTAGCGGGAGGTGATGGAACAGCAACCTTACATTGGAGTTAGGAGGGTAGCATGGGGCAGTGAGTTGAGAACAAGGGGGGGGGGTTTGAAGTTGGGGCAGATAGCTGACAGTGGAGAGTGGGGGTGAGGGGGTGGGGCAGCAAGCTGACAAAAGAGGTTAGGCACGATGGTTTGTGGGGCAAACCGACAACAAGTATGTGTGAGAGGGGATGAGGTAGAAAGCTGACAATGGAGGGTTGGCGGGAGGGGCTGGGAGAGCAGGCTGACAAGATAAGGTGAGCGGGAGGGGATAGGGCAGCTAGCTGACAACAGAGCGTGGGCGGAACTGGATTAGAGCAGCAAGCTGACAATATGGGACGGGGAAGCAAGTAGACAATGGAAGGTGGGAAGGAGGGAATGGGCAGCAAGCTGACAATAGACCATGGAGGGTGGATGGGAAGAACTGAGGAAGCACATGAACAACAAATGGAGGTTTGTCTATGGGGGAGTACACGGTCAAGGTACTTGTGATTTTTAGGTCTCGCCTGAGCCAGCACATGCGCTGATCTGGCGAGACATTTAGTGAGTGGGCTTTAAAAAGACGACCACAGCTTTTTGGGTGGCATAGAGCGTGTGGTTACGCGCACAGGCACGAGCAGAGGCGCCATCTGGCTTTCCTCTCGCTCTCCCAAGCGGGCGCGCCTCGTCCTTGCAGCCTCGCAAGCATTTGGACATAAATCAAAGGCTTCTGACCACGTGACTGGGATGCCTTCATCCCCAGCCCATCTTTCTTCTTTCCTCCTTACCCCCTCTTCCCGCACGCGCGCCCCGCCTCTCAGCAAACCTCAGCCGGACGGGAACCGAAGCGTGACAAGTAAACAACTGCACTGTATAGAGCGGGTCCCACACCCAGCCCCCACCTCATCCTTTGCTTTCCAAGTCGCTTCCATTTTACTATTCCTCCCCCGCCTCAGGCTCCTCGGTCGCTCACCCGCCCGCTCAACATTGTTCGTCTCTGTTGACTTCTCCCCCACCAACGCCTCCATTGCCCCTCACCTCTCCCGTTGCGGTCCATAAACATTTTTTTTAATATCTACAATTTTGTGAGGGCCTGGCAGCAGCCATTTGCTCTTGGTCGCTCCCTATGTAAAATGCACTTTCCGCACTTTTAAATTATTATTTTTTTTTTTACCTTACCGCTCCAAACGGAATGCACCAGTTTTCAAAGATAAACAAAAATTTAAAAAATGGCGGAACATCGGTCTGTGAAGAGAAGGGCAAAGACGGCTGTCTCAACGGGTTGTGCATGATGGGGATATTTTACTCCAGGTTTTAAGCACTTTGTATCGATATCACATCACTCGCTTTTTATTCTCCAAAAATACAAAAAGCACTGAAAAGGATATGCACCATGCACTAGTGACGCACCCCTTTAACTAAACCAGATGCACACTTATACTCTCAAAAACGCCTTTTTTTGGTTGCTTGTTGCCAGTTTGTGCCCTTTCGTGGCCATTTGTGGAGGAGCCTTCAGGAAGTTGCTTTTACAGGTTTAAACTACATGCCCCGGAATACCACACTTGTAAGAACCGTGATCTATGATGGAAGGAAATTCCATGATGCACATAACGTGACCCTCAAGGGGCCGTGGGAAGCTGCCGGCATCCGTGATATTGCTGCACCATTTGTGCCCCTCCCGAGTCCCGGTGCACACTTGGTGGCCCCCTCTCTGGCTCAGTCCATCGGCAGGCCTCCCATTGTGCTCCCAACCTCCAATCCTACCATCACTACTGCGCATTGTTTGCGGGCACCCTTAAAGCGCGCGCACCAAATAATTATTTTAACGTGGAGCAGTCATTGATGGAAGTCTGGTGTAACTGAATTTGTGCTTCCGATGTTTCTTAATGCATTACAGTATATTTTTAAATACTCTGGGACTGAGTTTTGCCCATGTTTTCTACCACCACGCTCTCTGCTCTCACTACCCCTCCCTTCTCCCCCTCCCTCCTCGTCAGTCACCGGGCTGAATTTGTGCTGCCGATGTTTCTCAATGCATTGCAGTATATCTTTAAATACTCTGGGACTGAGTTTTGCCCATGTTTTTTACCACCACGTTGCATAGTCAGCAGTATTGTTTTGTTGAAGGGCCCTTCCCCCCTTTGTAGGCTACTGCGCTACCATGTTCAGCCAAGTGCTGGGCTGCCGTCACTTTTTTAGACGGTCTCTCCTCACATACTCTGTGAGAACCGTGAAATCATTTCGTAAAATTCCTAAAAAGTCTAAGCAACTTGCTTAGAAAGTAATAACGTCTGTAAAACAAATTTTTAGTACCGGTGAGCAGTAGTCCATATATAAAGACAAGAACGATGAACAGTTTATTGTTTAAAGTCGAAGGCGTCTGGCACTTTTAAAATGAAATGCAGATTAAAGGGTTTACAAATAACACTCCTTTAAAGTTCTGCAGTTTTTAGGTGAGATTTTGTGAAGATTCATTTTTATTATGTGCATCGGGGTTATAAATGAGCTAGAAATGTAAAATAAAAGGTTCATAGTTATAGAGTAGCATGACTAAATGATAAGCAAATCCTTGAACGCAATTGGATAGCTCTCCCATGAGCTTTATGAGGTGAAGTGATTTACCACTGTAACTAGCAAACCCACAGCATTACTCGGCAACACCACAGCATCACTCAGCATCACCACAGCATCACTCAGCGGAACCACAGCATCAATCAGAGCCAGCACAGCATCACTCAGCGCCACAACAGCATCACTCAAAAACACCACAGCATCACTCAGTACCACCACAGCATCACTCAGCACCACCACAACATCACTCAACGCCACCACAGCATCACTCAACACCACCACAGCAACGCTCAACACCACCACAGCATCACTCAGCACCACGACAACATCAATCAGGGGCACCACAACATCACTCAGCGCCACCACAACATCACTCAGCCCAACTACAGCAACACTCAGCACCACAACAGCGTCACTCAAGCACACAACAATATCGCTCAGGGCCACAAGAGCATCACTCAGCGCCACCACAGCATCACTCAGGGCCAGCACAGGATCACTCAACGCCACCACAGCATCAGTCAGCACCACCACAGTGTCACTCAGCACCACCACAGCATCACTCAGGACCACCACAGCATCACTCAGCACCACCACAGCATCAATCAGCACCACCACATCATCACTCAGCACCACCACAGATTCACTCAGGGCCACCACAGGATCACTCACCTTCACCACAGCATCACTCAGCACCACCACAGCATCACTCAGGAACACAACAGCATCATTCAGTACCACAACATCATCACTAAGCACTACCACAGCATCACTCTGCAGCGCAACAGCATCAATCAGCATCAGTCAGCACCACCAGAGCATCACTCAGGGTCACCACAGCATCACTCAGGGCCAGCACAGCATCACTCAACGCCACCACAGCATAACTCAGGGCCAGCACATCATCACTCAACGACACCAGAGCATCACTCAGTGCTTCTTACACTTTTTAATTACAACTTCTCAGCATGCTGCACAGCAGCCACACTTCTCTACAGCACAGCTTAAAAACCTTGCCAAAGTCAATAGCTCTACCTAAACACTTATAAGGCCCCCCAATGCAAAGCCAATAGGTGTCGCATTTGGGACATTATAAATGTTTAGTTATCCAGCACAATATCCTACATTAAACAACATCAAATGTTGCATGGCTATTCACTTATAAGGTCCCAAAAGCGAGACCTATTGGCTATGCCAATGCTTGTTATTTACTGTTGTAGAATGGTTGACTTACACAGATGTGTCAGTAAAAATGACCTTTTGTCCTAAACGTGGACCCTTTGTCCTGAATTTTTACAGTCCTGCCCAGAATTTGTGTCTATGGCAGGTAGTCAATCTATTTTGAAGTAACTAAAAAAGCAGTGTAGAAAGTGTAGTTATTGAAAGTTGTACATCATACATAGGTTTGCACAATGAAGAAGAGGCGGTGAAAAAACGCGCACTGTTTTCTTTCAAAATCAAAAAAATACTTCTCTTTTGAAGCTTTGTCAAGCTCTCGTGCGCTGCTTCCATTGTGATTTCATCATGGCAGGTGACACTGCAATGTGAAGAAGCAATGACAAACTCTTTTTGGCTCCGAATTGTCTGAGTGACAGTGGGAAGAGTGCGGATCCGCATCACGCAACAGCACGGGGACAAATTATTTTTAGAAACAGCATTTTCGACACTGTTTGACAAAAACAAACATTAATATAGATTTTGGCTGACCAAAAAGCAGCTCCAACGGAAAGTAACAGCTGCTCTATCAGCCTAGATGTTGTCGACAGTGCGGTCTGGGTTACACTGTTGCGTTCACAGGTCTGGGCAGCTATAAAGAGTTTCAAAAGTAGGTTTACATTTATTTTGCTGGGAAAATAACATTTATCCTGGCACACGGCTGACACTTGAGCCCGTGCCTTTGACAAAAAAAACTAGCCTGTTGGGGGTATATCTGCAGAAGACCAGTACAGTGAAGGTCTCTCAGCTGAAGCATCGTGGAAAAAACAGTATACATGCTGGGGGCCTTTTGTGCTTCCTGTGACGCGCAGCATCAACGCCCCCCCCCGCCAATCAAGTCAGTTCCACTAAACTTGCTTTGTCAGCCCTGGGAAGCGAGGCACCGAGGGACACAAAAGTGATTTTCTTCGTTCCAAAGAAATCTGCGAACAATTCATAGACCGTCCATATGGTTTCTATTGCCTGAGCTCAGCAGAGTTTTAACGAGACCTCCCACACAAGCAATGTTCTACAAAGGCAGTTTAAATTTAGAACTAACATCCTAACCTCACAACCCCAAAGGAGCCGCGACTTACTTCCTGCCTGCTCTCCGGCTTCTAAGGCTGGGGATTTCTCTTCCAAGGTGTAAGTATGTGGCGTGGGCTATTACCAGTCAGGAACTGAGCTGGCACAATCTGGCAGAGATCGCCGGAAATATTCTGTTCACCTCTGTTAATCACCCTAAAAACAGGATTGCATTATGTTCTCAAAATGACATGTTACTGTTAATGCTTCTTGGAGCTACGGTCGAGGAAACGCTGAAAAAAATGGAAACAGAAAGTATACACAATCCACGTCTTTTTGCAGGAAAAGTGCAAAATGGTTGAATTTTATATTTTTTTTTGTTTTTTTATTGCTTTTGCCGCAGGCAACTCCTTAGAGATTGCACCATCCAAATATTTCTTAACAGAGGACAAGAGCAGACATTTGGGGATTCCATAGGCAAAAGACGCAGCAGGTCCTTAGACAGTTAGGCACGTGAAGCTCACAAACTGGTTGTGTGCTAAAGATGTATGCATGTCGTATTTCTTTAGCACAAATATAGCCAAATTGCAGTGAAGCGCTGTACAGGGTCAAAGATAAGACAAAAGTCGGCAACGAGTGATAGGAGAGATAGCTGATTTGTGTACTGTTAATGCTCTGTAAAGTAGTGCTCTTTAAAGAGGTGTGTCTTCAACTATTTCCAGCAGTGATGTATACGGTGATGTTGTTCCAGATCCTGGGTGCATCAATGGAAAAGGCCTGCTGCCTTGTCTTTTTCTTTTCAACATTTCTTAGTCTAAAGTCTGATGGTGTCCTGGCTGTGAGAACCGCCATAGATAGTGACCTTGTCTGCAAGATAGTACAGGAAAAGAAAAATACCCACCCATTCAGGGATTATAAAGGCCCACAAAGGAGTCCTATGATAATAACTAAATAAACAGAGCAGTCCCGTGCATGCATTGGGAAAACAACAATAGATACAATAAGTAGTTTTGTCTTTTTATTAACAAAATATCAAAAGATATCACAAAATATATCTTATATTGCAAAAAAATGATACATATGTCTACAAGATAAACAGAGGAACTTGTCGTACAAAGATGTGCAAACCCCACAGAACACAAACAGGGTCGGAAATTTCTTCTTTCTATTCACAGGATTCATCTGGCCATAAACGCGGACTCTGCAGAAACCGCAACGAAGGCCAAGCATCAACACAATTAATCAGTCAACAGCACAAGCATCACAGCCAGCAACAACAGCCATAGAACACATCACAACAACAGGACACAGACAGCAACAACAGCCATAGACCACAACACAACAAAAGGACACAGACAGTAACAACAGCTGCAGACTACATCACGGCCACATGACATAGCTAAAGGACAAGCCAACAGATTATGATGCAACAGCAGACATACGCCACAAAAGTTATGTGTTACAAACTGAAATTATTTCTTGTATATCTGGCATACTCCACCGATATTTTCAAAGTTTACGCCAACCCAACAGAGCTGAGGAGTCAGATATATGACTGTTTACCATCTCCGTTTGGAGGAGAAGGGCTTGTCTTTGGCTCAGACTCATATATGTGGAAAGTGGGCGATAAACTGTACCAACATCCTTGTTGTGCGATAGGTAAGCGCAACAAATTGTAGGGATCCAGTACTAGTGTTAGATGGCTTCACCCCTCATTTCCAGTTACTGGTCCCACATACACTCAGAGCAGTAGACTTTTCAGATGGCAGATGAGTTAGTACCCATGACCACTGTTCCCAGTAAAGTGCGCGCGGGCGCGCGCGCACCTATCTCACTTCAAGCGCGCAGTGTGCTGTTTGAAGCGCACACAAGTGAGTTCAGTGCATTTCTTTTGTTAAAAGGGCGCGGCTGCGGGACAGATTGTATGCCTTTGTGAAGTATTCATGTTAATCGCAGCGCCCATCATGCGCTGCAATTAACATGATAACTTTAACAAAGGCATACAATCTGGCCTGCAGCCGCGCCCTTTTAACAAATGAAAGGCAGCAAGTTTAAAAGCACGACGTGTGCTTTCAGGGGAATCTGGCAGCAACGTGTGCTTGTAGACTTGCTGCATTTCGTTTGGTAATAGAGCGCAGCACATAATCTGGCCCGGCCTGGGGGGCGGATCTTGCCTGACTCCAAGATGGCAGCAAGCTAAGGGAGCTCTGCCGATCGCCACCGATATCTGACATAATCCTGGCGCACATTGCAACAACAGCTCCCCTACATGGGTTTAATGAAGCAATGAAAGTCACGGCAACCCAAGGAACTCGAAGATTCTGAGACTTGATCGCGCGGTCAGCCGCGATCTACAGAAGCCAACGGAGCACCACGTGTGGGTCCGGGGCGTACGCACCAGTCAAGCACGAGAAATACACGCTCTGAAGCACCTATGCAGCTGGAGGAGTGGGTGAGCAATTCGTGACTGGGAGGGCACGACGTCCGGGAGTGGTGCTTGTCCCCGGGTCCCGCGCAGGGGCAGGGGATCGTGCGGCGTCCAGAAGCCCGTATGCCAGTGACAAGGGCACAGAGGTGCAAAGGCCGTGAGAGGGAAGTGTGAGGCCTGCTCCAGTGACCGGCAGGACCGAGCGCACGCGGCGGCGTGGCGCCTCCCCTGGACACCGGACCCGAAAGAGGAGAGCCGCGGACAACTGAAACCAAGAAGGCACAGTGCGGTGCGCATCGGTACACCGAGGCTGGTGAAGATTGCATCGCCTGCCACATTAGCGCACACAAGTGCGAGCAGACCTGAGACATATACCCCGGTAAGCGGCTGAGGCCTGGCGTGGATGTTTGATCTGCCGGGGAGCTATAGAAGGCATCATACTCTCCGTCGAGGGCGGAACAGAGAAACCGCCAGAAGCTACCTATATTGCGGGAGGTGGTCCAGTTGGGTGGGCACTCAGGGCTGCCCATTAACTGGGACAAGTCTATCATATTCCCTCTCACTACCGTCACCACATCGCTGGTCCTGGAGTTCCCTTTGCACTGGACCACAGACTCAGTGAGATACTTAGGGATTAGAGTCCATACAGACGGCTGCACAGAAGTTGACAGATGATGTGGACAGGTGGATTCGGCTCCCACTGTCTTTGATGGGGTGGGTGGCCCTAATAAAAAATGGTTGTCCTGCCAAGATTTATATTCTTATTCCAAAACATACCGATTTCATTGCCGAGCACACTATTTAAGCAGTTACGCACACAGCTTATCAGATTAGCATGGGCAGGGAAGCAGCCCCGTATACGGTGGGAATCACTCACTTTACCTTCCGAATTAGGTGGGCTAGGTGCCCCAGACTTAGAGAAATATTACAGAGCAGCGCAAAGCAGGTTTGCACACTATTGGGTGCACGGCACACATGACACCACCTACCTATATTTAGAGAAAAATGCCGCCAACCTGCTCACATTGCCCCAGACACTCTTCCAACCACCATCCAGACGACAACAAGTTTTTGACTCGTTAGCCACTACGACACAGGCGTGGTAGGTGCCGTTACATATGCAGGCGGGGCCTTTATGTACTCACCAGAGATGCCTTTGCGCTGGTGTTTGTGGTTTCCTCTGGGTCAGGATGGAGGGGCGAGGCAGGCCCTACACATGTTGGGAATCCAGCAGATGGGGGACTTCTTCAAAGACGGGTTGGTATGCAGCTGGGAAGCACTTCAGAGGCATGAGTCACAGCCGTCAGGAATAGCCAGGTTCCACTACTTCAGGGCCCGACATACCTGGCAAGCCCTCTTGGGGGACGACATGATAGAACCGCCGGCCATGGGCACCCTAACCACGCTCATCAAAGTAAGCACACCCTCCAAGTTGATTACTAGGTTTTATTCCAGTATGCAAGAAACCCGTCGGGCGGGAGTGTTGAAAGTTAGGCTGGATTGGCAGAAAGATGTAGGTACTCCACTGAGCGACTAAGAATGGCAATACTGCTGTGCCCGCACTAAAACTGTTTCTCTGAACGGGAGGCATAGACTTATTCATTATAAATTCTTACACAGAGCCTACTACACTCCAGAAAGGCAGTCCAGATATGGGTTGAGAGAGAATTGCAAGTGCCAGAGATGCAGGTGTAAGGAAGCATACTTTAGGCATCTGGCCTGGCAGTGCCACGGGATACAGTCATTCTGGTGTGCAGTATTTCAAGAGCTCGGAATCATCATAAGCGCTGATCTGGAGCCAGACCTTAAGATGGCATTGTTGGGATGGGATTCAGATGTGGAAAAAGCCGCACACCCCTTAATAGTCATTGGCCTCCTCTTGGCTAAGCGACGAGTGGCTATGAGATGGGACCGGAGGCCCTCTGCCGACAATAAAAGAATGGCAGACAGACATGCTCTATTGCAACACACAGGCAGACGCATATAATGAATTACCTTTCCCCCCTCTAGTAGACCCAAGAGCTGTTGGGGTCCCTATCAAACATTCCTCCTCAGTAAAGACACGAGTACAGGATCCGACGACGCTGAAGGAAACAACAATGATGTGGTACAGGGGTCCAGTGGAGTGGGTTGTTCTAGAGCACCAGGGACGAGGGAGTACCACTGAAATACATATGCGGCATGTTGATGCGGACATGGGAAAAGCTAAAATGGGACTGTTGTCATCCAACTAAAAAGCAATAGTGTCCGTTCTTAGACATCATGATGGAAATGTATATGTTCCAGGTGGGAATCAATTTCCTCTGTTGCCTTGCTAAATAATAGATTGAAAGATGCATCATGTATTGTTATGCCTGGTCATGATGTATCTGTCTTTATTTTATTTGTTCAATAAACTTAAAAAAAAAAAAAAAAAGCAATCTGGCCGGCCGTATTACCAAAAGAAATGCAGCAAGTCTACAAGCACACGTGTGCTTTCAGAATCACTGCTGCTGCAGCTCCAAGAAACACTGGCCCACCAGTGCCCCTTTCCGGACCTGCAATGAGCTCTGGGTCGGGGCCCATTACCAGAGCTACTCCTGCTCCTGTGTTGATACTGGATCCCTGTGTGGGTCTGGCCTGCTCTATTCAGGGCCGGCTCTAGGGCTGACTTCTGGGGACGCCATGTTTGCAAGTTTGTTATAGTTTTAAAAACACCTGCTACCGCATTCCCTGCGTCCAGCAATTTTCATACAACAATAAAAATGTCTGGATAACTCTGGTGATTAATGTTCTTCCTGGAGTGAGATAAGAGTTTTGTTTAGTGGAAGTTTTGACTCAACCAAAAGTAGCGCAGTGGGTTAATATGCCTGATGCAAAGTATGTGTACCGTGCAGATCACAAAGTGTATGTAAGTGCTTTTGTCAGAGAGATCCTTTTGTTCCTTACAGTGTATAAGTTAAAATCCTAATATAGAACAGTGAGCTAATAACTGACATCAAGGGCTGCATGCAAACTGCAAGGTATATTATTATTATAGCATTATGTTTTACCCCCAGCCTTTCATTATTCTAACCTTGCAAAATAGGCTCATTTCTGTAAAAAAAAAAAATATATATATATATATAAATTCTTATTATTAAATGTAACCCCCAACTATGGTGTTATGTTTAAAATTCTGAATTTGTGCTTTTCCAGACCAAGCACTCTTAAACTATACTGTCTACCAGTATGGATGACATGTGACTCCTACACCTTGTAGTCCTTAGTCTTATGTAACATTTACTGTACACTGATTTACACACGTGTGATTGATTGTCTCTGTGTAATGTGTGTGTGATGCAAAGTGCTCTGACACCCTACACTGGTATGAGCGGCGCTATAAATCTAATTAAATGCATCTCAGTGAGTGAGTGGTTATGGAGACGTGAGGGGCACTGTTAAAGGGTGGTAGTGACAGAATCCGTGGCGAAGGTGGTCGTTGGGAGGGTGCCAACAAACATTTTTGCACCGGGCGGCACTAGCGCTAAAGCCAGCCCTGACTCTATTTGCCACTGCCCGAGCCTCTGGCTCCTGGTGTGATATCTCATGGCTCTGGATTGGGGAGTTATTGAAAAGGCAAACTGTTCTACACCCATCCTTGAACGAAGCCTCTGTTCTGTGCTTGAAAACAACTCCTACTTGATGTTGCTTGAAAAATATCACCAAATGATTATTGTTTCTTCATGCTGGATCTGCACTGTTTTACCTGCTCATGTTAGCCTGCATCCTAGGCCCTGTACTTGCAACATGCACTCCAGTGTTTTTAAGGCACATAAACAGTGATGATGCTAAACTGCAATCAGAAAACTTTGTCAGATCAAAAAGGCTCTAACATTTAAAACAAAATATGTCTCCCTTTAAAGAAATATGACTTCAAGGGGTGGATCCATTTGGATTTCATTGTTTCCAGCCTCACAGTAAGATGTGCCATGTATCTCTATCTCTATATCATAATTTAAGAGTAAAACTGGCCTCATGTTCAGAGAGTCCAAAATGTGCTTAGTCTCTTTTGGAATTACAGAAATTATTGCCAGTCCCATGGACTGAGATTTGTTCCCTCCATGTAAAATGCCACAGTGTGCTTTGGCCAAAATGGAAAGATAATCTAAACGTTGAGTAAAACCCAGCTGGAAAGCCATCAACACTAGGAGTTATGTTGTTAGCCACCAGCCTAACCTCATGCATACTGCAAGGTATAGATGAGAGGGTTATGATTTTTTTCCCAGGCATTCATTATCCTAATGTTGCAAAAAGGGTTCATTTGGGTACAAAGCGATTCTTATTAAAGAGAAACCCTAACAATGGTGTTACATTTTAAATTCCGAGTTTGTGCTTCTCCAGACAACACACTCTTAAACCATACTGCCTACCAGTATGAATGGCATGTCACTTCTACACCTTGCAGTCCTCTGTCATATGTAACATTTCTTATACACTGATTTCATACCTATGATTGATTGTCTCTGTTTAATGTGTGTGCAATGTAAAGTACACCCTACACTGGTATGAGTGGCGCTATAAAACAAATTAAATGCATCTCAGAAAGTGTGGTAATGGAGACTTGAGGGGCACTGTTGAAGGGTCATAGTGAGGGAATCACTGGCAGAGGTGGTCATTGGGGGGCACCAACAAACACTGTCGCACAGGCCGCCACCAGCTCTAAGGCCGTCCCTGTGCGGGGCACATTGTGTGCCTCTGAGAAAGTATTCATGTTAATTGCAGCACATGACTGGTGCTGAGATTAACATGAATACTCACAATTTGCACTTGATATTTGTCGCTGCACCCACACGCGTGGTCGGGTTCCTGGCGCACACAGCCTTGGCTGCAGTGCACAGAGACCTTACACTGCCGCCCACAGAGGAAAAAAATTAGAGGGAACATTGCCCATGACTATGGCAAAGGTTGGCAGATTTGAACCATTTTATGAAAAACGTAGCTAATTATGACAAGTAAGGGTATATACCTGTCACCTTCACAGTTGTACAACTAACTGATAAGCAACAAGAGCTGCCTGTATTTGAAATTATCTATACATGTGTTGTGAGCTGCTTTGAACCAGTACCACCAGAGATTCACAAATGAGGAAAAAATTACAATGAAAAATAATAATACACTCACATATGCATATGCCAAGAATGTATGGCCAGAGAATGATGCGATCAGTTTAAGGGATCAGGTACTTGGATAATTTAACACTGGTTATTCACATGCACCTGTAGCATTCAATTTATCTATGTATAATATGTTTGATAAATCTAGGCGTTTACAAGGAATATGGGAAGAGCTACATGTATTGGTACAGCAGATACCTGAACCACAAAGTGAAACTTGGAGATGGAAAAGGGATTTGTGGAATGTACTTTATATCGGAAGGGTAGTTAGTAGCTTGTAGGAAAGTGCCCCTTTTTGACATGGTCACCCCCACTTTTTGCCTGGTATCTGATGCAATATGACAGAAGTGCACTGGGTTCCTGCTAACCAGGTACCCAGTGCCAGTGCTCTTTCCCTAAAACAAGGTAACTGTTCAATTGTTCCCCAATAGCCAAGACCTTAAGCGCCTCAGTAAGTCCTTAGTAAATGGTACCCCTGGTACCTAGGGCATAGGTACTAGAGAGGGTCCCTAAGGGCTGCAGCATGTATTGTGCCACCCTAAAGGACACATCACCAAACTCATGAAGACTGCCAATGCAGGCTGCATGAAATGGTGCACACAAATGTGAAAACACGACATGGCACACACCCTGTGTGCCATGCCCACGGACACTGCATGCAATATATGTAAGTCACCCCTACAGCAGGCCTTATAGCCCTAAGGCCGGGTGCATTATATTACATGTTAGGACATATCTGCACAAGCAGATTTGCCCCTGTGCTGTCTAGCTCAATTGTTAGGTACTACAAGTGAACAGGGAAGCCATCTTAAGTATATGTACTGGGCACTGGTCAATACGAGTTCCCCAGCTACATGATGGGTTTACTGAAACCTATGACGTTTGGTTTCAAACACCTTGTCTTAATAAATCCATACTGATGCCAGTAGTGGATTTATTAAAACATGCGCCCAGAGGGCACCTTAGAGGTGCCCCCTGAAAAAGTACCAGTCTCTTACTCTGCTGGCTGACTGGTATCATCCAGCCTGCCACCACAGACTTGTTTCTGACCCCCTGCAGGTGAAAGCCTGCGCTCTCTGCGGCCAGAAATAATGCCTGCTCGGGGGGAAGGTGTTCACACCTCCTCCAGCAGGATGGCTAGAGAATCTGCATACCAAGGCCAGGGACTTCAAAGCCCATGCCACCTTTGATATGTGGCCCGGCTTCCCCCAGACCTGGGAAATGTAACCCCCTGCCCTGAGGTCTATTTGGCACCAGGACAGGTGGGAAATTGGCTATGCAAGGAGGCATGGTGCACTGCCAGGCCTGTCACACCCCTAAAGTGGGCTGCCTGATGTGCTGGTGTACTGACTCCGAGGGTAAGTGGCACATTAGCTATTACCCTTCACTCGCCTTAACGCCCCTAAATTGAGTATTTAGGTGGCCCCTTGACATCAGGAATGCAGATTCACCTGACAAGAAAAGAAGAAGGACCAAGAAGAGGAACAGCAGAAGAAGAGAGAACTGTGGACTACTGGTGGGCTTTGGCGCCAAACCCTGCCTGCTCCTGTCCTGACAATTGCGACAATCCAACTTGTGCTGCAGCTGTGCATCCTCCAAAAGCCTTGGAGGGCCACCAGCACTTCACAAAGCCATCAGCATCTCCCTTGAAGTGGGGGAGCCACTTCCCTACAACCTGCAGGCACCGACTGCAACGTTCGGTTCACCGTTCTGCTGATCACCAGGTTACCGATGCAGCAGCCACCCATGAGGAGGTCACCATGCTCCCAGAGGTCAGATCCATCTCCCCACTGTGTGAAGACCCCAGGACCCCAGGAGATGCCCTGCACAAATACCAGTGTTAGCGGACCTCTTGCAGCGATCAAAGCTTGTTTGAAGTCCAATCTGGACTCCAGCACCGCAAAGAACGACCATCCGACAAGGGATGTCAGCATTGCAGAGGCCAGCACCGACAGTGGCCCAGCTGTTCTGTTTGGTCCCCCTTTGCAAGTCTCACAGAGAACAATGAGTGCCTTTGACGCACAGGCCCAGCCAACCAAAATCCTGTGCAACCAAGCTCACTGGCCCAGGTCCACAACAACCGACTGTGCCCCCCGCTCCCAGGACATTCAGGAACGTAGCCCGCCATTGGGAGCTCCCGCACTTGTCCCCAAGTCCCCCTCTGTAGCCCGTTTCTATGTGCCCCCCCATTTGACTATGGTGTAGCGCGCAAGACTACCAACCCGCCCAGCACCTCTAAACCCAGACACTCGTGGGCAGGTAAACTCGAACTGCTGGTGGTACTTTGGACCATGGCCCCCTAGCACCTTAAGTCCTCAAGGGGACCCCCGAAATTCGATTGCAAATACCTGTATGCAGTATATGTTTCTTTCTCAAAAGCAAAGCATTACCGTGTAAAAACGCATTTGTGTGACATTTTTACTTACCCGAAAAAATTGATAAATTGAAAAGTACTTATCCAATTACGAAGTTCTTGGTGTTAAAAAATATATAAAAATACCAGTTAATTTTCTAAATTGGTCTTGAGTTTCTGCCTCATTTATTGACTCTGTGTGTTCAACAAATGCTTAACACTAACCTCTGATAAGTATAAACTTTGGGCAGGAGTGATGCAATTGCCAATGTCTCTGCCTTGCTACAATGGATGCATCATATGGCACACAGATGAATGCTGACCAAATAGATTTAGCTACTATGAATTCACCCATGTAGATGTAAGATTGGTGGTTGATTGCAGCCCACCCCAACAGTCCTCGTATGGGAGGGTGCAGCAGAACAAGTACTGATGGTCAGACATCTTGGCAACTGCTCAACCTTCTGAAGGCATTTTCCCTCAGCAAAACGATTCAGACAGGCCTCTGGAAGGAGAATCACACCACAAAGTTGCAAACAGGAAGCAGGCACATGGCTCTGTTGACGTACTACAGGAGGACTGGACTGGATGGATGAAAATATCCTCCTAGCACCCAAAATCCCAAAGAGTACTGTCAGAGTGAACAACATATTGTACGTACAAGGACATGTAGCGGCAAAGGCCGTCTCAGAGGCAAAAGAAGGCAAGAGAACATCATTTAGTGATCGGAGGGTGTTTGGACAAAATATTGAGTTAAAAATATTGGGAGACATAAATATCAGAAATTAAATATCGTGACACACAAATATCGTGAAGCACTAATATTGCTGACAAGAATATCATTTTTTGAGGTAAGTAATAGCGTTTTAAATAATATCAATGCTTTTTATTTCATTTTCAATAATATAGTATTTAAAAATATTGTGTTGTAATTATTTGAATGCGGTTTCGTTGATGTATTAATTTTATGAATTACTATTGTTTATATAACCGTTTTGATTTTTTTTCAAATATAGTTTGTTATTTTAAGTGATTTAGAATGTGTTATTTAATTTGTAATAGTAATTTATAGTGTCATAGTGGGTTGTTGGGTTTGTAGAGGGATAGGGTGGGAAGTCAATTAGGTAAAAATTAATTATGAATCGTTGAATACATTTTATTTAATTATATGATTGATATTTAGGTAAATTATATAATAGTGATTTATTTTTGTAATGTTATTTGCAGGCTATTAGATTTGTAGGGGCATATGGTGGGAAGTTAATTGAGTAATAATTAATTAACAATTAACTGTTAATTAATTATTTAACTGATTTTAAATATGCAAATTTTGGAATACTTATTTTTTTAGTAATACTTTACATGCAGCTGCTGGGTTTGTAGGGGTACAGGGTGGGAAGTTAATTAATTAATAATTGAATACAATTATTTATTAATTGATAATTAATTATTTTATTGACTAGTAATTATGTAAAATGATTTATTGTTTTTAGCTTTTTAATGCATATATATATTTTTCATGTTAATTATTTTTATATTAAGAGTTTAATATTTTTTCTACATTCATGGGGTTACTTATATATGTAATGTGTTTGAAGTGAAGTACGTTCCCTACTCTGGTTTAGACTGTAGTAGGAATAGTAAAATGAACCTATTCGCAGTTTTTTCCCCCGAAGTTTTATATAGCGTGAACTTCACCCGAAATCAGGTATCAGAGCGCTTTACATTAGCACCAGTTACGTTACATGAGGACACATTCATTTTTGTTAGGCACGGGGAGATTAAGTGATTTGCCCAGAATCACACGATGTTGAGTGTCTTTGCCGAGACTCGAACCCAGTTCCCCAGATTTGAGGTCAACCGCCCTAGCCGTTAGGCTACATCCTCTCCCCAGTTCAACACTATCACTACGGTTGCGCTATTTGTAGTGGGAATAGTAAATTTCATCCCTCCGAAGACCAAAGGTTTCCCTACTGTTTCACAAACTGGAGTGGGAATACACATTTTACCCCACCGAAGTCCAACACTTTCTCAACTGTTGCCCTGTTTCGAGTGAGAATTTAACTCCTCCGAAGTCCAACACTTTCCCTACTATTGCAGTGACTGGAGTAGGAATACTTGAAATGTTAAAATCCCCAAAAACACATTTACTAAAAATACTATAAACATTAATAGAAATTTAAAAATAGAAACAAATAATATAAAATATAAAACAAAATTACTACTATAAAATCAATTTTGCCAATATTATGAGAATTATTGTAGTCTAAGAATATTAAATATGCTATTCCCACTGTAGTTTATGCAACAGTAGGGAAAGTGTTGGACTTTGGAAGGGGTAGATTTACTGTTCTCTCAATACTTCCTTCACCTCATCTTGTCTTATCTCCCGGGTCAGGGCAGCTTTTAATTCAGTCTCAAGCTTCAAGAGTGAGGGCTCGCTTAACCAGTCTTCTGACTGACCCTCGGACACATCTGACTACTCTCTATACAATTCTTGATAAAGGGTAACAAAGGCCTCTTCTATGTCTCAATCAACAGTCCACCATTCCCCAATCATCTTATTTTGTATCCCCCTGATCAGGTTCCTTGTATTGCCCACCTTAGTTTTCCAGGCTAGGAGCTTTCCACACCCTTCCCCCATACTCAAAATGAGCTAATTTGCTCGCTTGCCATTTCTTACACCAGACGTCCTCCATATAGTCTGCAAGATCCTCCCTAGCATCTCGCAGTCTACTGTTTATGGTGACCCCCTCCTGTGCACCACTCAGAAACTCCTGTGCCGCCAACTAAAGCCTGGAGATTCTTCTCTCAAAATCTTGGAGTTTATTCCTAGCTTCTTTGTTCTTATACACAGCTATACTCATGATCCTGCCCATTATGAAAGCCTTAACAAAAATCCCAAGTTATATGACGGAAAGAGTACTCATTTACCTCAAAGAACTATTCCACATCTGCTCTCAACTGATCAACCACAGTCTGATCCAACAGTAACCTTCTGTCCAGAGTCCATCATGAGGGGTCTAACCCCTCACTCAGGGACATCTCAAGCATAACAGCAGAGTGGTCTGATAAGTGCTCAGGTAGATGAACCACCTTCTTCACTTTACTAGTGATTTTAACATTTGACTAGAAAAAAGTAAATCCTGGAGAAGTAGCCATGTTTCTTATTATGGAAAGTAAATTCTCTAATTCTACCAGCCTTCTGTATCCACACATCACATAGGCCCACGTCCTTAATCATAAGCCTAACCTGAATTTGCGTCTTTAGAGAATTAGCTGTTATCCTTGTAGTGGATTTATCAAATGTAGGATCAGGCAGGACATTAAAATCTCCTACTATAATTATCGGTGTTGTAACTTCTAACAAGCGAAGGTGTAGAGCCTTCAGGGGCAGGGTCATCTATATTTGGGCCATAAAAGCCAACAATATCAGACCAAGTTCCATGAATCAATACGTTAGCTATCAGCCATCTCCAATCACTATTTGCCATGTACTCGCTCATGTTCGCCTGAACCGAGGTCTTATACAAAGAGGCTGAGGCAATACACTATTGCACCTAACACCTTTGTGAGGTAAATGAACAATAGGTCAAAGTGGTGCACGGAACCAGAAGATCAGCCCCTCTCAACTTCCAATCAGGAAAAATCCTTAAACATTTACAAATTGAAATGGCCCAGCACCGCAATTCAATTGACATACTACAAACTTCATTCATAAAACTTCAGCACAGTTGTTATATATAGTCCACAGACTGTGTCATGTTTGTTTAGAAGAGACTTCTTTATTCACATTCTTCTCCTTTGATTATTTTGTTTTAAAAAATTCTCTTCTTTACTTCAAATGTAGCCAATGCGTTTCGCCACTACGGACTTCTTCAGGTCTTTATGTAAGGATCCTTCATTTTAAAGTACTGTGACGATATCTTAAAATTAATTGTGCACCGATTTTCTCGGGAATCAGTTTGTCATTGAGTCCTCTGAAGCTATTTCGCTGCAACAAATTCCGGAGCTGAGCAGTTCCGCCATGGATTTTCAATTTGATTAATCATAGTCACAACAATAGAGATTTTCTATTCTTGAGGGTTGAGATTTCGTTTTGAGAGTTAACAAACTCACAAGAAACCTCCTCTTCAAGTGCTACTCTAAACATTATGAGACTTTGTTTGATTAGACTCTCTCCTTCCTCAGGCTCTCTCAGATTACGCATATTGTTGTTCCACATAACCTTAAGAATTGCTGAAAATCTAAGTTGAGAAGTGGCTCACAGTTTCCTAAAATCTTTGGGGAAGTTCTTCAGCTTCAGCTGTCAGTTCTTAGTAGCTCTTGAGAAGTCTGATTCTAATGTTAAAGGAAAGGTCATCTGCCTTCAGGCTCCCCACTTTCAGAGCCACTGACAAAATCTGCTCTATAAGGGACTATGTGTTGATGTTAACCGAGATCTTCCTTACATTTTTCCTATTAGGGTTTCTTCTAAATGGATCATGATGTACCCTCCGTATATCAGAAGCAACATCTAAAGCGGGGTCTAGCCCTTCTTAATTAGGTTGAGTCTCTCAAATTGTCACCTTCCATCCCCTCCAGAATGTTCAACAACCTTAAATTATTGCTCCTAGCATTGTTTTCCAGAGTTTACAGTTTCTCTCAACTCTCCGTGTCCCTTGTTTTCAGTGTCCTACATTTTTCACAGTTAACCTCAACCTTGCCCTTAACTCCTCCAGAGAGTCCTCCAAGGCTTCTGTCCTTTGCATTTGCATGTCTGTCTTACCTTCCAACACTTCACATACGCCCTGGATACCCTTCTGATTTTTCTGTGAAATAGCACATTTTAATTTGACCTCTTCCATTAGTTTAGCCAGAATCACCTCAACACTGCTCTGTGCTGCAGAGAGTTCGAGCGCACTGTCCTGTTTGCTGTAGTTTTGTGCTCCTCCTTCCTGATCGATCACTTTGTACTCCTCCACAAGCACCTGAAATCTACTCCCAAGCGTTCCTGCCATAGCATCTTTAGTTCCTACAACATTCTGCATTCCTCCACACCCCACCTCCATAATGAAGTTGCTTTGTTGCCAAGGCTCCACCTGTTCTTGTAAGGGGTCTCCTTCCTTATCTGCCTCCTTCACGGACTGAACCCTAAAATAAGACCTCAGTGAGGAAGTCATTTTATGGCTATTTGAAAAATTTGACAGCTCCACAGCTCCAGGGGCTGGCCTCACTCTGCTGCCAACAAGAGAATGCATGAAAAGGGCTGGGGCTAACACCAAGGCTTGGGCAGTATTAGACGTATTAGTGGTGGTAACAGTTGAAGGGGCATTGGTTAATGCCAATGCTTTATTCACCACCAGCCTCCTAGGGCCACTCATGGAATTATCCTCCTTTGCCCTCCAATTCTTTAGAAAATATTTGCCCTTCACACAGCTTAGCACACCATCCGCCCCTGCATATTTTACTGACCTCTTTCCTCTGGTCTTTTTCTGCCTTGAAAAAGGTGACTCGGGAGCTTTATCACTGCCGCCTCTGGTGTCGCCCTACCTTGCTGTATGCATATGCCTGCCAAGCCTTTCTCTTCTCCCACGGAAGAGAGCCGCCGCGCTGCCAATGTGTCCGCTGGCAGCCAGCAACTTGTGCCAATGCTGCCTGCAATACCCCAGAGAGAGATCCGAGCCGAAGCCCAGCGATCTCTGCCAAGTCCTGCCACCGCCTCCTCCCAAACAGCCACACCACTGCACGCCTCTACAGGAGCCCGCGGCCTGATCTCTGCAGCCCTCCTCCTGAACATCCACACACCAGAAGGCTTCTTTCCCTCTTTTCGCCTAGAGGTGAGCCCTACATGTCACTATCCTACCTCCTGACCCGAGAGCACCAGAGGCAAGGTCCCGGCCGGCTCATCTAGCTGGCCGCCATGTTCCCCGGAACAGGAATCAAATCCACATCATAGTTTTAAAAAAGTGGAAAAAACTACACACATTGTAGTTTGTTTCAATTTTTTTTAAAAAGACATTTTAGGTTTTAACAAAATGGGATATTAACCAAGATGAGGAGCGTATCTGTTTCGCAAACAATTATATTCTGTTACACTGCTACTGTCTGCATTGATTCTTATCTCAGCGAAATCGGTAATATACAGTCCTCTCATTGTTTTAACTGGAGAAAGAGCAATGTATGACATACCCTCTTTGAATACTGTTGACCCAAAGCTAATGAGTGCCTAATCTAAGCTTAGTATGTGCAATTTGTGTAATGCTACTGCATAAGCCAACTAAAGAGGAAACTTTTCTCTAACAATAGACAGATTTAGAAAGAATCTTGCTGCACATCGGGAGATATGTTTTTGCTGTTTAATGTGGTCAAATTTAACCACAATAAATTCAATGTCTTGATTTTTTCCAGACATAACAAAGTCCACAACAAATCCCATTGCTCTATTTACTAGTCCTTCTACATTTGAGTTTTGACGTAAAATTACACAAAAAAATGCATAGCTGTAAATATTTTTTCAATCTTGCTGTAAGTGAAACTGATTTTTCAATCTCTTGTAATTTATTAGCTAAAGTTTTTCTAGTAGGTATGTTTAGTCTGTGATTCTCCACTATATCTTTAGGAGGAATATGTACAATTGTTTCCTTTTTCCAGATGTAGCATTTCATAGTTTAATTGTGCACACTATTCTACAGTTGGCATTAAACAAACAAAGGGTTCTGATATTGAGAAAAGGTAATACATAACTTCAGCAGGTGAATGAAGGTTAGGAAATCATTTTCTCATATTTTATATACTTAGCATAATCTTTGATCCATTTATTACAATGCCAAGTCGAATGTGTTTAAATATCTTGGCATATACTTCATCATTAGCTTGCCTCATATTTTGTGTTAATTCTGTATATGTGAAATGCTACCAAATGTCGACATTGGCTGTACTTCCCCAAACAATCTTGAGTTTGGTCTTGCAAAAGTTTATTCAAAATCAGTTGACCTTTTAGAGGTGTTAGTTGTAATAAGTCTTCATACACAATGACATGTTTGCTTCAAAACAGCACATCATAAGATTTTTTGAGTACCTCCTGAATACGAAGATGATCAAACGCCAACATTGAATTAGAAACCATACTAACTTCATCTATAATCAAAACATTTTCTTTTTAAAGACTCTCCTGGGTTTTTGGCATGCATTAGTATTTAATTTTAGGTATTCCACTTTCCTATCATGCTCCACAGGCAGAAAGAGTAGACAATATCAGGTAATTCCTTTGATGTTATGTGCTGTTAAGCCAGTAGGAGCAGTAACTACACAAGATAAATTAGAGCTAGTAACTTGATGCACATAAGCAGTAATTACTTTAATAGGAAAGCTTTCACCTGTTGCTACCTGTCCACTCACATATTGTAAAGTAGGTTCATAATCACTACATTTACATATTCAATTTTCATGATAACATCCATCATCTACTGATTCTTTTATGTATTTGTAAATTTGTAGTTGTTCACTATTCAATAGAGATACTAAGTTATCTAAATTTTGTACGACCTTTTTGACTTGGCTCATTGCATTTTGTACTTTGTAAATGGCAATGACAGCTTCACTATCAATAATTAATTGTCCAAGAGGTTCAGCAGCCCTGGATGTAGAAGTATTATTAGTAGATAGAGTATTGCATTGTATTTCTGCATTAATATTGTTCTATTTCATTATTAAGCATTTGTAAGTATGTATGAAATTCAGGCACTGCAATGTCATTTTAAAAACATTAAATGCATCTTCATAGCATTGAAAGGGAATTATAACCTCTTCTTTGTTTTGCCATGGTTTAAATAGTTGAAGAAGTGCTATATAGTAAAATTCTTTCATTTTTCCTGTGTCACAACTCCGTTTACGATGATAAATAAGAGTCGGTTTACTATGATGTATTAAACAACCATTGGTACCTTCTACTCAAAATGTTCCAGTGTTTATACTTCTGTCACATTGTTTCTATATGTGTAGAACTGAGCAACTTCATAGAGGCATAGTTGCTTCTAACAATGGACTTCTCTTTGGGTAGTATGTATTCAACATATTTGTTTTCAAAATGTCTTTGTGAGATCAAAATGTACTAGGTATTCAATTTCGGGTAGGCTTTTCAGAACACTTCGATGAACACGCAATGATGACAAGCCTAAACTAAGCCACATGATAGCCCTTGATTTAACATATAAGCTTGAGGAACTTAAGTGGCCATGAACTAGTAACCTCATGGTAACATGAGCTAGTAACATGAGTAACATGAGTAACATGAGCTAGTAACCTCATGGTGAGATAGCCTTTGTAGGCAAAATCTATATAATATTGTGGTGTGGATTGTGGCCTCATTGTCGACATTGCTAAGTTAGCTTAGGCCTAGCTGCCATGATGCCTCCTTTGCACACGTTACTCTGTGACTTTGTTTTTCCACACTCTGCTTGTGACCGTTCACATTAGAACTGTCTGCCTTTCTGCCTTTCACCTTTTCTCATGTTCGCTGTGGTTTTCGTCTGCACACAATGTACAAGGTCGAAAAACAACGTCCCTTGTTTTTGCTGTTCTGGTCAGTCCCTCGCACTTAGACATAACATGACATACAGCTGCACTGGAGAAATTCGTGTGCTTTTAATATTGTGAACTCACTGTTGAAGGCACTTGGAGAAAAGCCTTTCCAGGGAGAAGAGCTGTGCTTGTCTGATGATGTAACCCTTGCATCTAGTTCTTGAGGTATGGGGGTCCCCCTGACAAAGCCCAGAGGTCTTCTATTTTTATAATAAACTAGTTACTAGCACGGGGAGGGTGGTAAGGCATTTTAGTCCTATATCCACTGTCTTTATAAAATGCTGTCCCGTTTGTATTCTAAGGAATTGTAACCATGCTTACTGTTTTATCTTTATGCATTATGCTGCTAGTACTGGCACGTGTACTGTGTCTTAGAGCACGATAGTTGAAATAAACATTTTAAACTATACTGTGTCTCTTAATACGCACGTTGTGGACAAGTATGAGTGAGTAATGAAAGAGTGTTCTTGCTCCCGCGATTCCTGAAAGAGTCCGTGTTCTGGGATGTCTAATCATTGGTAGCTTCGCTGTAGTACGGAGAGCGAATGAGACACTATAGCTAGTCGGATTGGGATTTTGGGTACTAAGGTGTATGGTTGGTACACCACTATACACCGAGGTCCTGTTTTCCTGCGCAAAGTTCTGTATATGTGCAGAATCCCCGCAACAATATTTTACTTAAGGATTGCTCTGAAGATATTTCTTCTGCCTTTGTAATGTAAGAAGTAACATAACTTTAAACCGCTGTTGAATTATCTGCACAGATTGCACATCCATGCTAGCACCCCCAGATGTAAAATGAAAGGGTTGTAGTTATAAATTCGTTGTGATGCTAGTTGTCTTCTAAGATTGTATGTATTTTTACATGAATTGCCAGCAACCGCATATCTTGCAAATTACATTAAATAGTTGACTCTTCCTTTCTGTAGAGTTGGTCTTGGAATCCAAATGACCTTTTGAGTAGTATTTAGATTTGCTCCGATTTTCTCTTAAGCAGCATTTACCGCACCTATGTGACCAAAAGCATAACATTTGCTCAGATAGTTGCTGGTTCTCTTTTTTGGGCTGTCACAAGTCACATAACGGTGAATAAAATTTAGAACTGAGTCATCAGGCTAGTTGTGGTTTCAAATATTGGCAGCATCCATAGAACATATTTCTGCAGGTGTTTTGCAGTTAATGTCTGGAATATTAGCATTAGCTTTGAGAAGAAATTGATACAAATCATCCCATCCATACTCGGCACAGCTTAAAGTAATAAACTAAGTAGATGGCTGTAGGAAAGTGCCACTTTTTGACATGGTCACCCCCACTTTTTGTTCACAGGTACTGATGTTGTTGATTGGTAGTGCACTGGGTCCCTGCTAACCAGGCCACAGTGCCAGTGCTCTTTCCCTTAAAACTAAACAAATGTTCAATTGTAACCCAATTGGCAATGACTTTAGCGCCCCTGTAAGACGCCTAGTAAATGGTACCCAGGGCATGGGTACTAAACAGGGTCCCTAAGGGCTGCAGCATGTATTATTCCACCCTCAGGGACTCACACACAAACTGCATGCAGACTGCCATTGCAGGATGCGTGAAATGGTGCAAACCATTCTGAAGGCATGACATGGCACACTGTTGTGCTTATATGTGCTTGTGTGGTGCTGTTATGGTGCACACTCAACATTCCAGTTTGGAATGATGGAGTGCTCACTGTGACAGCTGCTGAGACGAGCAGGGCGAAGGAAGACGTTTGTCCCAGTGGTGCTTAAAGGAAATAAATACTTGCTTCTCCCCAGTGTATTACCTTACAAAGTGGCGACGAGCTTCAGCACCACCCCAGCGAACCTTCACGCTATGACATTTACAGATTCGGCTTTGGATTTTGATGCCTGCACCCCTGACCTATTCTGCCAAAGATTATCGTGTTAATTGCCTTGCAGTTACTGGTAACGCTTATCGCATCATCACTGGACAGTGAGATATTTATTTTCTCTATAATTTGATTGGGAACTTACGGATGCATGTAGTTGGCAGTTGCTGGCATTGTTTAAAGTGCTTGGATAAAGTGCACATTCTATGCTCGTGGGCAGTTGGTGATGCGCCGTCTGCAGGGTGCCTGCACTCCTATTACACATTTGCTCCTGCAACGCAGCAAAATTATTGGCATGGAAACATGTTGCCACTAGGTCTACGTTGTGTTCCGCCATATTATATCAATTTTCTCTTTTCGGTCTGGTTTACATTGCATAGTGCGTTTTACGCTACGTGCCGCCATTTTGAAATGAGATTTGCATTGGTTTGAAGTGTTTTCATCATCGTGTGGCATTTCTCATCACAGCGTTCAGCCTTCCCCTGGCGTTTTCAAGGTATTTTGAACATATTTTGCAACTTATTAAAGCATCCCTACTATGGGCCCGATTCCGATGCGGTTAGGAATGGCTCTGACCCTCGGTCGGAGCCATCCTAACTGCATCGGACCTGCACGTTCGGATTCCTTTCCGACTGAGCCATTCCGATGGGCTCGTCGGAAAGGAATCCGACTCGGTTTTCCGGATGGCTTCCGACGGGCTCGGAGAGCCCGTACGCCATCCGGAAACGCTTCAGTACTCCCCCGGCCAGCTCTTTCCAGCCAAGGGAGTACGATGGCAGTTTCCCACTGCCTTTCTGTGCCGGCCTTTCCGACACAGAAAGGCAGTGGGAAACTGTCTTTGGGGGCCCCCAGCAGGGCCCCATGAATGCGAGGCTGCCATCGGGGCCCCCGTTGATCTCTGCACCCGGTGGCAGGCACCTTGGGGTGCCAGCCACGGGGTGCAGGGATGAACTGCACCTCTGCACTTAACGATGCGAGCATGCATTCCATTCGGAATCCATGCTCCCATTGTTAAGTATAGGATTGCGACCATCTTACTTGCAGGTCTGGAACCGACGACAAGAGGTCGTTCAGTTCCAGTTCTTGACCGATGTCGGACAGACTACGGTCCATCCAACATCGGAATCGGCCCCTATGAGTCTTTTTCAAGATTTTGGGGCAGCGTTTACATCTTTGTTTACTCTGAGGGTGAAGAGTGGACATAGCTTCTGGCTTTAACAGTGAACTAGTCCCTTTTCCACATAGGTGTCTGTCTTGGAGCACAAAGAACGGACACTGTTTAATTGTGTCTCAGTGAACTAGTCCCTTTTAACCATTTAAGTGCACAGAATTTTGACTAAGCCCCTCCACAAACTTTCAGGCCTGCAGGAGGTGTGCTTTGTATGAAGTGGGATGAGTGGAAGGCCCAGTGCTTAATTTGTAAAATATTAAGTGCCAGGGCTCTGCACAGGAGGCCATTGCAGCTTGCACCACCCATTGCCCTTGTCAACGCTGCCAAAACAACTACTAACCATCTCTCTCGCATGTAAATGCGACAGTTCCGATTATTCCAGGTACCCAAAGTTAAAGGAATGGCTGGGGAGGCAAGTATTAGCAATTTTAATGTATATTGTAGTCCTAAACTACAGTTGTTCTGCTCATCTCTAAATTAGATGAGCAGCGCCACCATGTTGTGGACTGTTCTAAGTATGGTGTTGACAATTAGGTGCCGGTGCCAAGCACCGGAAACCAATTAAGTGCTGAGCACTGGAAAGCACCGGCTCAAATTAAGCGATGGGAAGGCCTTGTTCTTGAATTATATAGACACAGTGGATGAACAACTTTTTTTTACATTGCGTTGGTCCTTAAGGATTAAAAGCTTTCAACCAAATGACTAAGGAGATTGGTGGAGAGGGGGCAAGAAATGTTTTTGATTGTGCCATTGCAGATTTTGACCATTATTTCTCTCCCAAGGTTTGCATGGGTTTGTAAGGTACAATTTTTTTCAAACAGGAGACCGATGAAAGCATTGATAATTACATAGTGGTGCTAAGAACTTTCTCCCTGGATTGTAAGTTTGGGTCTCTACAAGAAGACTTAATTAGGGATCAGGTGGTAATCCATGTATGTGAAAGATTCTTCTATACAAGAAAGACTGTGGGTCGATAGAGATGCTCATTTACAGCAAATTGTAGCTTTTGTCAGGAAAGCGGAGATGTCAAGTAAAAGTGCTAAAGTAGCGCAAGCTGATTCTAATGTAAAACGTGATGAGTGTATAGGTAAAGTGACTAACAAACCTGCAGAGAAAAAAGGGGGGTTTCACAGAACAGATAATAAGCAACAAGAAAGGAACAGAGAGAGACAAAATGAAGGAAATAGGATTTAAGATGTTTTCAGTATGATAGCAAATAGCACTTAGCGAATAGCAAAACCTGTCCAGTCCTTACACAAATTTTTTCCAACTATGGCATGGTTGGGCATTTTTCGAAAGTGTGTAGAATGAAAAAGAAACAAAAGGTTAAGTGTGTGGATTATCGTGATGCAAGTGATGAAGAAACATCTACTTAAGACAACCAGAGGGATGAAAGATTGGAGAGAACAAAATATTGAATGTAGATAATGTAATCATTAAGAAAAAGCCCTTGTGTGACATGACTATCGGGGTATTGATATGCACATTTATGCTGATTCAGGATTTCGATATTCCATTATTAATGAAAATGTATGGAAATCCAAGTTTGCAGATAAACTGGGCAGTGCGTTAGAAGAACCTGATATTACTCCTGAGGGGTTGTCACACTTTCGTTTTCAGGTTTAAAAATGGTGAAAGTGTAGGTAAGCTCTATGCAGCCAGAAAGGGGCCTCCATTACTAGGTTGGTACTATCAGGGAGAACTAGGTATGATGTTAAATCGTAACAGCTCTGAACCGGTTATAGTACTGGTTTCCAGTGTGGAATGATGGGGTGGTCAATGAGACAGTTGCTGAGACAAGGTGGGAGAAGGAAGATGTTTGTCCAGGTGGTGCTTAAAGAAAATAAATAATGGTAATGCTACTCTCCCGTGTATTACTTTACGCACACTCACTGTGTGCCATGCCCATGTACACCGCATATGCTATGTGTAAGTCACCCCTACATCAGGCATCAGAGCTCTAAGGCAGGGTACATTATATTACATGTGAGGGCACATCTGCATGAACAAACGTGTCCCTGTAATGCCTAGTTCCATTGCTAGACAATGCAAGTGTTCAGGAAGCTATCTTAAGGACATGTACTGTGCACTGGACATTACGAGTTACCCAGCTACATGATGGCTTCACTGAAAATAATTGTGCTTGGTATCAAACACCTTGTCTTAATAAATCTATACTGATGCCAATATCAGATTTATTATTACATGCACCCAGAGGGCACCTTAGAGGTGCCTCTTGAAGCCCTAATAGTCACATAGTGTGCTGGCTGACTGGTATCTTCCAGCCCGCCACCACAGACAAGTTTCAGACTCCTTTTAAGGGAGAGCCCAGGCTCTCAGAGGTTAGAAACAATGCCTGCTCTGGCGGATGGTGTACACACCTCCTCCAGCAGATTAGCGTCTCACGGCCAGAGGCTTCTAAGCATCTACTGCCTTTGAAATGCAACCCGGCTTCCCCCACCCTGCCATGAGGCCCATCTGGCACAAGAGCAGGCAGGAAATTAAATAATCAGAAGGTGGCTAGGCACACCCCTATGGTAGGCCACCTTAAGTGGACAGTCAAAGAAGGGTTTTACCATTTTGGTTTTGGTGAAACTAGGAACACTGGGTCAGGAAAATGCCCACTCCTCACAGGAAGTGGTCATAAAGGGGGTGTAGACACCTCAGGGGTAGGTAGCCCATTGGCTACTGCCCTACACTCCACTAAACACCCCTAAACTTAGCATTTAAGGGTCCCCCTCGAGGTCAGCCCCATCTCTCCACCGAGTTTCAAGATGCATGACCTTCCAGGAGACCCCCTGCACCAATACCCTGGGTACCGAAGCACTTGCTGTAACCAAGGCTTGTTGAGCGTCCAGCCTGGACACCACTGCCATCAAAGTGACATGCATGAAGAGGGATTTCAGGTCCGATGAGGCTTACACAGACATTGGCCCTGATGCCTTGTTTTCCTTCCCTCTACAGGTCTAACCGAGAACCCTGACTGCCTCCAACGCAAGTGGCCAGCCAGCCAAACAACTCTGCACCTTAGTCCAACACCCTGGGTTCACAATAACCAGCTGTGCCCCCTTGCTCCAAAGACACTCATGAGCTGTGCCCCCCTTTGGGTTCTGCTGAATTTGTCCCCAAGTCTCCCCTTACAGCCTTTGTTTTCAGGTGCCCATTGACTTCAACGGTGTAGCGCTCGAGGTTACCAACCCATCCAGCACCTCTGCACCCGGACACGCCAGGGCAGATAAACGAAAACTGCTGGTGTTTCTTTGGACCTTGGCCCCCTAGCACCTTAAGTTTCAAAGGGCACCCCCAAACTTCGACTACAAGTATATGTTAGCAGTATATGTTTTTCCTCCCGTGGGATAACATTTCCGAGTTCGAGGCTCATACCTCAAAAAACGTTATTTGTGTAATTTACTGTTATTATGTAAAATCCATAACTCCAAAAGTACTTATCTGATTCCGATGATCTCGGTGACTAAAAATATATAAAAATCAGTGTTATTTTTATAAATTGGTCTAGGATTTCTTCTTGAGTATGTGTACAATTTATTGACTCTGTGTGTGCAACAAATGCTTAACACTCCCCTCTGATAAGCCTAAGGTGCTCGACCACACTACCACAATTACAGCACTTGGGATTATGAAAGTAAGCCCTGTAAACCAATAAGGGTCATCTGGATTTTTTGCATCGTGTGCCCTTACATTGTCCCATTACATAAAAATCCAGCTTACTACAATGGACCTAAATTTCTGAGCATACATTTAATTCCCTGTGTCTTCAAAACCAACATTAATTTGTCCCTTGTTGACATGCCATGTTGATTAAGTTATATTCTAGATTTTCATCTTTTTCATGCACCCTTTCAACAAAATCCTATGCTGTTATTTTAGAAAAGCCAGTTCGCATAACATATGCAACAGGATAAGAAGTGATGGAAAGTTTACTTTCATATAGTAGTGTGAAAATATATGGAAAGCTTTGTTGATAGTGTGGATTCTCTGAATATAATCTTGCAGCTCGGTACTCACATGCTTAAATGTGGACTGCACAATAATTATGTTGTCCACCTTTTCCAGTGGGGAATAAATGTGGATAACATTTTGCTTTTAGTGTTTTTTTCCAGACTCTATTAGGCTCTCTTTTAGCTTCCTTCATCTGATACAGTTCTAAAGCATCACCCATCATGTCTCTTGAGTGTAGTGGATGTCTACTATAATGTTCATATATTGTTTTAGCTTGTTGTTTAGTAACCTATTCAAATTGTTCTGTTTGATTTTCTTTGATGAATGAGAAGTATTTAGAGGAGATATAGTTTACAATGTCAAAATCTTTATAGTATATGTTGTTTTTCTGAAGGTAATGAGGTGCTTTCTGAACGTTTTCTATGCTAATTAATTCTTGCCATTTTTTTTCTTTTGTAGGTACTCCATTGACTAAAACCACTAAAGGTTCCTCTATTTTGCGTTCAATTACAAGAGTTGTTATATTTTTGTTGCAATCTAAAGGGAAAAAACAACTTTTCCTTCAGTGCGTGTACTAATTCATATGGGTGAAATTTTTCAGATTGTAGTTGCATTCTAACTATGGTTTGAAAAGGATGCACTGTTTTGTATTAAAATGCTTTCATATAACTTAAGTTGCTGTAGTTTTGTAGGGATTAGATATATTTCCAAATTGTTATGAGTTCCACGTAAAGTTATGGTCTAGTTTTCCATGGCAATAATTATGGATTACATGGTGTTTGCAGAAATCATATCTTTCTTCTGCAAATAGAAAGAGAGTTAGATGTCCCTATGCCAATTTATCCTCATTTTTGGTTTTGCAAGGAGATCAATCGTATTTACTTGCTTCTTATAATGTGTTCTTCAGCAACAAATGCAAGTCTGATTAGGGATTTCAGAAATTGTTTCTTGAAATTCAAGAATATCTATTTTGTAATTGGCTAAGTTGATTAATGGATTTTTTGACCCATTCTGTGTAAAGGCAATGTCTGGACAATTCTTGTTCTCAGAGAGAACATTAAAGTATTTAGTATGGATATAGTCCATACTATTGTTGACTTGCACTGGATTAGAGTCAGGCCGGCAGTCTGCAACTAGCACGAATATGCTTGGCGGTGCCGCTGCTGGCACCGCCAAGCATATTCTGAGTTGCTTTTCACTGCCCTTTTCATGACGTGAGCCCACCATGAAAAAATGAGAAGCAACGAAGGGGGCCCCCGTTCCGGATTTGGGCCCGGAGGTGCATGCAGGGGGTGCATGTTGTGTCCCCCAGTAACTGCACCCCAGTTCCTGCACGGTGTGGCATGCATGCCGCACGGTGTGGCATGCATGCCACACCGTGCAGGAATGTGCTGCAGGTGCTGTCATTGCGGCGGGCTGCATGTTAGGCTTTCCTATGAGCTTAACAGCCCATGAAACCATCGCACCACCGCCCACCCGACCCAGATTACACTTGTAATCTGGTGAGCACACCACGGCTTTGGCGGTCCTCCAGCAAACAGCACGGTGGTGGCGCCGCTGGAGGACTGCCAAAGTCATAATAAGGCCCTAAGTTTTTTAGAAGTTTGATTTTTGTTAAATAGTGAAAATATTTTATATGTTACTAAAAGAACAAGTTACTCACCTTCGGTAACGCTTTTTCTGGTGGATACAGTATCTGCCTGTGGATTTCCCACCTTTTAAATTACCCCATGCGCAGCACTCCACTGAAACTTTTGTCCATAGCTCTCCCACGACGATGAGGACATCACAGTGGAACCTCGTCAGCATGCTCATGTCAGTTCAACCCATTTTTTCCGTGCCTTCGAGGCGAACAGGTGAACCAACAACTTTTCCACAAGCATACATAGTATACATAACCAATTAAAGCTGGAAATGCTAAAATATTGAGATTTCCTAATGACAAGTAACACATTATTCCAATTATTCCAACAATAAAATACATAAATTACATGTCAATCATTTTTTGGTATAAACAGGCAGGCAAAGGGGAGGCGGGTGGGTCAGTGAGGAATCCACAGGCAGATACTGTATCCACCAGAAAAAGCGTTACCGAAGGTAAGTAACTTGTTCTTCTGATGGATACATCTGCCTGTGGATTCCTCACCTTTTGAATTGATTCCCCAAGCAGTCCCACTCCTGGCGGAGGGTGCCTGCCTATCTATACCAAAAAATCTTGTAGCACAGAACGTGCAAAGTGGCCGTCCCTCCTCACCTCCGAGTCTAAGCAATAATGCTTTGTGAAAGTGTGGAGGGAGGCCCAAGTTGCCGCCTTGCAGATGTCTACAACAGGGACACCTCTAGCTAAAGCTGAAGAAGACTTAGCTCTGGTGGAATGAGCTTGAATACCTTCAGGAGGCTCCTTCTTGGCCAAGGCGTAGCAGATCTTGATACAGAGGATGGTTCACATGGACAGCGTTCTTTTGTGGCCAGCCTTGCCCTTCATCTTGCCCACATATCCGATGAATAGTTGGTCGTCCAACCCGAAGTCCTTAGTCCTGTCCAGGTAGAGAGTGACCACCATCTTTTGATAGAATGTGGGTAAAGTGATAAATTGCCCTAGGTGGAAGGGAGTGACCACCTTAGGCAGGAAAACAGCTCTGGTCCTAAGAACCATCTTATCTGCATGAAATGAATTGAATGGAGTCTTGGAGCTAAGAGCCTGCAGCTCACTCACTCTCCTAGCGGAAGTGATTGGAATCAGAAATATTGTCTTAAACGCTAAGAATCTCAAGGGACAACTGTGCAAGGGTTCAAAGGGAGACCCCATCAAGAAAGTGAGAACCAAATTCAAATCCCACTGAGGCATGATAAAGGGAGTGGGAGGAAACCTATTGGTGAGACCCTTAATGAATTTCATAACAATGGGAGATTTGAATAAAGAGGGTTGGTCTGGTAAACAGAGAAAAGCCAACAAGGCAGACAAGTAGCCTTTAACAGTAGCTACTGCACAACCCTGTTGTGCTAGGGAAAGACAGAAACTCAGAATATCAAACAAATGGGCTTGCAAGGGATCAACCGATCTCTCTCCACACCATTTAACAAACTTGGCCCACCTACCAGAATATACAGATTTGGTGTCTTCTGGCCGATAAAATAACATCCACCACATCCAGCGGGAGAGAGAAAGAAATCAGGTTGCCACGTTCAATCACCAGGCATGAAGGTGCAGGCTCTGGAGGTGGGGGTATAGAACCTGCAAATCAAGAGAGTGGGGGAATCACACAGGAATGTTAAAACTGCCCTCACACACAGTAAACTGTGTCATGCTTCATCATAGGGCTGCTAACACACCTCCGCGCAGCCCTACGCTGGAGGTGGAGCAATAGGGAGGGGGAAGACAATACAACAAATAAATGACAATAATGTGGGATCACAAGTGAAAATAGGTGCAGAGACAGTGATAAAAACTGGCCACAAGGAGTCCCTCTAACAATTTTAATACTAGGTACATTGTCCAGAGTAAAAGTGGTCACACCAGGACCAGTGGATAGTGGTATGGAAAACTTATAATGAGTTACCAACCCCTCCACTCTGCAAAACCGTAGAGATGTTTCAGCCGGCAAAATCTAATACCCCGGCTTTCATCAGGACTCACTATGAAATGATCCCAAAGGTACTAACCCTACCTCCTTTAATCCAGGGGTGAAGGGAAGAAACCCTTGCTGAGTAACTACTCAGTTCCTCTTGGAGAGCAAGGCGCTCTACCATACGTTCTCTGAGTAGTTACTCAGCAAGGGTTTCTTCCCTTCACCCCTGGATTAAAGGAGGTAGCGTTAGTACCTTCGGGATCATTTCATAGTGAGTCCTGATGAAAGCCGGGGTATTAGATTTTGCTGGCTGAAACATGTCGACAGTTTTGCAGAGTGGAGGGGTTGGTAACTCATTATAAGTTTTCCCCATACCAGCATCCACTGGTCCTGGTGTAACCACTTTTACTCTGGACAGGGTACCCAGTATTAAAATTGTTAGAGGGACTCCCTGTGGCCAGTTTTTATCACTGTCTCTGCACCTATTTTCACTTGTGATCCCACATTACTGTCATTTATTTGTTGTATTGTCTTCCCCCTCCCTATTGCTCCACCTCCACCATTGGTCTGCGCGGAGGTGTGTTAGCAGCCCTATGATGAAGCATGACAAAGTTTACTGTGTGTGAGGGCAGTTTTAACATTCCTGTGTGATTCCCCCACTCTCTTGATTTACAGCATTTCATGTACACAGTCCCTCTTCTATGTTGTGGTTTCATAGTTGTTAAAGGAGGTCGAAGCGGGACTTAATCCTCCTACCCCTCATTTTCTGTGTGAGTTAATTTAAGGTATAGAACCTGCCCCTGCGACTATTAGAGGAAGTCTGCCCTGAGAGGGAGACGGAGAAGAGGGTGCAATGAGAGGTAAATGAGGTCTGTGTACCACACTCTCCTTGGCCACACCCTCCTTGGCGATCAATATGACTTGGGCCCGGTCTTGGTGAATCTTCCTCAGACCCAGAGGAATCAAGGGTATGGGAGGAAAAGCGTAAAGAAGCTGTGAGCCCCAATCTAACTGAAACACGTCCCCCAACGCTCCCCGCATTGGATACTGGAGACTGCAGAACGATGGGCAGTGTGCGTTCTTGTGAGTGGCAAACATGTCCAACCGAGGAGACCCTTACATTCTGAAGATGTGACGGACCACCTCAGGATGGAGACACCACTCGTGATCGGCCGAGTACTGCCTCCTGAGACTGTCTGCACGCACATTCAGCACTCCGGCAAGATGATTTACAATCACGCAAATCTGATGGTCCTGAGCACAGGACCAGAGTCTCAGAGCCTCTCTACAAAGACGATATGACCCTACTCCTCCCTGTTTGTTGATGTACCACATCACTGTAGTGTTGTCCGTTAGGACCTGAATCGACTGACTGCGAAGGGAAGGAAGGAAGGCCTTGAGAGCCAAATGAATCACCCGCAATTCCAGAGGATTGATGTGAAACAATCTTTCCTCTAGAGACCAAATGCCTTTGACCTCTAGATCCTCCAGATGAGCTCCACACCCTAGAGTGGAGGTATTCGTTATCACTGTGGCCACCGGAGAAGGAGGTTAAAACGGCTTTCCTTGAGACAGGTTGTCTGACACACTCCACCATAACAGCTCTGCTGCTGTGTCTCTGGAGACACCTCCTTGAGATCACCATTTGGTTGAAACCACTGCCTGCAGAGGCACCACTGGAGGGCCCTCATGTGCCAGCGTGCATGGTTGACCAACAGCATGCAGGAAGCGAACAGACTGAGCAGGCGCAAGACGTTCAGGACTGGAACAACCGCTCCATTCTGAAAAAGTGGAATCATAGCCTGGATGTCTTGAATCCTCTGCAGAGGCAGGACGGCACGACTTACAGTAGTGCCAGTACTGCCCCTATGAACAGGTTGCGCTGAGAGAGCACCAGGTGAGATATGGGTACGTTTATCGAAAAACCCAACTCGAACAACAGACTCGTTGTTACTTGCAAATTATGCAGCACCATCTCTGGCGACTTTGCTTTGAGCAGCCAGTCGTCCAGATAGGGAAAAACAGGAATCCCCGGCCTTCTGAGATGTGCTGTTACCACTGCCATCACCTTTGTGAAGACCTGAGGTGCAGAAGTAAGACCGAACGGAAGGACCGCAAACTGGCAGTGTTGAGACCCCATCGTAAAACGGATATTCTTCTGATGCGACTTCAGGATGGGAATGTGAAAATACGCATCCTACAAATCGATGAACACCATCCAGTCTTCCTGCTGCAACGCCAGAAGAACCTGAGCTAGGGTCAACATCTTGAACTTTTCCTGCTTGAAGTAAAAATTCAAGATCCTGAGGTCTAAGATTGGCCTCAAGCGACCGTACTTTTTGGGAATCAGGAAGTACAGGGAATAGCATCCCTGACCCCTTTCCTGCTTCGGAACCACCTCTATCGCACCTTTCTGCTGTAAAGATAGAACTTCTTGTTGCAGTAGCAACAGGTGCTCCTCTGAGCCCAAACCCAGGCGAGCAGGGAAAGGAGGGGGAATCTTCCGGAAGGGAAGGGCATACACATTTTCCACAAGATCCAACACCCAGAGAACTGAAGTAACAGACCTCCAATTTCGTAGAAAATGGAACACCCGTCCTCCCACGGGACCAACATGCTAGAGGATGGAGGAGCTAGAGCTGCTTCCCTGCGGTACCAGTTGGAGGGGCAGGAGAAGAGGAGGAGGAGACTTGCTGCTGAGCTGTGCCTCGCAGATGACCTCTACCTTTTCCTCTGAATGACCTACACAGAGGGTTCGCCTGTTGCTGCTGTTGTGACTCCTGTTGTGACTGCAGTTGTTGTTTGGCTCAAAAGGAGTCCTTCCAAAACCACGAAATCTGCGGTATCCAAAACCCCTGGGTTGGGATTGGAGACCCAACGATCTCGCTGTGGCTCTACTATCTTTAAAGCGTTGTAGCGCAGAGTCCGCTTTGGCACCAAAAAGACGAGAGTCGTCAAAAGGCAAGTCCAATAGGGTGGCCTGTACATCAGGTGAAAACCCCAACCCCCTTAGCCAGGCATGCCTCCTGGTTGCAACTGAGGAACCCATTACTCTGGCAACAGAGTCTGCAGTATCAAGTCCTGATTGAATGAACTGACAGGCCGCAGCTTGGTTATCAGATAGTACTTCGGCGAAATGGCCCTAAACATCCTCCGGAAGCTTAGGGGGCACTTCCCTTGCTGAGTCCATCAGAACATGGATATAGCGACCCAGCAGGCATGTCACATTTGTTGATTTCAGAGCCATACTGGCCGAAGAAAACACTTACTTTGCCGATTGCTCCATCCTTTTGGATTCTCTATCTGCAGGAGTGGATGCGAAAGAGCCTCCAGACTGTTTAGAAGAGCATGATGCCTGGACTGCTAAACTCTCAGGAGACAGGTGTGTGGAAAGGAAAGAAGGATCTCCCAAGGCCACCTTATACCTCTTTCCCACCAATTTAGACACTGCAGGGGCAGTCATTGGCTTCTGCCACACCTCCAAGATTGCTCAGTCAAAGCCTCATTAAAACGAAGCAGAGGTTCCGAAACAGACGAAGGGGAATGAAGCACCTCGGTTAAAATGTTAGATTTAAGCTCTGCAGTAGGCAATGGCAAATCCAGCAGATCCACTGCCTTCCTTAATACAGAGTGATATGAGGAAACCTCCTGTTTTAGAAAGCGCTTTGGTGAGGAGAGCTTTCATTCAGGCAATGTGTCCAATCCACTAGCCTCCTGTAGGGCCTCAAACTCTTGTACAGGGTCAACAATCTCACCCTCTTCAGCCTCCTCCTGCTGCTCTTGATATTCCTCCTCTTCCAGCAGCCTTTGTGATTCCCTTCTGGATCTCATCCTTGGGACCGGCAGCGGCGGCGGCAGATGCTGCGCCGGTGACTTCGGGACCGGCATCGATGGAGGCTCCACAGGAATAGTAGAAGACGCCAGACGAGGCCGAGTCGGCGCCGGACCAGAGCCAGGCGGTGCTGGAGTAGAACCGTCCAACGGCACTCTTCCCTCCGGGGATTGCACTGGCATTGAGAATCTCGGAATCGGGAGAGGCCAACTCCCTGGAGCCACTGGCATAAAAGGCATGAAAGGTGCATGTGAGAAGTGGGGTGGGAAACCTCCAAGGGATTAGGTAAGGGGTCCCATGGGACCAACCGGCGCACCCACAGGGTTAGCCGCGCTGGCAAACATGGCAAACATCGCATTTAGGAAATGCGACAGATCCGTACCTGGAGCCGGAAAGGTTGGATATCCTGGTTTTGGTACGGCCGGTTCTGAGACCGCTTGTGGAGTCAGTCTAATCGGCTCCGGTTGCAGCGCCGGAGACTCTGGAGCCGGAGGTGGAGTGGCCGGAGGCAAATGCGTTGTTTCTCTGGGCGTTGGTGAGACTTTCGGAGCTGGAGACTGAGCCGGAGTCACCTGAGGAGAAGGGGAACAGGATACCCCAACTTCGGTGTTTCATCCTTCGATGACCGACGTCTAGATCCATGGCGCCGCTTCTTTTTATGCTTCCTCGACGACTTCGAGGTATGCGGAGTCGGCAACTTGGACTTGGATCTCGACCTCCTTCTGCCCCTTTTCTGCTTTTTCGCCTTGGCCATAAACAGCTTGGCCTCCCTCTCCTTTAAGGCCTTTGGGTTCATGCGCCTGCATGACGAACACCCCTCGACGTCATAGTCCAACAAGAGGCACCATTAACAATCCTCATGGGGGTTAGTAATCGACATATGACCCCCACATTCCCTGCATGGCTTAAAACCAGACTTCTTCCGGGTAGCCATGATCACTGCTACAATAACATGTAGAGCTGCAACAAAGAAACTCCCAGAAATGGAGAGCCCTGGAAAAAAACGTTGCAGCGCGGAAAAAAGGGAACTGACGTCAGCACGCCGACTTGGTCTTCTTATGGCTCTGCTGACGTCAAGTGGAGTCGCGTGCGGAGCCGTTCCATTGTGACGCCCTCGTCAACGTGGGAGAACTTTGGATAAAAGTTTCAGTGGAATGCCGCGCATGGGGTAATTCAAAAGGTGAGGAATCCACAGGCAGATGTATCCATCAGAAATGTCTTTACCTTCAGAATGGATGTGCCTAAGAAATTACAAACAGAAGTGCAATTCAATTCATAAACTGGGTTCTGTTTTTTTCCCTACTAATCTTCACTAGATATTGTATTTTCATTTAATTTTTTTTTTTCTTTCTCTACTACATTTCCATGTAAAACTTCAAAACATCGGCCTTCATGTGTGACTGAAAGCACACAATTATTCTGTTGATGGTAACTCTCTTCATGAAAGTATAGTTCAGTACTTGACGTTTGTCTCCACGTCCCCTGAAAAATGTTACAGAAGTTTAGTCTTGTTAGTTGTTTCTTCCATAGTTTATGTATTTTAAAGGTTGAAATTAAACAGGGTTTTGAAGCGATTTGCTGTGGAGCTTACAGTTAGCCTCCATTTTAGTTTTTAGTTTTGAACTTAACATCTATTTCTAATGGAGGTTTTACGTATGTTTTTCATTAGAGCAAGAATGTGCTATGCACGCATTTATTCCTGATAGTCATTGTTGCCCTGTAGTCTTCACAATTAGTTCAAGGGTCGCACATTTCAGAACACGATGCTTTGTTTTTATTTTCTGTGCTTGTAGGAGATGTCTCTTCCGCTTCAGACTAACTAAAACGTTGTTCTGCACCTGTGGAACAGTACGATAAGATTGATGAGGCCGGGGGCGTGGCAAGATGGCAGACGGGTAGGACGCCTTTCCTTGTCGCTCCGTCTCTGTCACCTGCCCTTGCCTTAAACAATGCCATAATCACCAGGTAGAGAGCTGGGCCAGAGCGCTGAGAGTCCCCAGGGCTGGTAAACCCCACTGGCAGCTGAAAGGAGCGGTATGATCAGCCCCTGTCTAGTTTGAGATGGCTTGCCGGGAGTGGCTCCGGCGAAGCAAGATGGCGGCGCGGGCTCATCGCTAGCCCGGAGCTGAGGCCTGCTACATCTGCAACACAAGGCGGAGAGCTCTCTGGATACCTATGGAACTCTGACTTGGCTGCTCTTCCGACTGCCAGAGCCCACACTTACAGCAGATGCGAGTGAGGTGAGCCCTGGGAGTGCAACACTGCAGGGCTGGACTCCTCGCCGGCGGAAGTACTGTACAGCCGGTGAGCGGCCTTGGGATCGGTGGCATGGCCCTGCCCCTATGACTGGCCAGGTGTTGCCGCCCTTGATTTGCCCTTGGGCAGGGGGCTTGCGTGAGAGGGGGGGAGTGCTAGGGGCCCCTTGGATGGACAGTGGCCTTGAGGAGACGATAGTGTAGGGGGTGGTCCGCCCTCCGGCCGGTCCTAAGACCCGGTTGGCAACACCATGGGCCCAGTATCTCCAGACCAGGTCGGCGGAATCCTCCTTTGCCCGGGGGCCTATAACCCATTGACTCTTGCTTATGTTTCCCTGGTGGGCCTGTGGGCCTCTGCGGCCTGGCTCTTTTCGGACCAGGGGTTTTTCTGATAGGGGCCCGGGCTCTAGAGGATTGCCCCTGGATTGAGCTGGGCAACACAAACACTTGTATCTACCTCTGCTCAACAACAACAACCCCCTCTGCCATTTTGGGGGAGACTGTTGGGCACACACTGCTTATACCCCCTCAACAATCCTCTCTCTGGGTTCTCATGCTGGCCTGGTGAGCCACATTCTAGCAACTGGATCGCTGTCTTGCCTGTTTTGCCTTTGTGGGGGTGTCGGCCTGGGGACCTCTAGGGACCGTGCCTTCTGCACCCGTCCCACCATGACTTACGGAAGAAGACCCTACAGACATTTCATCTTGGGACAACCTGGGCCTATACCCCTAATTATTGGCTGTCTGCTTTGAGATTCAGGCGGTGGAGGGGGAGCCGCGGACTGTGCCACTAAACATTCCAAATACAGCTAGGATCACCAGGAGGCCCGCGAGGGTCGTTGGTCTATTTGGCCTCCAGAAGGTAGGAGGTCATAAGGAATGAGTTCCTCATATCACTGTTGCTGACATTTTCGCTCCAGCACTGCAGATCACTGGAGACCCAATAGCTGGGCAGGAAAAACCCTGGAAATAGCCTCTTGGGTCCCGGGAAATGGCCACTGCCGGGACAAAGAAGGACCGCAATCTGAAGGACATGTTGACCAAGCCAGTGAACGCCCCAACTGGGTACCGCCTGCTGACATCTGACCGGGGCCGCCCCCACTATGAGGACGTATCAGAGGAGACTGTCACACATTCCTTCCTTGAAAGCCTGTTTACATCTCTCAGGGATGACCTTCCGGTGGTCAAGCGAGATCTCTTCAGTGACATCAAGGAAATCCGAAGAGATCTTGACTTGGTTGGGTACCGAGTTGCTGCCTTGGAGGACCTTGAACACAACCGCCAGGTGGAACTAGAGCGACTACAGCAAGAAAATATCTGCCTACTAGAACAACAAATCGATATACAGGTCCATACTAAAGACTTGGAAAATAGATCAACCGGAACAACATTCGCATTAAAGGTGTGCCTTCAACGGTGGTGGGTTCAGACATTGCTTTCTATGTTAAGGATCTTTTCCTCTTCATACTGGAGGCCCCCCAGACTTTGCAATTAAAACAGACCTCCCAAGAGTGGGGACAGCTCCTCCGGCCGACATTCTTGCATGTGTCCACGACTTTCAGTTGAAAGAGACTATTTTGCATAAAGCTCTTGAAAAGCATCCAGTACAATGTAGGGATCATTCATCAACACTCTATCAGGACTTGGCAACAATCACCCTGCAGAAACGCTGTGCCTTCCACTCGGCCACCTCCCATTTACAAAGCCAGGGGATCAGCTACTCCTGGGATCACCCATTTTGCCTTATTTTCAGCTTGAATGGCAAAATGCACCAGCTGAGATCCTTGGAGGAGGCATGCCGGATACTGTGTATTGATGTCCCAGGCTCACAAGATTACCCCACGAACTCTCAGACCCGCTCATCTGGGCGACGATTTCTCAGACAAAGACGCAACTCATCTTCAAGGAGCGCCAGACCAGATCAGGCAACAATCGCACTCGAGCAGCAAGCGGTGATGGAGCATTGGCCAAAACTGAGAGTCCATGAGACTACCGGGCATATCACCATGATCAATCACTATGCAATTGCGGGGTGGGAGGTGGGGCAGAGGAGGTGGGAACGAGGCCACAACACAGAACCCATCTCTTCGCATTCCAAGTCAACCTATTGCTCTTGGACTTTATCTTTACATCAATGTTGTTGTTATGTGTTGTTGTTTTTTATGATTTTTCCTAGGGAAAAGTACTCTTTATTGCAACCAGTACACTTTGGGTCGCGTATATTCTCACAGGGACTGGGTGGGGCCTGGGAGAATATAGGTATTTTACATCTGGCACGAAGCTTACCGGCATGGCCCCGCTATACCAAACACTAACATGGCTCATACATCTATTCGCACTCTTACGTGGAATGTGACGGGCCTAAATAGCCCAGTCAAGCGCAAGGTGATACTCTCATACTTAGAGCAAACAAAAGCGGACATTTGCGCGCTCCACGAAACACATCTCTTATCGACCGAGTGCCACTGACTCCAATCCCGATCTTTTCGTCACCAATGTTTCTCCTCAGCTCATACTAAATCGGCGGGAGTCACTATTCTAGTAGCACACTCCTTTAAAGGCAGAATGGGGTCCAAAGTAACTGAAATAAAAGGCAGATTCCTAGCATACAATGTGACCATTGGGGACCACTCCTTCATTGTTGGCACTTTATAAGCCCCCAACGCTTATTTAGCAGTCCAGAATCCTTTCTACGTAGAGCTGTGACTAAAGTCATGTCTACCCCTGAGCAGAGGGTTCTGATAGGCGGGGACCTCAACCTAGTTTTCAACAATGACCTAAATAGAAAAGCTCACCAATATGGTCAAAAGGGGGCCTTGTCCTGGAGGGGTCTTCAATGGCTGCAAGAGGTGGGATTGTGGGACACATGGTGGGAGTTACATCCACACACCCTAGAATACTCATTTATCCCACACGCCCACAAGACATATGCTTGGTTAAACTACTGTTTAGGGATGAAAGAAATACACACACTGACGACTGCATCGATATTGAGTCTGCTGCCCTTTCGGACCACGCGGCGGTGACCCTTACCATGACGCTCCCTCGGACGGAGCGTCCCACTCGTTCGTGGCGATTACGGGAGACCCTTCTACATCGCCTGACAGTGGTGAAACAGATACAACAGGCGCACAAGTTACTACTTGTGTTACGATATATCTGTAAGAGACATTAGTTAGTGATAGATTCCTTACCTTAGAATATCCCCAGGCGTCAGACTGGATCCGGAAAGTTTTTCGTCAGCAGTACCCCTGCGCGTCGGTAGGCGGCGTCGTGCGGCTCCGCGTTCGTTGCTGGCGTCGTAAGCGCCGAGATGACGTCACGGAGACTACTTAGGCGCCACCCATGTGCGCTGACGTCAGTTCTGTACACGACTTTCCGCGCCAGGAACGCAGAGCCATGCAAGAAACTGATCACTGGTGCCATGAAACTAGGGCCCTGAAAGGGATGACCTGAACCCTAGAATCAGTTCGCAGAACGGGGAGGATGGGTGGGGCGGTAAGGAATCTATCACTAACTAATGTCTCTTACAGATATATCGTTACACAAGTAGTAACTTGTGCATCTGAAAGAGACACGTTAGTGATAGATTCCTTACCTTAGAATAGATACCCCAGCAATACCAACCCTGGTGGTGGGTCTGCGAACAGATTACACCAGAAAGTCACGGAGAACAGAACGGCCAAAGAAGCCGTCTCTCCGGACTTGACTGTCAAGGCAGTAATGCTTGGTAAATGTGTGCAGCGAGGTCCACGTGGCTACCTGACAAATATCCTGCAAGGGAACGCCGCGTCCCAAGGCAGTAGTGGCTGCTGTCGCCCTGGTAGAATGGGCCCGCAGCCCCACAGGAGGCTCCTTTTTAGCCAACGAGTAACATGCTTTGATGCACAAAATGACCCACCGAGAGATGGTTAGTTTGTGCACGGCCCGACCTTTTTTGGCGCCCACGTAGCCAACAAAGAGCTGGTTATCCACCCGGAACTGTTGTGTGCGCTGCAGATAGAACAAGAGCGCACGTTTTGGGTCCAGCCGATGGAGCCTCTCTTCCTCTTTTGAAGGATGCGGAGGCGGAAAGAAGGTGGGCAAAGTGATGGTCTGCCCGATGTGGAAGGGCGTGACAACCTTTGGCAAGAAAGAAGGACGGGGCCTTAAAACCACCTTGTCCGGATGAACAGAAAGGAAAGGAGGTTTAGAAGAAAGAGCCTGGAGCACACTCACTCAATCAATCAATCAATCATCCATTTGTAGAGCGCGCTACTCACCCGAGAGGGTCTCAAGGCACTGGGGGGAGGGGAGCAGCTACTGATCAAACAGCCAGGTCTTGAGGAGTCTCCGGAAGGTCAGCAGGTCCTGGGTCTGACGCAGGTGGATGGGGAGGGTGTTCCAAGTTCTGGCGGCAAGGTGGGAGAAGGATCTGCCGCCGGTGGTTGTTCGGTGGATGCGTGGGACGGTGGCGAGGGCGAGGTCAGCGGAGCGGAGCTGGAGGTTGGGGGTGTAGAAGGTGAGTCTTTTGTTGAGGTATGCTGGTTCGGTGTCATGGAGTGCCTTGTGAGCGTGGGTGAGGAGCTTGAAGGGGATCCTCTTGTTGACGGGAAGCCAATGCAGGTCCTTCAGGTGGGCAGTGATGTGGCTGTGGCGGGGGATGTCGAGGATGAGGTGTGCGGAGGCGTTCTGTATGCGTTGGAGTCTCTTCTGAAGTTTGGCTGTTGTTCCCGCGTAGAGGGCGTTGGCGTAGTCCAGCCTGCTGGTGACGAGGGCCTGGGTGACCGTCCTTCTGGTTTCGGTGGGGATCCATCTGTAGATCTTACGAAGCATACGGAGGGTGTTGAAGCAGGAGGAGGAGACGGCGTTGACTTGTTGGGTCATTGACAGCGAGGAGTCCAGGATGAACCCCAGGTTGCGTGCGTGGTTGGTGGGTGTCGGTGCGTCTCCCAGTGAGGTTGGCCACCAGGAGTCGCCCCAGGCGGAGGGGGTGGAGCCGAGGATGAGGACCTCCGTTTTTTCCGAGTTCAGTTTCAGTCGGCTGATCTTCATCCATTCGGCGACGGCCTTCATTCCTGCGTGGAAGTTGGTTTTGGCGGTGCCGGGGTCTTTGGTGAGGGAGAGGATCAGCTGGGTGTCATCGGTGTATGAGACTATGTTGAGGTCGTGTGATCGGACGATGTTGGCGAGTGGTGTCGTGTAGACGTTGAAGAGGGTCGGGCTGAGGGATGATCCTTGGGGTACGCCGCAGGTGATCTTGGTGGCTGTGGATCGGAATGGAGGAAGGTGGACTCTCTGGGTTCTGCCGGTGAGGAAGGAGGTGATCCAGTCTAGGGCTTTGTCGCGGATCCCTGCGTTGTGGAGGCGTGTGCGAAGGGTGTGGTGGCAGACGGTGTCGAAGGCGGCCGAGAGGTCCAGGAGGATGAGGGCTGCGGTTTCGCCGTTGTCCAGTAGGGCCCTGATGTCGTCGGTGATGGCGATGAGGGCGGTTTCGGTGCTGTGGTTGGCGCGGAATCCGGATTGGGATGAGTCCAGGGCGTTGTTTTCTTCGAGGAATTGGGGCAGTTGTCTGTTGGCGATCTTTTCGATGACTTTTGCCGGGAACGGTAGCAGGGAGATGGGCCGGAAGTTCTTGAGGTCCTTTGGGTCGGCCTTGGGTTTCTTGAGCAGGGCGTTGATCTCTGCGTGTTTCCAGCTCTCCGGGAAGGTGGCGGTCTCGAATGATTTGTTGAATATCTTGCGGAGTTGGGGTGCCATGATGGAGCTCGCGTTGTTGAAGATGTGGTGGGGGCAGGGGTCTGAAGGTGAGCCTGAGTGGACGGTGTGCATGGTCTTGATGGTGTCTTCGTCGTTGACGTGGTTCCAGGAGATCAGGCGGCCAGTGTGACTGGGGGGCGGTGAGACTGGGGTGATGGTGGTTGTCGGAGAGGTCTGGGTGTTGAAGCTGTCGTGGATGTCTGCGATCTTTCGGTGGAAGAAGGTAACTAGAGAGTCGCAGAGGTCTTGTGAAGGCGGGATGTCGTTGGAGCTGGAGTTGGGGTTGGGGTTGGCGAGTTCCTTCACGATTTTGAAGAGTTCTTTGCTGTTGTGTGCATTGTTATCGATGCGTTCCTTGAGGGAGGTCCTTTTGGCCGACCGGATAGTTGGTGGTGTCTTCAGTTGGCGTCTTTGAGGGCTGCATGGTTGTCCGGGGTTTGCTCGTGGCGCCATTTCTTCTCTAGTCTCCGGCGGGTCTGCTTGGATGTCTGAAGGTTGGCGGTGAACCAGACGGCTCTTCTGTCAGTGCGCCTGTTGGTGGGTTTCTTGATCGGGGCGAGCGTGTTGGCGCAGTCGTCAATCCATTGCCTGAGGTTGCGGGCGGCTGTGTCGGTGTCGGTGGGGTCGGTCGGCGGGTCTCGGGCGAGGGCGGTGATCAGCTGGTCTTCAGTGACCTTGTTCCAGCTGCGGTGTGGGATTCTTTGCTGGTGGTTGTGTGCGGTGGCTTTCTTGAAAGAGAAGTGGATGCAGCGGTGGTCGGTCCAGTGGAGTTCTGTGGTGTGGCTGATGGAGACGTGGCTGCTGGAGGAAAAAATGGGGTCGAGCGTGTGTCCAGCGGAGTGGGTGGGTGTCGTGACGAGCTGTTTGAGGCCGAGGTTGGCGAGATTGTCGAGCAGGGTGGTCGAGTTGCTGTCGTTGGCGTTCTCGAGGTGGAAGTTCAGGTCTCCGAGGAGGATGTAGTCGGTGGAGGCCAGGGCGTGCGTGGTGACGGCGTCTGTGATGGAGTCGATGAACTGTGTACTGGGTCCGGGGGGTCTGTACACGAGTGTTCCTCTGAGGGTAGTGTTGGGGTCGATGTGGATCTGAAAGTGCAGGTGTTCGGCGGTGCTGAGGGTGTCTTCGGTGTTGGTCAAGATTCTGAGGGTATTTCTGTGAACGATGGCGATTCCTCCTCCCGGCCTGTTGGTGCGGTCCCTGCGGGTGATCTTGTAGCCGTCCGGGATGGCTATGGCGACGTCGGGAGCCGATGAGGGGTTCATCCAAGTCTCCGTCAGGAAGGCGACGTCAGGGGAGGAGGAGTCGAGTAGGTCCCAGAGTTCGACGGCGTGCCTGTGGACGGAGCGGGTGTTGAGCAGTATGGCAGAGGTGATAGCTACCAGGAAAGCCGTCTTTAGAGTAAGAAGATGTAAAGGACAGTTATGAAGGGGCTCAAAAGGAGCGCACATCAGATAGGTCAAGACAAGATTTAAGTCCCATTGAGGCATTATGAAAGGCATGGGAGGAAACGTGTGTGCAATGCCTTTCAGGAAACGGTTAACAACCGTGGACTTAAAGAGAGAAGGCTGATCTGGAAGCCGGAGAAAGGCGGAGATGGCCGAAAGATAACCTTTGATAGTGCCCAGAGCAGAGCCCTGCTGGGCCAAGGATAGTAGGAACAGAAGGACCTCAGAAAGAGGGGCAGAAAGGGGATCCACAGACTTCGCTGTGCACCATGCCACAAACTTGTTCCACCTGCAGGCGTATATCGTTTTAGTGGAGGGACGCCTGGGTGCCAGAATGACATCACAGACTTCGGGAGGAAGATCGAAAGCTGTCAACTGTCGCCGCTCAATCTCCACGCATGGAGGTGGAGGCTGGGCAGGTTCGGATGGAGGACCGTTCCCTGCTGCTGCGACAGAAGATCCTCCCGAAGAGGCAGTTGGATCGGGGGATCGATCGCCATGTTGAGTAGCTCGGGATACCAGTATCTTCGTGCCCAATCCGGAGCCACAAGGATGACTTGGGCCCGGTCGCGCCGAATCTTCTTCAGCACTCTGGGCAGAAGTGGTATAGGCGGAAAGGCGTACAACAGACCGCAGCTCCACTCGCGACGAAAAGCGTCGCCGAGCGAGTGCCGCCTTGGACATTCCAACGCGCAGAACTGATGACATTGCGCGTTCTCTTCGGTGGCGAATAGATCTAACCAAGGCTCTCCCCACTGCAGAAAGAGACCTTGCGCCACGTCCGAGTTCAGACGCCATTCGTGATCCATCAAGCACCGGCGGCTGAGTTCGTCTGCCCTGGCGTTCAGAGAACCTGCCAGGTGTTGAACCACCAAGGTAATGCCTTGATGTTCCAGCCATGTCCAGAGGCACAGAGCCTCCTGACATAGGGTCCACGACCCCACCCCGCCCTGTTTGTTGCAATACCACATGGCGGTGGTGTTGTCCGTGAACACCTGCACTACACTGCCCCGGACAGAGGGAAGGAATGCCTTCAGTGCAAGTCGGATCGCCCGAAGCTCCAAAAGATTGATATGGAGCTGGGACTCCGCCGGACACCAGAGGCCTCTGATCTCCGCCTCTCCCAAGTGGCCACCCCAGCCCTGGAGGGACGCATCCGTCACCACTGTGTGCTCCGGTTGGGGGAGGGAGAGGGATCTGCCATTGACCCAATCACGATTCGTGAGCCACCACCGCAATTGTCGTGCAGTGCCCTCCGAGTTCTGGACATGATCGGACAGGTTGCCCTGATGCTGTGCCCACTGGAACGTCAGGTCCCACTGCAGAGCCCGCATATGCCACCTGGCATGTTGCACTAGCAGAATGCAGGAGGCCATCAGGCCCATGAGCCGGAGGGTCATCCTGACCGAAACCCAGGATAGAGGCTGAAAGATCGGAATCATAGCCTGAATATCCCGGACTCGCTGCTTGGGAGGATAAACCTGAAACCGCGTCGAATCCAGAACCGCTCCGATGAAGGGGAGCTTCTGAGAGGGACTCAGGTGCGACTTCGGCACGTTGATGGAGAACCCCAGCAATTGCAGGAGGTCGGCCGTAGTCTGAAGGTGGGTGACGACGGCCTGGGGCGAGCCCGCCTTCAACAACCAGTCGTCGAGGTAGGGGAAGACTGACACCCCTGACCTGCGCAGATGAGCTGCGACCACCGCCATCACTTTTGTGAACACCCGAGGGGCGCTTGTAAGGCCAAAGGGGAGCACGGTGAACTGAAAGTGCTCATGGCCTACCGTGAACCGCAGGTAACGCCGGTGGGCCGGCAGGACGGGAATGTGAAAATATGCGTCCTGCAAGTCCAACGCTACCATCCAGTCTCCAGGGTCAAGGGCAGCCAAGACCTGAGCCAGAGTCAACATCTTGAACTTCTCCTTCAGGAGGAAGCGATTGACGTTCCGGAGGTCCAAGATGGGGCGCAAGCCCCCTTTGTCCTTTTTGGGGACCAGAAAGTAGTGGGAATAACAACCATGTCCTACTTCTGGCCCAGGGACCCGCTCGATGGCCCCCTTGGCCAAGAGGGCCGTGACTTCCTGTCGGAAAAGCGCTAAGTGATCCCCCGACATGCGGTGGAACTGAAGTGGCATGGACGGGGGGGCAGACTCGAAGGGGAGGGAGTAACCCCTTCGGACGATTTGCAGCACCCAGCTGTCCGAAGTGACAGAGCGCCAGTGGGGGAGCTGATGTTGAATCCTGCCGCCCACCGGCGTGGGGTGCACCCCAAAGTGCGGACTAGGAAGGCTTTGAGGCGGATGCTGCGGGAGCGGAGGTGGGCTGACCCGCACACTGGCCCCCTGTGCCGCCACGGCAGCCACCACGCCCGCGGCCGCGCTGAGGCTGGTTCTGCGCAGGCCTTTGGCTGAACGGACGTGTAGGGGTGCCCCTTCCGTGGCCACGAAAGGAACGAAAGGTAGACGTGGCCGGGCGTGTGGTGGAGAGACCCAAGGACTTGGCTGTAGCCCGAGAGTCCTTAAAACGCTGAAGCGCACTGTCTGCCTTATCGCCAAACAGGCGAGTACCATCAAAAGGCATGTCCATGAGGGAACTCTGGACATCCCCGAAAACCCAGTGGACCGCAACCAGGCATGTCGCCGCAAGGCCACCGTTGTGGAGATGGCGCTTCCCAAAGAGTCCGCGGTGTCCAACCCACACCGAATGGCGAACTTCGCGGCATCCTTCCCCTCTGCAACAGCTTGGGAAAGCACAGCCCGAACCTCTTCCGGGCACTGGGGCAGAGTTTGCGCCACCGTGTCCCACACAGCGTGAGAATAGCGGCCCAAGAGGCATGCAGTGTTGACTGACCGCAGCCCCAGGCTGGCAGAGGAAAACAACCTTTTGCCAAGCTGCTCCAGCTTTTTTGATTCCTTATCCAGCGGGAATGCAGTTTGGGAAGTGGAAGCCTGAATGACCAGGCTCTCCGGTGTCGGATGAGTCGTCAAAAAGGCAGGGTCACCCGGTGCCGGGCGGTAACGCCTGGCCACGTTTTTATGCACAGGAACCCCTGTGGCTGGCCTAGACCAGGTACCCATCAAAACATCCGTCAAGGCCTCATTGAACGGAAGCAGAGGTTCCATAGAACTTGCCGCCGGCTGAAGCACTTCAGTAAGGAGGTTAGTCTGGAGGGTAACAGTAGGCAATTCAAGGCCAAGAGCCTCAGCTGCTCTACGGAGCACCACAGTGTATGTTGCGCCTTCCTCCATGACAGTGGGAGGAGACACAAACCCAGGCTCAGAGGAGAGGTCAAGGCCACTTGCATCCTCTGAGTCTTCTGCCCACTCCTGTTCGGACTCACACTGCCGTGCAGGAGGGTCTTCTGACCCCTCCCAGTCCTCCCCCTCCACAACAGCCCGAGGCACAGGCTGCAGCGGCGGGGGAGGCACAGGGGAAAACAAATGCTCCACCGGCACCGGGAACGGCGCAGAGAACGGCGCCAGTCGACGCCGCTCCGGCTCCAAGGCCCAATCAGGGTCCCAAGCTGGAGCAAAATTGCCCGGAAACTCGGGCAAGGGCGGAGGTGGGACGAACGGAACCCAGGGCGGCGCCGGGAAGGGAGCCGCAGGGGGCGCCGGGGCCGGAGCCGCCGGCGGAGGACCCTGCGGCGCCGGGGCCGGAGCCGCCGGGGGAGGACCTTGTGGGGCCGGAGCCGCCGGCGGCAACCAAGGGCCCTCAAGAGGGACCGCGGGGCCCGAAGGCGCACCGGCGGGAGCATGGCAGCGGTCCATGGCAGCAAGAAACTCTTGCACCTGGGCTGGAGTCGCCGACGGACCCGGGTATGGCGGGTAGGCTGCGGGACTGACAGGCTTCAACGGAGCCGCGGGGGAAAGACCCCGGGCCCCTCGTCCACGCCCGAAGACCGACGGGGGGAGGTCGGAGAGCGTACGCGCTTCTTCGACTTCTTTTTGTGACGTCGCTTACCCGATTCCAAGGGTGAAGACTTAGACCCCGAGGAGTGATGATGACGACTCCGTGGCCGGTCCCTCGAGCGACCCCTGGACCTGGAACAGCGCGGAGACAACTGTCGGGCCTCCAGCAGCTTTCGGGACCGCTCCCGCAAAGCCTTCGGAGCCATGGCCAGACAGTCGGAACATGCCCGGGAGTCATGGTCGCGCTCCAGACAGTAGAGACAGACTCCATGGGGGTCGGCCACCGACATCGTACGGCGGCAGGCCCCGCAGGATTTAAACCCAGGCATCCCTACGTGGCACCAGGAGTCAAGATTTAGATAAGTAGAGACAAAAGTCCCAAAAACAACTAGTCAAAAAGTGACTAAGGTACGTGTTCTAACCGGATCTGCGCTTGCTGGCGCGGAAAAAGAAAGAACTGACGTCAGCGCGCATGGGTGGCGCCTAAGTAGTCTCCGTGACGTCATCTCGGCGCTTACGACGCCAGCGATGAACGCAGAGCCGCACGACGCTGCCTACCGACGCGCAGGGGTACTGCTGACGAAAAACTTTCCGGATCCAGTCTGACGCCTGGGGATATTCTAAGGTAAGGAATCTATCACTAACGTGTCTCTTTCAGATCATAACTACATACCTGGGGTTTAATGATATTCCAGGTACTTCTATAGGCACACTATAGGGGAGACTTTGAAAACGGTTATAAGGGGGGACCTGATAGCAATCTCGGCTGCAGATAACACGATCCACAAAGAGAAGAGAGCACATCTATCTCGTCAAGTTAAAGAGCTAGAACAGAGTCATCAGAAAACTGGGGTCCCGAGAGTCTGGCGCTAGTTACCAGCTGCCCGCTTGCAGTTAGTGGGTATAGATTTAGATAGCGCAGAATATGCTGCCCTGCGACTAACACATTCCTATTACATTTGGGGGACCAATACGGACGCCTCATGGCTAGCAAACTCTGAGCTCAAAGGCAAGCCAATGGGGTACACTCCCTACTGTTAGTGGACGGTAGCATAATATTTGACGATAAATCCATAGCTTCCACCTTTAGAGACTTATACACAGAGCAAACCCTTGTCCCAGCCCATCAGATCACATATATCCAAGAAGCGAAAATGACAGGACTCTGTAAGGTGTACTCAACCTTATCTTATACAGGTGCGGAACACACAACATTCTATTTAACAAGGCTTCGGTTTGGCACCCTCCATTACTTAACAGCATTCCCTAAATTAGAAAAGTGGTGCCACAAACTTCCAAACTGCCCGTGTGACGGAAAGTCCACCCAATCTACGTTGCATTTTTTACTTTTTTGTAGTTTCTATATGGATATTCGGAAATCCATTTTAAAACCTTTGTTTTTATCCAAGAGGCTTTTTTATTATAAACAAGCTTTTAATTCTGTATGTAGTTTGGAAAATCAGAAAATCACGAATGCAGTTATTCTGTATATACAATTGGCAATAAGGAGAAGAAAGTCCTATGCATTTCTGGACGCATTGTCATATGAACAATCAGAAGCTGGCACGTAGTTGAGGTATATATATCAGTACTATGCATTTTTTATATCTATATGATAAAGGCTACCTTGTTTTAAGCCAATTTAGTCTGAACATAGTCAAGGTATATTTAACAGCACTACGCACTTTAAACATTCGTATGGCATAAGTCTTCATGCTTGTTCTCCATTGTGTGTAAGATATGGAGTTAGAATCATTTTCTATATTTGAACACTTTGCACTTTATGTATTTGAATATTTATGAATTGCCGATTGTACCTTCTTGATTGTATATATTGCATTTCTTTCGCACATAAAATTGTACTGTAGCATGATATTTTGCACGACAATGAAATATTGATCCTATCTTTTGATTGTATATTTTGAGATTTTAAAAACTGTAACTATAATCATTCCCTCCTAATAGAATGCTTTTATGGTGATATTGTTTACACCGAATAAAGCTGAATTGAATTGAATTGACAGGACTCTCTTCGGCTCAAGCTATGTCTCTGGTTAGCCCCATTCGTCCAGAGGAAGTCATCTCGGCTATCAGCCGTGGTACACTGGCAAAATATCAACACCCAAAATATCCCCATACAAAAATATTGTGACCAAAATATTGATCTAAAAAATATCTACATCCTATGCTTATAATGGTAAGTACAAAAATATCAAGAAAAAAATATCGATGTCATAAATATAGTTGTGCAAAATATCGTTTTATATATATATATATATATATATATATATATTGCAAGAAACTCCTTCCTCGTAAGTAAGGATACCAGACTCTCCAAAGTACTGCAAAATGTAGGTTTAATAGCACAAACGACGCGTTTCGGCTTACGCCTTCATCACGGTTTATATATATATAAAATAAATTAATAAATATTAAATATATTACAGAATAAAATTAATTTAAAAAATAAATTAGATTTAATATACATTTTAACAAATATAACAAATAAGCGTAATTTAAAAAAGTTAAACACACATATATAATAATTAATATATATATTAACTTTAAAATAATTATTAAACTAATAATTTTAATATATTTTATAATTTTAAAATTATATAAAAATGTAACAAATAAATATATTTTATATATATCTACCAATAACATAAAATCTATTAAAAAAAATTCTATTCTATATTAAAACATTAAACAATTTAAAAGTCTTTAAACTTACATTTCTCACTCCAGTCAGTGCAACAGTAGGGAAAGTGTTGGATAGCGGAGGGGTAAAAATTACTATTCCCACTCCAAAGAGTGCAACAGTAGGGAAAGAGTTGGATAGCGGAGCGGTAAAAATTACTATTCCCACTCCAGTGAGTGCAACAGTAGGGAAAGTGTTGGATAGCAGAAGGATAAAATTGTCACGATTGCTCCCTGCATTCTCGTGTCCACCACCAGGGGGATGAATTGTGGGGCTCTCCAGTGTTCTAATAAGCTTCCAGACCCTCCCCTTCATGCATATACTGACTTCCAGTCATTTGAATGCTACTTGCAAATTGCCATTCATACCCAATCCATGCCGGGTTTTGTGGAAGCCAGCCTGCTCATGCCTGAAACTCCATTACCTAGAATTCCCTGCTCACTGCTTCGTCTTCACCCCTGCAGGCCAAGGATGGGTGGAGGAATTCAGCTCACCTGTGGCTGGCTGCTGCTAGCCTGCTCACACCTGATGCATGTGATTACTGTGAGCTCTTTTTAAGCCCCAGCTCCCTTCAGTCCAGTGTTGGTCATTGTAGCTGTGTACCGGTGAGACCGACCCTTGTTTCCTGAACTTTTGTTATCCTTGTTTCCTTGATTTCTGAGCTAAAGTTAATCCTTGTTCCTTGATTCCTGAGCTATAGCTATTTCTTGTGCCTGAATTAGCAATGCCTGTAGTGCTACCTTGTTTCCTGAGTTCATGAGCTATAGTTATTATTTGTTCCTGTTCTTGAGCTTCAGTTATTTCTTGTTCCTGATTTGCACTGCTTGCAGTGCTCTCTTGACTCCTTGTTTCCTGAACTGTAGCTATTTCCTGTTTCCTTGTACTGGCACTGCCTGCAGTGCTACCTTGTCTCCTGAGCTATAGTAATTTGCTGTTCCTGAACTAGCACTGCCTGCAGTGCTACCTTGACTTTTGAGCTTTTGCTAAATTCTTGTTCTTGCTCCAGCACAGCTTCAGTGCTACTTTATTTTCTTGACTCCTGATCCAGCACTATTCTAGTATACCCTTGTAGCCTTCCCTTCTGTATATCCTTTTCCAGTCCCTGCCTTTCTTCCCATTTCCTTGGTTCTAGCTCCTAGTTTGCTATATTTCTATTCTGCTGTCTTGCTTCTATTACCTTGTATGTTTGTTACTTGCTTTCTGCCAAGTGTGCCCTGTTATTTCTTCCTTTCCTGTTAAGCACTCCTCCTTGCTAGAGCCTTGTCTATTGTGCTTGTGTATAGTTCTATATCCCCTTGCTGTTACTGCCTTGAGTGTTCCTGTTTGATCGCCAGGATCCGGGGGCACAGCTGACTACCTAGGTGGTGTTTCTTGTTCACTGTGAGTATTGCCTTTGAGTTACATTTATAACATCACCATAGGTATCAGCTACACAGACCCTGCCTTTGCATGCATATCCTATATGTGGGTATTTGCAGTCAGTATCTGTAACAGTAATTCTGGGTGAGGAACTTACTGAGCTTCAGTCCTACCGTGTGGAACTCCCGAGTGCTTTACCCCACATTCCCTTTATTGTTAATGTTGTTTTATATATGTGTATTGCACATCCGTCCTGGGTGTAGTGATTCTGAATGCTGAACCGCCTCATGAGTGCATGTCCTTTCTGAATCTTAGCCATCGTGTTCCTTCATGTAGGCTTACGCTTTGGATCCCTTTTCTCCTCTGACTTCCAGTGTGATCCTGGGCAGTGCTGTACTCCTTTTTCTGCTTCACTTTCTACCTAGTCACCAGTCTTTGCCAAAGTCCCTGACTGTGTCCCAGACAGTCCCTGACAAAAATTTACTATTCTCGATCCAGTCAGTGCAACAATAGGGAAAGTGTTGGATAGCGGAGGGATAAAAATTACTTTTCCCACTCCAGTGAGTGCAACAGTAGGGAAAGAGTAGAATAGCGGAGGGGTAAAAATTACTATTCCCACTCCAGTGAGTGCAAAGGTAGGGAAAGTGTTGGATAGCAGAAGGATAAAATTTACTATTCCCATTCCACTCAGTGCAACAATAGGGAAAGTGTTGGATAGCGGGGGGAAAAATTACTATTCCCGCTCCAGTGAGTGCAAAGTAAGGAAACTGTTGGATAGTGGGGGGGGGGGGGTAAAAATTACTATTCCCACTCCAGTGAGTGCAACAGTAGGGAAAGAGTAGAATAGTGGAGGGGTAACAATTACTATTCCCACTACAGTGAGTGCAACAGTAGAAAAGTTGTTGGATAGTGGAAGGATAGAATTTACTATTCCCACTCCAGTCAGTGCAACAGTGGGGAAAGTATTGGATAGCGGAGGGGTGAAAATTACTATTCCAACTCCAAAGAGTGCAACGGTAGGGAAAGTGTTGGATAGCGGAAGGCTAAAAATTACTATTCCCACTCCAGTGAGTGCAACAGTAGGGGAAGTGTTGGATAGTGGAGGGATACATTTTACTATTCCCCACACACCCAAAATAAATTAAACAATTACCCTAATTAATTATCAATCAATTAATTGATATTAATTAACAAATAATTATTAATTAATTAAAAATAAATTACTTCCTACCCTTTACCCCTATAAACCCCACAACCCACACCTAAAATTAATTATAGAATTATCAAAATTAATTGTCAATAAATCAATTAATATTAATTAACAACTAATTAATTAATTAAAAATGCATTACTTCCCACCCTTTACCCCTATAAAACCCACAACATGCATCTTAAATTAATTACACAATCACCATAATTAATTGTCAATTAATTAATTAATATTGATTAACTAATTATTAAATAATTAAAAATAAATTACTTCCCACCCTTTGCTCCTATAAACACCAGAACCCGCACCTAAAATTAATTACACAATTACCATAATTAACTGTCGATTAATTAATATTAATTGACAACTAATTAATAATTAATTACTTTCCACCCTTTACCCCTATAAACCCCACAACCCGCACCTAAAATTGACACACAAAAAATGTAAAACACAATTAACATTATCAAATCTCAATTAAATAAATATTAATAAATATAAAAATATTCACTAATTTATTATGATTAAATTACTTTACACCCTATTCCCCTATAAACCCACAACCCGCAACGGAACTAAAAAACGCAAAATTTAATTCAAATAAAATGAATAACTACTAAAAATGTAACACATGTATTAAAAAACAGAAACAATACTTATATAAAAAAAACACATACATTTAAAATATATACTAAAATACATAACACTAATTAAAAAATCGATATTTTAAACAACTATATTTTTGCAAACAATATTAATGACTTCTACATTTTTATAATCGCTATTTCTTATCTTAAAGTCGATATTCTTGACCACAATATTCTTGCTGTCGATATTTCTGTGTCACGATATTTAAAACATGATATTAGTGTAAGTCGACATTTCCAACTCGATATTTTGACTGAATACCATCAGCCGTTAGAAGGCTCTGATGTCCCCAGGACCAGATGGGTTCACAGCCAGCTTCTATATACCTTTTGTCAAGTCTTGGCCCCGATCTTAACTAAACTCTTTAATTCATTTGCTGGGCCCGAAACAGTTCCCGCTATGATGCTAATGGCGTCAATAGTGGTCATCGCCAAACACGGGAAAGATAAACAGCAATGCAGCTCGCATCACCCAATAGCCCTTCTTAATGTCGACATAAAACTTTTTACCAGTATTCTCGCCTCTAGATTTGGCCCCCATTTGTCACACATCGTCGATCCAGATCAAGCAGGGTTTATCCCCCAAAGGCAATGCAGTGACAACACTAAACGCATCCTTCATATCATTGACAAAGCCAAGCTCGACTTAGGACATTATGTTGCTGGCGATCGATGAATGAGAAGTCTTTTGATAGGGTGCACTGGCCCTATCTCGATGCGACTCTCATCCACTTCGGGTTTGGAGTTAGATTTAGAGCTTGGATACTAAGCTGCTATGACCATCCCAGTGCGATGGTCAGAGTGAATGGCCATATATAAATCCCATTTTCCAATGGCAGGGGCACGCGACCGGGATGCCCATTATGGCCCTGTTTTTTACTCTTTATATGGAACCCCTTGCCCAGCGGATTCAAAACAACGCCCCTTATTACTGGCGTTACTTCCGGAGGGGAACAACACACTATGGGCCACATCATCAAAGTTAGGAATTGCGATTCCTAAATTGCGATTTTTAAGAAATCGCAATTTAGGAATCGCAATTTCTTATGCATGTAGGAATCGCAAACAAATTTGCAATTCCTACACATTTCTTATTTGCGACTCGCAAATTGCGAATCGCAAATAAGGAATTGCTTCCCATTCATTCCTACGGGCCAGAGGCCCATATGAATCAATGGGAATTGCATGCGCAATTTGCAAAAACCAAATAGGTACTCGCAAATTGCGCATGCAATTTCAAGGGTGCAAGAATGCCAAAAGGACACCCTGATGCACCCCTGAAATTGCAATTTAAAAACTTGTTGCACACACACACATGCCCCAAGGGCATGTATGTGTGCAACATAGAACTTTGAAAAATGCACTTTTGTGCATTTTTCAAAGTTCTTGCAAATTACCATCAACTTTGAGTTGATGGTTATTTGCATTTCTTAAATGCGAAATCGCGATTTTTTTTTTGTTGCATTGCATCTAGGGAATCGCAATTTGCGATTCCCTAAATGCAATCGCAATTTAAGTAATCGCTAATTTAGCGATTACTCAAATAGTGATTTTTGCATTTGGAATGATGCATCCCAAATGCAAAAATTGCGGTCGCAAAGGGGCAGATTCGTAGAATCTGCCCCTTTGCGACCGCAATTTGCAATGATGCATGTGCCCCTAATAGCTTATACGCTGAAGATGTCTTAGTGTCCTTGGCCAATCATGCAGGCGCTCTCCTGGCTTTCATGACGGAACTGACTGACTTTGGGCAGGCCTCTGGATTTCGAATCAACATTAATAAATCACAAGCCCTTAACCTCTCAATGTCCCCAACTCTGGTCTGCAGACTTAAGGCACTATATCCAATACAGTGGGCAAACATGGCTATACCATACCTGGGAATCCAGCTGACCTCTTCAATCCAATCTACCTCCACTTAAACTACAGTTTGATACTTCAGCAGCTTAGAAGTGATTTATCCCGCTGGAAGCATTATCCGCTGTCCTGGCTTGGCCGCATAGCTGCACTTAAGATGACTGCTATACCTAAAGTTCTGTATCTTTTCAAGAACCTCCCACTGTCACCCCCTACAGAGATGATAAAAACCTCACAGACTGAAATGAACCAATTTGTCTGGTCTGAGAAAGGACCACGAATGAAACAAGACCTAACCTATTTGCCCCAAAACGCTGGCAGCCTTGGCCTTCCAAACTTCCAGCGGTACTATCAAGCAGCACAATGGCATTACCTCATAGAATGGAATAGGGATGATCCGGAATGCCGCTGGCTGTTCCAAGACAGAGCGATAGCGGGATCACATTTATGGAGGATCCCCCTTCCGAAAAAGAGCACAACGACCCAAAAGTATCTACGTGTCCCCAATCACCAGGGCAACTATGGAGGTCTGGGATCGGGATGGGATGCTGCGGGCCCTTACATCCGTTCCCTCCCCTCTCACACCACTGTTCGACCCCCCTGACTTCTCCCCAGGGGTAGGTCCGGGAATCTTTACTGCATGGCGACAAACGAAATGCTGCTCGGCAGGTCATTTGTTTGATGAAGAGGGAGTGCTTCTATTTACCCAGCTACAACTCGACTATACCCTTTTTGAAGCAGAGAGAATGCACTATATGCAATTACGCCACTGGCTCCTCCATCCGGCGAACCACCCCAGGATGCATAGATCTCTTGCAGCCTACGAGAAATGGCTTGTAACTAAAACATCTGACAGGTGACAACTCGGAACTATGTTCCATTTTTTTTTAAACAAACTTTATTGATTTTATAGATGTACAGTATCTCTTATATCCACTGTTTCTTAAGGCATACATTGATACTCTTTGAGGTTATAACATAACAGTGCTACATTAAGGGTTCATTAACCAGTGGGATAGAGGCTATGACTGATTATATAGTTGCAGGAATCAGTACATACTTAACGCAAATTAACTTATGGATATATTCAGCATTAACAACCTCTGGGAAACACACCCTCCCCTCCCACCCCCCTGGCTCACCCCTACCCATCTATGTGCTAGTGTGGGAACCCGCTCTGAGGGGTTACTCTGGTCAAGCGAAGTTATCCTGATTTGTGTATTGTCGTTTGGCCAATTGCATGTGCTGGGCTTGTAGTCGTAACCCATGGTATTGGTTATGTGGGTGCTAGTGACCTATTTCGTGTTATATTGTTGTAGGCTCCGCAGCTTTAAATGTTTCCAACATTATGTCCAATTTAAGCGAAATCGGTAGTTTCCGTAGGCTTCTGTGTTCCTCCCTACGTAAAACTGCACTTTCCACCCTTCCCCATCTAATCACTTCCTCATGCCAGCTTTGTGCCGTAGGACGAAAGGCCGATTTCCACCTCATAGTGATGGAACGCTTTGCAATACGTAAGGCCAAGTCGGCAAATCTGAGCTGCACTTTATGCTTCTTAGTGCGACAACATATCCCTGCTAAGCAGCATTCTATTGTGTCCACGTTGGAGATCGCCTTTACAGCACCTATGATATTTGTGGCATTAGACCAAAAGACGGAGTGGCGTGGGCATGCCCACAGCATATGTATAAAAATAGCATCATTGACAACGCCGACAGTGTTCTTGCGCCTCTGGGTACATTTTGCTCAACCGGTGTGGTGTGAGGTAGGCCCTATGCATGACCATGTATTGTATGAATTTGAATTTGGCATTACGGGACACCTTTTTGGGGTATTCCAGGAGCGAGTCCCAATCTTTATCCGACAGGTCTCTACCTATGTCTCTGTTCCGTTTTTCTCTGAGTGTTGTAAGTGGTGTGGCTGCATGTGAGCGAATACTTCTATAGAACCATCTGACTATGTTCCATCTTGAGCCAGTCCCATGACCTACTTCCGAAAGTAAGCCAGAAACGCTGGGAGACAACTTGGCAGACAACTGTTACCGAAGGAATGTGCTGACATTTCTATAGAGCACGACACACAGCAAGCAACATTGCTAGCATTGAAACAGCAACTAAAGTGGTAACATATTGGTACCTTATGCCACAGAGCTTACATAGAGGCAACCCAGAGCGCAACCCGAATTGTTGGAGGGGGTTTGGTTCTCAGGGCACGTTATTGCACATATTGTGGGACTGTCCCAAATTAACAGAGTATTGGACCCAAATTCTAGATGATATTGACCTACACCTGGACACACAACTCTCCAGACTCCCTGCTTACACAATCCTGGGACTATCTAATCCCCCCGCCTTTCCTTTGAAATCTAGATGGGGGAGACAGATGGGATGAGCCCTGGGAGCCGCTATTCAGAATATCCTAACACACTGGGGAACAGGCCGCATTCCCATTCACCTGACCTGGCTCCATCGCTTATAGCATACATTAGGAATGGAGAAGATCACGCTCTCACTCACGAATCAGTCCACCTTGTTTGAACAACTTTGGAGCCCATGTCTCACTCTATTATCAAAGGAATTTCAGGAACTTTCATGCCCAAAATACTTAGGTATACTTCGCTTGAAGGACCCTATCCCCCCAGTCTTGACGACAGATGTAGCATAGAGACCCAATACTAGAGCTTTCTCCTTTAGACAGTTGTTATGTCCTTCACTTAGTACAATGATGGGTGGGTGGATGAGAGAGTGGGGGTCTTGTTTATAAGGGATTGTTGTGTTTTATTCACTGCCGATGTTAATACATATGACTTATGATGAGCGCTGTGCCGCTCCTGTGTCACTATTCATGGCATGAAATTTGAATAAAAAGATTTGAACCATTAAGTCGGTGAGAGGTTCATTTCCCGCTAGAGTTATCATGGAGAGCTGCCTGTGAACTGTGACTGAGATGCAGTCCTGCTGTCCCCGACCTTCATCTTGAGAAGTAAGATAGCCATGCGAGAGGAGTGTCCAGGCCTGCACACTCGAGACGGGTGCATTAGTTAATGCACTGAGGCCGGCTTCCTGACACACTGTACCAAGTATGGGGTTAGATCATTTCAACAGGTCTGGCAGATAGGTACTCCTGACATGCTCTCTTTAGCATAGAGATATTAGTAATAGATAGGAGTAACCTTAGTAATATTATGAACAGTACTGAAGTTTGCTTGGGGACACCTTGTGCCCATTCTCTGCTAGATGATTTAACAGAGCAACAGTATCAACCCTACAAGCTTATTCGGTCTCTGAAGCAATCAGGAGGTCATCGATATATTGCACAAGTACTGACTTCTGAGGCAGCGTTAGACTCTCAATATTCTTTTTCAATATCTGATTAAAGATTGATGGACTCTCGGTATACCTGTGTTTGATACGACACCACGTTAACACACAATTTTCCAACCGGAAAGCAAATAAAAATTGGCTTTCCTCGTGTATCAAAAAGAATGCTTGACACAAGTCAATGACAGTGAACCACTCCGCTTCACAGGAATTTGAAAAAGGATCACAGCTGGATTCAGTACCACAGGACAACATGGAATCACAATCGCATTGACCCTTCGCAGGTCCTGGACAATCCTATACTTGCCACTCGGCTTCTGCAATCCCATGATGGGTGAATTGCATGGGCTTCCTCTAATTTCCTTTAGAATGCCTTGTGCAATCATGGACTCAATGACAGGTTTTATTCCTGCCACCGTTTCAGGGGTCAGGTTGCATTGCGGTGTTCTCGGAAATTCAGCATTGGGTTTAATCTGTATCTGTACTGGCTCAATCGCTCGAATCAATCCTATCTCTTCACCTGTAAAGTCCCACACCACAGGAGAGACAGCGTCTCTCAAGTCATATGGCAGCTCATCCACCATTAGCACAGGAAACATTTCTGCACAGAGATTTTGATTCTCCAGCTTAAATGTAATATCATCATCGTTAGTCTGTAATTCTATTCCTTTGGGCGCGTAATAGATGGTACAATTTAACTTACACAAGAGATCACATCCCAACAAACAGTCTGGACTTGAATCGTACACCACAAACTGGTGTCGATCTTGGAATGTTCCTATCCTTACAGGTAACTCATCTGTCAAAGGATTTGTCATCCTCTTATTGGCAACTCCTACAACCTGGATCGAGTGTCCCGAGAGGGGTAGGTTTGGGACTACTGTAGACCTTACAGTAGAACGGACAGCACCAGAATCAATCAAGAATGTAATGGGATGACCGTCAACATCTGCCTCCACAAACGGTCCTCTCTGGTCTACCTCCAAGACTGCTCCAAGAGCGCAATCTTCCTCCTGGCATCATCATAAAGACTAGGCCTGGGCAGTGAACTCTGCTCCGTTCGCGTAGTTTTCTGCACTCCGCTGAGCTCACCGAGTGCAGAAAACTGCTCCGCGTAGTGCAGCAGAGTTTTTCCCCAATCGCACTCTCTTCTTTTCCCCCACTTTTTTTTTTTTTTTTTTAAGATATCAGGAGAGGGAATTACATCAATCACACAGCATCTGAATCAAAAATCTGCTAGGGGTGCTAACTTTGCACAGATTTTGACTTAATTTCATTAAGATATTCCTGAGCCCTAATTTCAGACGAAAAGCTGCGAGGAGAGTCATTTAAATTAATTTTGAGCTTAGCCGGATTCATTAGATAAACTTGGGCTCCCATCTGTTGAAAAGCGGCGAACATCGGCTAAACAATCTGCACCTCTGTTTAATGGTAGGTGCAATCTTTTAAAGATGATTTTTTTCCCGAAAATCTTATATTTTTTTAGAGCCATCCCTCTTGAATTTACAAACCTAATATTAAAGAAATTTGATAATCTCTTTACACAGTTTTTATGGGCCTATTCTCAGCCTAGAAGATCTTTAAAGTATTTATCTCTCCCTAGGGAGAGAGGTGGATGGTCGCTCCCAAATCTAAAGTTATACTATTGGGCCACTATTGTGAAACTTTGCCCCGTATTGCTGCAGGATCGTTCCCAAGTTCTAACGGCGGAACATCCTTCTCCGTTTGAGCTCTTGATCGGTCAAGAAGCTTGGGACTGCCTGTGGCGGCAATTAGAGTTTGGATATTTCAAAAGAGAATCTTATCAAAACCTATAAGGTCTTCACTGCTCTCCGTAAATTACTCAGGATTGGCAGATTGAACTATTATACTCCTACAAGAAACGAGATACTGCCAGAAATATTTGGGGAACACTATTGTGCAACCTGGTTTAAAGCTGGGATCAACAAATTGGGAGTTTTTTATTCCTCTGATGGGGTTATAACTTTTGGGGATTTAAAGATAAAATTTGGCCTTAGCCATAAGGAATTTTTCAAATATTTATCAATTAGGAATTTTTTACAATGCATGCAAGGGAGGTGGGCCTTTTGGATTTGCCAAGTGCAAATTTATGCAGAAACTAGCTGAGAGTAACGTGCCACGAATAGGGACTACCTATGGTATCCTCAATAGCCTGATGCCCGATGACTTGAGTAAGATCGCTGGGAAATGGCAGTTGAAATTAGGTATCACGGATAACGTTTTCCAACAAGCCCTCCTCTTTGCACAAACTGAAATGGGGGATAGTAAAAGCACCACGTGTCCCCATTGTTTTGAACATGGAGCCGATTCTGTGCACATGTTTGCAACTTATGGGAAGCTTGGACCTCTAATGAAAGATATTTTGGGCTTTTTTAAGATAGTTTTATCCCGGAATGTATCTCTAACCCCTCCTATGACTTTATTGGGAATACAGGATATTATAGAAAGAAACGAGGGAGGGGCTCTTATTTTTATCACTATGGCTATACTTAGGTTGTGCATCGCTTCGGCATGGCTAGATCACAATCCCTCTTCCTTCCAGCAGTGGTTGGCCCAATTACTCTCAATCCACAATTTGGAAAAAGCAATATACGCCAAGAAGGGAATTCGCGCAAAAAACAGGGATTGGTTATCTAGGACCTGCTGACCAAGTGGGCTCGTCACCCGCCTTTGCAACATGGGGGGGAATTGAATCCAAGTGGATAAACTGTGAGTTTGGGCAAAACATTATCTGTACTGTATATTTTGTATATTAATTCTATCCACCTGAGGGAGACCCCAAGACTGTTTTTGAGCCCATAATTAAATCTGGTGGATTCAAGATCTGGAATCCCCAAGCTCAATAGGTCTGCCCTATGGCCGCGCTGCTGCACCTTGCATTCAACACTTTATATAACTCTGGTGCAGCTCAGATCATCTGGGGGATATTACCCGTGTGCATAAACATATTTTTCATTTATGCAATCTGCCAATAGGGAGAACAAGCAAACCTGAAAGAATATTACTGGGTCAAACGGTGTTGTATATGCAGTTTGCACTTGGCACCTAGCACTTTATGTCATTTGCGCACCTTTGTCTTCTTTTTGGTAGCTTCTTTAGCTTATATAATGAATTCAGCGGCGAATATAAGATGGATTACCTAACTTAATAGGATTTTGTTGGATAGTTGTTGAGCTGTGTAGGGCCGGGGGGGGTGGGTCTGGGAGGGTGTGGTTGGTTGAAGATGGCATTGTGTCGTACAATTGTATTTGGTTGTATATGCATTAAAAATGATAATAAAAATTAATAAATAAAAAAGTAACATTATGAACAATTAACATGGTTAAATTGTTTGTGGTTTTCACCATTCTAATAATGCTTATAACAATGATGTGTCTCATCTTCCTAATAATCTTAGTTCATGTTTTATGCACAAAGATTAGAGCTTTTCAATAAATATTTGAAAATGCATTATCATATCTTTTCTGTGTGACACCTTGGGCATACAAAAGTGATAAACAGGAGGGTTAGATTTGTTTCCACAATTTCCTTGGGAATCCGAGTGGTCATGTTCGAGGTTACCGACAACATCTATAACTCTGTACGGTTAGGGGTTTAGATGTGGTACTGTGAGCTAGCTTCACAAACCAACATTTACTGATTATATAGGAACACTTAGGGCCCGATTTAGATCTTGGCGGATCTGGTCCCGCCATCACTTTTCCGTTGGTTTCTCCATCTGTCTATTAGACGGTCCGCCCGCTCAATTTAGATGCTGGTGGGTCTATGGATGATAGTCCATCCGAGTGCCGCTGTCTCCGCCAGAATTCTCCTCCCGCGTCGATGGCAAAAGTTGCTGTTGGAGGGAGTCCAGCCAATATTTCCGCCGGGCCAATAACGATGTGCCTTCCCGTTGACATAACTGTGGCGGGTAAACCTCCACACTTGAGTTGCCGGTTTCAAAGGGATATAAGGTAGAAACTTAACCTTTTTTTCTTTTTTCCACTTCTGTTTCTGTCATGAACCCATTTGTCCAAGTCCTTCCTTTGCGGCTGCTACCTGACCACAAAGCAAATAAACCCCGTCATCACCGGCCTTGAAAGTAAGCTTCTTTTTTACTTGTTTTCTTTTGAATTGTCTGTTTACATTTGCTCTGGACTTGTGCATTCACACATTTCTCTTACAAGCAAATTTTTTCTAATGTGTAATGAATATGTGTGTAATGCTGTCGTTTAAGAAATGTAAAGAAAGACACCTGTATTAATCTTTTTCATTTTTTTCCAAATTTGGTGCAAGTTTCCTTAATGATAATGGACACTTACAGAAAATTTGACATTAATCAAATTCATAATGTGTTCATACAGGTGTGTTTAATTATTTTTTGTAAACTATTGAATTATAAACATAGGCATTACACATTTTTTGAAACATTTTAATTTAATATAATTTAGTAATTGCACTAGACAAGGTAAAACTTAAAAAAAGAAAAAAGGAAAATCAATGTTAGTTCTAAACTTAATTCATTTACTTAACCCCTTCCCTGCGCATGACGGAACCACGCCGTCATGAGCCACGGGCGGCGTGTGCTCATGACGGCGTGGTTCCGTCATGCTGCGGCCGCTCCACCCACGCGGGACTGATTCCCCGCCTGTGCGGGCGAATTAGTGAGTGGGCGGGGTCGTGACGGAACCACGCCGTCATGAGCACAGCTCGCCCGTGACTCATGACGGCGTGGTTCCGTCACGAGCATGGCGGCGCCGCGCTCACCCCCCACCCCCCCGCGCCGCGGTGGAATTACCGCCGCGGCCAAGGGGTTAAGTAACATTTCCCCTTAACAAGTGCATTTTCTGCATTTTATTAAATTTAATTTTTCTAAGGTGTAATGCATATCTGTTTATTTTTATTAAGTTAAAATAAACACACCTGTTTTAACACTTAAAAATAAAAATTACAATTCTTATTTTGGTGTAAGTGTCCTTTTTCATGATAGATGCTTGCTTATGTCAATCACATATATTTGTTTTTACTAATGTTTGGACTTTAGGAATATGTAATTGAAAAAAACTTTTGTATTTTCTGTTATAAATGTAAGTAAGAATATGTATTTCACATTTTCATCATTAACATTTGTAATAATCACTGAATTTTAAATGAATAATAATGTTTGGATAAACTTTATTTATAAATGAGATACTTCTCTCATTAACTTTTATTTAAAAAATTAAAAAAAGAACAATAGGCTTTCCCACAATAACACCCTGTGGTTTGTTGCCCATCACTTGCATCCTAAACATAGACCAAAGAGTAACTGCCTCAGGAAGGGACATCTATTGGGTATAGAGCAGGCACCTCAAGGATTTTTCTAGGAAGGGGTGGGCTTAGGTTTGGTAGCAGTTAAGGACAGATAGGAGGTGAATTCGGAAGGAGGAGTAAGGGCAGGAGGGGTGGTAGAGGACTAGCTTTTGGAGGTAGAGGGAGCTGGAGTGGGTGATGTTCTTGTGCCTGTATGTTTGATGGTTGCATGTGGGTCTGGTGTTTGTTGTGTATGTTTGGATGTGTGTTTTTGGCTGGAGTTTGATATTCTGATGAGTGAGTGCATTTGCTTTTGGTTGGTGTTTTATGTGTAGATGTGCTTTTGTGAGAGTGTGTTGGTTTGGATGTGTGTGTTGCACAAGTTACTAACTTGTGTAACGATATATCTGTAAGAGACAGTAGTTAGTGACAGATTCCTTACCTTAGAATATCCCCAGGCGTCAGGCTGGATCCGGAAAGTTTTGCGTAGCAGTACCCTTGCGCGTCGGTAGGCGGCGTCGTGCGGCTCCGCGTCCGTCGTCGGGATCGCCGGAATGACGTCGAGGGCAGTACTTAGACGCCGACCCTGCGCGCTGACGTCAGTTCTGTACACGACTTTCCGCGCCAGGAACGCAGAGCCATGCAAGAAGCTGACATTGGTGTCTGAAAAAATACTAGGGCCCTGAAAGGGATGTCCTTAACCCTAGAAATCAGTTCGCAGAACGGGGAGGATGGGTGGGGCGGTAAGGAATCTGTCACTAACTACTGTCTCTTACAGATATATCATTACACAAGTTAGTAACTTGTGCATCTGAAAGAGACACGTTAGTGACAGATTCCTTACCTTAGAATAGATACCCCAGCAATACCAACCCCGGTGGTTGGTCTGCGAACAAAGATCAGACAAGGAAGTCTCGGAGGACAGAACGGCCAAAGAAGTCGTCTCTCCGGACTTGGCTGTCAAGGCAGTAATGCTTGGTAAACGTGTGCAACGAGGCCCACGTAGCTGCCTGACAAATGTCCTGCAAAGGGACACCACGTCCTAAAGCCGTGGTGGCGGCTGTCGCCCTGGTGGAATGGGCACGCAACCCAACAGGGGGCTCCTTTTAGCCAAAGAATAACAGGCCTTGATACACAAGACGACCCAGCGGGAGATGGTCCGCTTGTGTACCGCCCGACCTTTTTGGCGCCCACGTAGCCAACAAAGAGCTGGTCGTCCACCCGGAACTGTTGTGTGCGATTTAGATAAAAGGAAAGCGCACGTTTTGGGTCCAGACGGTGGAGCCTCTCTTCCTCTCTAGAAGGATGCGGAGGCGGAAAGAAGGTGGGCAAAGTGATGGTCTGCCCAATGTGGAAAGCAGTAACCACCTTTGGAAGAAGGACGGACGCGTCCTGAGAACAACCTTGTCTGGATGGACAGACAGAAAGGGAGGCTTGCAAGAAAGAGCCGGGAGCTCACTCACCCGCCGAGCGGAGGTGATAGCCACCAGAAAAGCTGTCTTCAGAGTTAGAAGACGAAGAGGACAGTTATGCAGAGGCTCAAAGGGAGCGCACATGAGAAAGGTAAGAACCATATTCAAGTCCCAGTGAGGCATCACAAACGGAACAGGAGGGAAGAGGTGTGTAATGCCTTTTAGGAATCTGTTAACAACAGGGGACTTGAAAAGGGAGGGCTGATCAGGAAGCCTGAGGAAGGCCGAGATTGCACAGAGATAGCCCTTGATGGTACCCAGGGCAGAACCCTGCTGGGCCAGAAAAAGAAGGAACAGAAGAACCTCAGAAAGAGGGGCAGAAAGGGGATTCACAGCCTTTGCTGTGCACCATGCCACAAATTTGTTCCACCTGCAGGTGTATACCACCTTAGTGGAGGGACGCCTGGCTGCCAGAATCACATCACAAACTTCGGGAGTCAAGTCGAAAGGAATCAACTGCCGCCGCTCAATCTCCACGCAAGCAGGTGGAGACTGGACAGGTTCGGGTGGAGGACCGTCCCCTGCTGCTGCGACAGAAGATCCTCCCGAAGAGGCAGACGGATCGGGGGATCGATGCTCATACTGAGTAGCTCGGGATACCAAACTCTTCGAGCCCAGTCCGGAGCCACAATAATGACTTGGGCCCGGTCGCGCCGAATCTTCTTCAACACTCTGGGTAGAAGTGGTATAGGCGGAAAGGCGTACAACTGACCGCAACTCCACTCGCGACGCAAAGCGTCGCCGAGCGAGTGCCGCCTTGGAAATTCCAACGCGCAGAACTGATGACATTGCGCGTTCTCTTCGGTGGCGAATAGATCTAACCAAGGCTCTCCCCACTGTAGAAAGAGTCCTTGCGCTACTTCCGAGTGAAGACGCCATTCGTGATCCATCATGCACCTGCGGCTGAGTTCGTCCGCCCTGGCGTTCAGGGAACCTGCCAGGTGTTGAACCATCAGGAATATGCCCTGATGTTCCAGCCATGTCCAGAGGCGCAGAGCCTCCTGACATAGGGTCCACGACCCCACCCCGCCCTGTTTGTTGCAGTACCACATGGCGGTGGTGTTGTCTGTGAACACCTGCACTACCTTCCCTTTGACAGAGGGAAGGAATGCCTTGAGTGCAAGTCGGATCGCCCGGAGCTCCAGAAGGTTGATATGGAGCCGGGACTCCGCCGGAGACCAGAGGCCTCTGATCTCCGCCTCTCCCATGTGACCGCCCCATCCCAGAAGGGACGCATCCGTCACAACTGTGTGCTCTGGATGGGGAAGGGAGAGGGATCTGCCCGTGACCCATTGCCGGTTCGAGAGCCACCACTGCAATTGTTTTGCAGTCCCCTCCGAGATCTGGACGTGATCGGACAGGTTGCCCTGATGCTGCGCCCACTGGAACTTCAGGTCCCACTGCAGAGCCCGCATATGCCATCTGGCATGATCGACCAGCAGGATGCAGGAGGCCATGAGGCCCAGCAGCCTCAGGGTCATCCGTACCGAAACCCAGGATAGAGGCCGAAAGATCGGAATCATAGCCTGAATATCCCGGACTCGCCGTTCGGGAGGATAGACCCGAAACTGCGTCGTGTCCAGAACTGCTCCGATGAAAAGGAGCTGTGGAGAAGGAATCAGGTGCGACTTCGGCACATTGATGGAGAACCCCAGCGAGTGCAGGAGCTCGGCCGTAGTCTGGAGGTGGGAGACGACTGCCTGGGACGAGCCCTCCTTCAGCAGCCAGTCGTCGAGGTAGGGGAAGACTGGAACCCCTGCCCGGCGCAGATGAGCTGCGACCACCGCCATCACTTTCGTGAACACCCGAGGGGCGTTGGTAAGGCCAAAGGGGAGCACGGAAAACTGAAAATGCTCGTGGCCTACCGAGAACCGCAGGTAACGCCGGTGGGCCGGCAGGACGGGAATGTGGAAATATGCGTCCTGCAAGTCCAACGCTGCCATCCAGTCTCCAGGGTCGAGGGCAGTCAAGACCTGAGCTAGGGTGAGCATCTTGAACTTCTCCTTCCGGAGGAAGCGATTGACGTTCCGGAGGTCCAAGATAGGACGCATGTCCTTTTTGGGCACCAGAAAGTAGTGGGAGTAACAACCACGCCCTACTTCTGGGGTCGAAACGCGTTCGATGGCCCCCTTGGCCAAGAGGGCCGCAACTTCCTTCTGAAGAAGCACCAAGTGATCCCCTGACATGCGGTGGTATTGAGGTGGCATGGCTGGGGGGGTGGTCACGAAGGGGAGGGAGTAGCCCCTTCAGACAATGTCCAAGACCCACTTGTCCGAGGTGATGGCACGCCAGTGGGGAAGGTGATGGCGGACCCTGCCCCCTACTGGCGTGCTGTGGACCTGAAAGGAAGGACTAGGAGGGCTTGGAGGCCGCGGACGGGGTGGGGGTGGTGGCCTGACCCGCACGCTGGTTACCCGACCCGCCTCGGCGGGAGCCTCGGCCACGCGAAGACGCCTGCTGCGCAGGCCGGTGGCTGGGCAGTGGACGTGACTGGGCGCCCCTTCCGTGACCACGAAAGGGGCGAAAAGCAGACTGTTGCGGAGGGCGCACAGCAGAAAGGCCCAGGGACTTGGCTGTAGCCCGTGAGTCCTTAAAACGCTCCAGCGCATGGTCTGCCTTGTTGCCGAAAAGGCCGACACCATCAAAGGGCATGTCCATAAGAGTGTTTTGGACATCACCCGAGAAACCAGTGGTTCTCAGCCAGGCGTGACGGCGCAGCGCCACTGTCGGCGCAAGCGATCTGCCTAGCGAGTCGGCGGTATCTAGGCCACATCTGATGGTATACTTTGCCGCATCTCTTCCTTCCGCAATGGCGCGGGAAAGCAGTGTCTGGACCTCCTCAGAACACTGGGGCAGAACCTGCGCCACCGAATCCCACAAAGAGTGGGAATATCGGCCCAAGAGGCAAGTGGTGTTGACAGACCGCAAGCCAGCACTGGAGGAAGAAAAAACTTTCTTCCCAAATTGATCCAGTTTTTTGGATTCCCTATCCGGGGGAGCGGTAGGGAAGGCACTCTGGGAAGCAGAGGCTTGGACAACCAAGCTCTCAGGGGTGGGGTGTTGGGAGAGAAACAGGGGGTTGCCCGGAGCAGGGCGATGGCGTCGGGCTACGTTCCTATCCACAGGAGCCCCTGTGGTGGGCTTGGACCAGGTGCCCAAAAGAACGTCAGAAAGTGTCTCGTTGAAAGGCAGCAGTGGCTCCGAGGAGGTAGCCGCCAGCTGAAGCACTTCCGTCAGGATGTTAGTCCTGACAGCCACTGTAGGTAACTGGAGGTGTAAAGCCTCAGCTGCCCTACGCAACACCGTTGCAAAGTTTGCTCCCTCCTCCGTTGCCACGGAAGGAGGAGACAGAATGCCAGAGTCAGGAGAGGTGTCCAGACCACTGGCATCCCCAAGTTCCTCAGCCCAGTCCTGATCAAACTCACATTGGGCAGTGAGAGGGTCCTCAGACCCCTCCCAGTCCTCTTCGTCCTCCAATACAGGTTCAAAGTAAGGAGGAGGGACATGCGGGACCAAAGGTCTCATCGGCGCCGGGGCCGGCGTCGACTGACGCCGGTCCGGCGCCGTGTCCGGAGAAAACCGGGGTACGACGCCGCCTGGAGCCCCGGGCGGCGCCGGGAACGGCACTGGTGAAATTGGCGCCGGTGGAGGTGTCATCAGGTCAACCGGCGTCGATGGGGGTTGCAGCAACACCGGAGCCGGGGTTGAGGCCGGGGCCGGGACCGAGGCTGGTGTCGCTGGCGGCGCCGGGACCGGAGTCGCCGGCGGCGCCGTAGGCACCCCAGGAGGGCCCGCAGGGCCCGAAGGCGCACCGGGGGGACCTTGAGGCCCGAAGAGGCGGGCCATGGCTGACAGGAACTCCTGTATTTCGGCCGGAGTCGCCGCCGAACCCGGGTAGTGCGGGTAATGCGGCGGCAGCTCCACAGGCACTCCCGGAGCCGCGGGGCGGGGACGGTGCCGACAGGACCCTCAGCCTAGTCGCGAGACCGGCGAGGGGAAGTCGTCGAGCGATGACGCTTCTTCGACTTCTTGTGCTTCGACTTACCGGAGGAGTGCGAAGACTTGGACCCCGACGACCGATGAGGACTCCGCGACCGGCCCCTCGACCTCTCACGTGACCGGGGCTTGGATTGGCGCGGAGCCGACTGCCGGACCTCGAGGAGGTTTCGAGACCGCTCTCACAAAGCCTTCGGATGCAAGGCCCGGCAGTCGGGGCACGACTTGGAGTCGTGGTCGCGTCCGAGGCAGTAGAGACAGTCACGATGCGGGTCCGTGATCGACATCATCCGACCACAGGCGTCGCATGGCTTGAAGCCTGGCATCCCTACTGACACCGTCGGAGTCGAACGACTCGAGAAAAAACAGTGATAAAAATCACAAAAACTTAGTCAAAAAATGACTAGGGCACTGCTCTTCCCGGATCTGCGCTTACTGGCGCAGAAAAAGAAAGAACTGACGTCAGCGCGCAGGGGCGGCGTCTAAGTACTGCCCGCGACGTCATTCCGGCGATCCCAACGCCGACGACGGACGCGGAGCCGCACGACGCCGCCTACCGACGCGCAAGGGTACTGCTACGCAAAACTTTCCGGATCCAGCCTGACGCCTGGGGATATTCTAAGGTAAGGAATCTGTCACTAACGTGTCTCTTTCAGATGTTGCAGTTGTTAGTGTGGTTATGGTGGTTGTGGGTGTGGTGGTGGTTGTGGGTGTGGTAGTGGTTGTGGTAGTTGTGGGTGTGGTTGCGGTTGTGGTGTGTGTGTGGTGAATGTGGTTGTGGATGTGGTGGTTGTGGGTGTTGTGCTTGTGAGTGTAGTTTCAACAGTGTGTGTATGTTGTTTGTATGTTTGTGTGTTTTTGTGTGTTTGTGTTTATGTGTGATTGTTCTGCTTTTGTCTGTTGAAGTGGGTGCCTGCAAAGAGGTGAGTGTGCTTGGGATTGGGGTGGGAGTTTGGATTTGAATTGAGGAAGGGACCTGAGTTCGGGCAAAAGATTTGGCAGGGTGGGAGCTACGGTAAGTGACGAGGCTGCTATTATGGCAAGCAATCTTTGCATGCCAGACATTGAACTGTGAATGGCAACCAGAAATGCAACCAATTGTTGCATTTTGTAGCTTAGGCCCTGGATGCCATTCCCTATCGCAGTCTGGCCTACAGAGATGCTGCGTAATAGGTCTACAGCCTCCTCACTCAGCGCAGCTGGGGTGACAGGGGCAGGGGGTGGGGTGCCTGTGGCAAAGAAGACCCCCGACCTTTTAGGGCTTAAGGTTTGTCTAAGTTGGAGAGGAGCAAGAGGGAGGGTGGAAATGTGTCTCTGGGTGAGGGAGAAGGATGAGGTTGTAACCAATGTTCCCTCTAATTTTTTTCCTCTGTGTGCGGCAGTGTAGGGTCTCTGTGCGCTGCAGCCGTGGCTATGTGCGCCAGGAACCAGACCGCGCGTGTGTGCAGCGCCAAATATCCCTCCAAACTTTTGCTTAAAAACTGAAAAGACGGTGCATTTCCACACATACAGCGCCACGTTAAGGGTCTTAAGGCAGATTTGCAATTTGGATACACACACCATACATGAATTGGTTACACAGGCAAGTACACTTCAGGTTTACAAAAGCACAAGACTCCAACGGTGGTACCATCATAAGATTTTACTAAAGATTCTTAACTGGAGCACTGTTCATTGGGTGGGGAAATGTTGAGAGCCTATACAAGATTACATATACACAATAAGTTGTGGAATGTAATCTTCTTGCTGTAGTCTGCAGCGTTCATCTTCATTTGGCAACTTCAACTATTGCCAAATACTGCGGGAAACAGTGCTTAATTTGTAAAACAATAAGTGCCGGGGCTCAAAGCTTAGCTCAGAAGATGTGCGTTGTTTTCTGTCTGTGGCCCTGGATGAAAGTTTGTCGAGGAAAAATATGTAACGGTCCCCAGGGTGTAGTAATGATGGAATCCGCAAAGGTTCAGTGGACTCTGGTGCCCCAGAGTTGTCTCTTAGAAGGTCTGGAAGGAGAGCTATCCCACCTGCTTACGTAGGGGAGTATTTAAGATAGATATACTCTTTACATATTAAGAAACATGCAACATGAAACCTTTTTCGCATTTATCTTTTCCCATGTATATATATATATTTGTATTATAAGTTGTGTTGTGGTTAAAGTTATTAAGGAAAGTGGGTGTGTGGCATTTTAGAAGCTTAAGTTTGTTTAAATCTGCTGAGTGAAGGTAACCATGGTTATGGAATGAGGCTATGTCATCTAGAATGCCTAGGGGTTTGGATACTGGCATCTGGCCAGCAGCTGATGGGAACAGCTCCTGTACTTCATATGCTAAGGTCTACCTTGTTTCGCCCTGCTAAACTTATATGTGGGTTGATCAATGCAGGATTGCTGATAAAACACTCCCTGGAAAGCAATATGATGTTAGAAACTAATGATTGGGATGCACTAATTTCGACAGAAACATGGGCCTCGCGAGACTCCGCTATAGATTTTGGTTGGGCTTGTCCTCTGGGCTATAAAGTTCTACATAGATGACGGGAGGCCAGGAAAGGGGGGTGAGTGGCAGTAATTTTCAAAGAAAGGTGAAATATTGCCATGTTATACCTAGATGAACTGGTAGGGCCACAATTAATGGCCTTTATGTTAAAAGAGGATCAAGTTGTATAGTCTCTTGAATCTTACGTTACCACCCACCATTCTTGGTAGGCTCTTAACTACAATCATATAGCTTGTTTCACACATGGCCCTTACACATTCAAACTTCTTCATTCTGGGGGACTTTAATATGTGTGCGGAGGGGGAATCGTCACAATCTTTTAGAGAATTGCAAGGATCCTGTGAAATATTCGGGCTGCAACAACTAGTTCAAGGGCCAACACATCAGGGAGGACATACATTAGATCTTATTTTCGCATCAGAAGATCTAATTTTGGTTGAGGCTATTACTCCCTTGTGTTGAACTGACCATGCATTGGTGACTTTTCATATAAAGGGAAAAGAACTCCAAACCCAGAATGGGGACTTTGCCAAGGCGAGGAGACTCAGAGCTTGGCAGAAACTATACCAAAACAAGGGAATGTTTTCAACCTGGTAATATGTTTTGATACCTTGAAGACAGTAGATGAGAACTATGACTCCATATACAATAAGATCTTAGAGACACTAGATAAGGAAATACCCATCAAAAATAGCAAAACCCATCAAAGGCCTCCAGCACCTTTGAACTGTTAAAAGTTTTTAAAAAACATGCAAATGTTAGAAAGGAAATAGTGCAAATTCTACCTAGAAGAGGATAAACAATTATTAAAGAACACCATAAATGAATACAAAAAAGATGTACGCAAGGCAAAAGCGAATGACTACACTACAGTAATTCTAGAAGCCGCAAAATGTTAAAAAAAGACATTTGAAATCATGCACGGACTGACAAATCCAGAGTGTATTAGGCAAATGTTTAAACCTTCTCAAGCACTTTGTAAGGATCTAGCTGTGTTCTTTGAGGACAAGATTAAATAGATACTAGGGGACATTAATAATTCTCTCCCAATGATAGATCATGGTTTTAAAGAAGGGCTACTGAAAACTAGAAATAGTATTCCAAGTTCAGATTAGTCAGTGCTGAATGGTCTCAGTACGGCTGATATTTCAATTAGTCACCCAAACAAGCTAGAGTCTTTTGACCGAATGACAGAAGAAACTTTAGAGCAAAAGCAATGTCTACCTCATTAGGCTCTCAGGTAGATCCATTACCGCCTAGAATATGGAAGAACGTGGCTGAGGAGCTAATGTATGTATAAGAATGGCAGGTGGGATGAAAATGCAAGACAAATGGTCAGAAAATGTTTCAAACCTGGGTTACTGTTGTGGAGCCTGTCTTCAGTGTGCACGCGTGAATGACCTCAACTCGCTGCCTGATCTGAACAGCACAACAAGGTCTTAAAAATAGGTAAAAGAAATACAGAAAAATGGACCGCAGACCACAAATTGCTTTACACTTACCGAAAACTCTAACGGAAACAAGCATATTCGGGGTCTCCCGGAATTATTAGCGGTGTTTATGCAATTTATTAGCTCTGTGCCCCAAATGAATGGGGAATCTCATTTGCTCACATGTTGCAGAATCGTCAGAAAAGTGCGTTGAGTGCTTTATGGAGAAGTAAAAGGAAATAAGCATTGGCAAATCTAATAGGTCTGGCTTTAATGCGCTAATGCACGTAAACCGCATTGCTTCATTCATCCATGTGTTTGAGTAGTTTAATATATTAAAGCCAGGTAGATTGGCTTTGCCAGTGCTTGTTGGTTCTGCACATCATTAGAGTAACTGATAATGTGAACACTGTTGCTATCCCTCCTTTTAACGTACATCGGATTCTTGGATTCTTTCTGCCAATTAAGTATGCACATTTGACAAATTACTTAGTATTTTGTATGGTCTTGTTGCTGTGAAAAAACAAGAAAAGCTGCTCCATTGTGTCTGTTGCGCATCTGCTAAACAGGTTTAGTTGTAAGGTTCTTTATCTTTCTGCTGTGTCTGAAACGTTGACAAATGCATGCTTTGACACGCTACTCCGGAAACTCATAAAGGATTAGTGGTGAATTAGTATGGTGAAATATGAAAGTAATTTGAGTGGTAGATATTAGTCAGTTATTTGGAGTGAGAAGGATAGCGGAGGGATAGAAGGGGAAGAAAGATTTGCATTCATATAGCACCTGTTACCCCTGATGGGTGTTGAAGCGCTTTTCTGGCGAGTAGCATGCTACTCCGGAACCCATAAAGTATTAGTGTTGAAAATTCGTATAGTGAAATATGAAGTAATTCGAGTGGTGGATATGTTATTCAGTTATTTGGATAGAGAAGGGTAGGCAGTGGGATAGAAGAGGGAAAGAGGTTTGTATTTATATAGCGCTTGCTACCCCTGATGGGGTTTTGAAGCGCTTTTTTTGGCGAGTAGCACGCTACTCTGGAACCCATAAGGATTAGTGTTGAATTAGTATAGTGAAATATGAAAGTAATTTGAGTGGTGGATATGTTAGTCAGTTATTTGGATTGAGAAGGGTTGGGGAGGGGTTGAAAAGGGAAAAAGGTTTGCATTTATATAGCGCTTGTAACCCTGATGGGGTGTTGAAGCGCTTTATTGGCGAGTAGTATGCTACCCTGGAACCCATAAAGGATTAGTGGTGAATTAGTATATTGGAATATGAAATTTGAGAAGTGAACATGTTAGTCTGTTATTTTGATTGAAATGGATAGTGGAGGGATAGAAGAGTGAAGGATTTAGATTTTTTTTTTTTTTGGGGGAGGTCATAGCAGTAGGAGGAGGCTTTTGGATGAGTAAAAAGGGGTTCTGGAGGGGAAGAGTCAGAGGGAAGAGTTTAGAAAGGTTTGTTTTGGGGGATCGGTATAGTGAAAGGTGTCATGATGCAAGGAGGGGTAGAGTAGGGGAGAGTCTAGAAACGGTTATTTTGGGGATCACAGTAGTGGCATGGGTTTGGGATAAATGAGAGAGTGGATGGAGGATATATTGATAGATGTATAGGGTGAGAAATAGGGTAGTGCATTGGAAAGAGTAGTAGAAAGAAGTTTGAGATGAGTCAGAAAGTTGGGCTAGAAGATATATTGAGAGAAGGAAGAGTACTAGAGGAATAATAACAAACAATGGGGACTGTTCATGAAGGGTGGGGAGAGAGGAGAATACGGGAAAAGGAGAAGGAGAGGAATAACAGAAGAGAGAGAGGGAGGGAACATAGAAAGGGATAAAGGATAATGTGGATAGAATGGAACCAATAATGAAAGAATACATGAGGACACGATAATTGAGACATGAAAATTGAAACGTGAAAATGAACAATAAGAACATTATGGGGCCGATTCCGATTCGGGCCGGAAATCTCTCCGACCGAGCCGGACCCGGAGAGATTTCCGACCGAATCGGACCCGTGCAGCCCGACCGAACGAGTACGATGCGCACGTATGCCATCGGACTCGAGTCGGTCGGACTCCCATTGAAGTCAATGGGAGCCTGTCGTACAACGCGTACGCGGGCTCCCATTGACTCAATGGGTGCGATGCGGACAAGTGCGCCCCCTACAGCGTGTACGCGGCGAAGCGATTCGTGCTGTACACGCACAGGTAGGGGGGACCCATGGGTCCCCCCTGTGTGCGACTCGCGCGGCTACGCGTACAGGGGGGTCCGACACGGACCCCCAAAGTACGGCTCCGACAGCTCTTTTGAGCCGGAGTGCGCGGCTCGGTCGGACTGCTCGCGGCGCGCATCGTACTTACCCGGCCGGGGAACGTCTCCATTGCGCGGTGCGAGTCGTGTCCGTGCGAGTCGGTCGGTGCGGTTCGACCCGGGATCGAGTCGGTCGGAGCGGTCGGGACGCCCGGACGAAGTCGGTCGGCGAATACGCATCGTACTCGCTCGCCCGGACGCGCGTACGAATCGGTCGGGAAATAGGGCTCCGAATCGGATCCGGTTAAGCCGAATCCGATTCGGAGCCCTACCGGCCGAGATCGGAATCGGCCCCTTAGTAGGGTGGAGAAAATTTATGAATCGGAGGAGAACTGGATTAAGGGAATTTTGGAATAATGAAAAATCTGGAATGCAGAGAAATTATAGGGCAAACAGAAATAATGAAAAAGCAAAGAACTTTAAGCCTGCAAATCCAAAAACATGAAAATGGCACATTCCAATATCTGCTGCCTTAGCGACTGTGCCCCATGGCAGAACCACATCATAAAGAGTTGCAAAAACATTACCATAAGAGTTACACTTACTTCGACTTCGGAAAAAGAATGGGTGGTAGTTAACAGAAGGAAACGGAATAACCTTTACAAAATAATCGGTTTCGAATTTCAGGTTTAAAAATGGCTGAGATTTCATCACCGATTTATTAAAGCTATAAAAATGGAAGATATAAAGATATGAAAATGGATGACGCAGGATCCTTTTATCAGATTAAGATTTTTGTAAAAGGTGCTCCTCATGCTCAAATCCATGCACAGTTTATTTTTTTCCGTGACACTGTATTACAAACAAGCGAGTCACTCTGTAAGATTTCTGAGCCAAGAGATGGTCACGTGCTGCTAACCCAGACCTGTAAACACAGATCTGTCTTTGAAAATAATACCTCCTTCCCAGGAAAATAAACCAGGACCTGTTGTTTGAATGGCAAACCAGACATGCGTGCACAGATAGTAAGTATTATATGGACTCCCTGTTGTACTGGAGGCACGGGCGTCCACTGGCACACACCGGGCACCGATATCACAGGGGCAGGTTACCTATTCATTTTTACAACTCTGGCTTGAGCAGTGATGATAAAGACGGAAGGTTTCCACTTATGATGCCGCCAGACTGAATGAGGCCATGCCGCAAGCCTCACCTGTGGCCAGTTACTGATTAACCTGCCCACGCTGCACAGGTAACTGCGCTTCGTTCTAAGCGATGAATGTTGGAAACCCTGCCCTCTTCTCATGGGCTTTGTTCTTTTGACTTTTCCACTCAGTTGCGTTTATAAAGCGCTTCCTACCCCATAGGAGGGCACTAGGTGCTTTCTGTGGACGAGTGTACTGTCACTCTGCTTCCTTTGGAACTGGGCGCTAAAATTAAACTACTTATGTACCCCCTTAGCCCAAGTGCAACTCCTCTCCCAAAAAACAGCGAGCCCCAAAAGAAAAGCAGAGTCTCAAACACAGCGTGTGCTAAAGCACACGCCGTGTTTGAAGCACACGCCGTGTTTGAGACTCTGTTTTTCTTTTCTTAACAGTGCACAGCTGCGGGGCTGTTTGTGGGCCTTTGAGTTAGTATTCATGTTAATTGCAGCCCATGTGCGCTGCAGTTCACAAGAATACTATCTCAAAGGTTCACAATCAGCCCCGCAGCTGTGCACAATTAAGAAAAGAAACGCAGTCTCTCAAACACGGCGTGTGCTAAAGCACACGTCGTGTTTGAGACACTGTTTAGGTCTCGCCTGAGCCAGCGCGCATGCGCTGCTCTGCAAGGCTTTTAGTAAGGGCTTTTAAACTCTGAACACACGCTCGTGCGTGTGCTTTTTTTTTATCACCCGCAATTGGCCTTTGCATGCGTCTTTCTATGAAAGACAGCACGCAATTGGTCCAAGGCGGGTGCATGTCCTGCCTTCTCTGTCCCCTGGCCTAGGGTGCTCGGGAGCGAGCAGCAGCGCCATCTGTTTCCAATTATCGCGCCCGTGTCTCGCGGTCACGTTAATTGGAAACAGATGGCGGTCGCGCTGGCCCTGGTGCACTTTTGCTCCAAACGCGGCGCTTTCACTTTCGCCGCCGATTAGAGCTATTACCTGCACAGGCACTTTAGCAGCCTGTGTGGTAAGATCGCTGTACACGCACTTTGTCTGTGCCCCTAACTCACCTGCACTTTCCGCGTGTATGTACACTTGAGCAGCCTGTACACTTTAGCAGTCTGTGCACCTTAGCAGGCTGTGCACTTAGACAGCAGTACACCTCTGCTGTCCGAACGCTTAGCTGCCTGTACGTGACACCCTCGCCGCACTACGTCTTAGATCCTGTTCACTCTAACTCCATGTGCGCCTTGATTAGTTTCCTACTGTGCCCCTCCCGCCCCCTCAGCATTCCAAGCAAGACTCGTGTTCGCTTTTAACATGTATATTTTATGTTAAATTCAATACTATTGGAAAACGTCCATAACGACGCTTACGTTTTTGCATTTACCCCGCCCCCAAGCACAGTGTTTTCCCACTTTTACCAACCTTTGGATATCCAGGCTCTGGGGCCGATTCCGATCTCGGCTGGTAGGGCTCCGAATCGGATTCGGCTTAACCGGATCCGATTCGGAGCCCTATTTCCCGACCGATTCGTACGCGCGTCCGGACGAGCGAGTACGATGCGAAATCGCCGACCGACTCGTCCGGGCGTCCCGACCGCTCCGACCGACTCGTTCCCGGGTCTAACCGCACCGACCGACTCGCTCGAACTCGACTTGCACCGCGCAATGGAGACGTTCCCCGGCCGGGTAAGTACGATGCGCGCCGCGAGCAGTCCGACCGAGCCGCGCACTCCGGCTCGAAAGAGCAGTCGGAGCCGTACTTTGGGGTTCCGTGTCGGACCCCCCTGTACGCTTAGCCGCCCGAGTCGCACACAGGGGGGACCCATGGGTCCCCCCTACCTGTGCGTGTACGGCGCGAGTCGCTTCGCCGCGTACACGCTGTAGGGGGCGCCCTTGTCCGCCTCGCACCCATTGACTTCAATGGGAGTCCGACCGACTCGAGTCCGATGGCATACGTGCGCATCGTACTCGTTCGGTCGGGCTGCACGGGTCCGATTCGGTCGGAAATCTCTCCGGATCCGGCTCGGTCGGAGAGATTTCCGGCCCGAATCGGAATCGGCCCCTCTGTCTCTGAGGCCCTAGAATCACAGCCCTGACTGACATCTATGAGGAATGACTGCTGACATGAAACCAGTAGTTACAATGTAACAGCACTGTTACAGTTTGCAAGTACCGTGCTGAGTGTCAGGGCCCCTCTCTGTCCCACGTCACCATGAAACAGAGCATCCTGTGGGCTTGTGCAAGCAAAATGCACTAATCCCACCGTGTAACGAGGACACAAGAACCCCCAACGTGTAATGACGTGGATCTCTCTGCTTGTAACTGATATTCAGATTCAGTCACGTGTAAACAATTCTCAAAGCCAACTACATGAGTTCAAAACTGTGATCGTCAAAGTTAAAATGAAGCACACATAAGCGTCCAGATGCAAACACGATATTCAGACCTACGGGCATATAAACATAATATACGGCTTCCTTTAGATTTAAACAAAGTCTACACCTCACTGTACGTATACACGCAATATACACATCCCTCCACATATGCTCATAGAGGACAGACAATCCACATGTATCTGCTGTGATCTTCAGTTGCACACCCAGTGTACAGATCCATCAGGCCACATGTAAATATTACACACAGAAACTCCCCATGCCCACTTACATATCTCTCTGCATGCATTGCTAATATATAGATTTCTCCAGGTGTAGACACAATGTACAGAGATGTCTCGAGAACACAAGTAAACACAAATTTGGTATAAGGAAACCTCCACTATAGGCACACACACAGAAAGCTTCACACGTGCACAAAATATAATATACAGATCCCTAAGTGTGTGTACGTGAGACACAAGCCTACAAGCATAGACACGTAAGAGACACCAAGACCACATGTAAACATAATATACAGTAACTTTCACATGTGCACACACTGATCGCAGGACATGTAATCATAATGTGCAAATTCCGACACTTGCAGACACAATATACAGATCTCTCAGACCACAAGTAAAACAAGCATTGGCATAGCCAATAGGTCTCGCCTTTGGGACCTTATAAGTATTTAGTTATGCAGCAGGTCCCAAAGGTGAGACCTATTGGCTATGCCAATGCTTGTTTTCTTTTCTTAACAGTGCACAGCTGCGGGCTGATTGTGGGCCTTTGAGTTAGTATTCATGTTAATTGCAGCGCACATGGGCTGCAATTAACATGAATACTAACTCAAAGGCCCACAATCAGCCCCGCAGCTGTGCACTGTAATTAAAGGAATGCAGCAAGTGCAAAGGCCACCTGCTCGTGAACGCAAGCCCTCCCAAAACCCAGAGCCACGGGAATGACCGTTTTTTGCACCGCTCGCGTTTTAAAAGCGGCGGCGCGAACGGTCTTGCGGGTTTGTGCGCGCTAAATACAGCACACTGCGCGCTTTGGGTGACTTCGGTGCGCGCGCGCACACACGCGCAGGTTATTGGGAACAGTGGTTGTAACAGTTCCAGTAGGGTCCACCATCACTAGGCACTAGTCGCTTGTGGAGGCCTCTGATGAAGATGACAAGATGGTGGCCTCCGTTCCAGTTCCCTCACCCTCCATGCCACTGTGTCCATCGGTTCCTAATGTTTCACCACCCGAAACACAGTGGCCAGCTGGCTTCCTACCTTCTTGGCAAATGTCTTCTTCACCTGTTCTTAAAAATGTTGTAAAGACATATACAAACGTTTTATTGTATCTGAGTAAATATAACTGTTCATGAAATTTTTTCTCAAAACATTTTCAATTTTTTTTAAATTTCAACTGGTTCAAGGGTTTTAAACTTTGCTTTATTTTTATCTTTCTCTCTTGCATGGAGGGAACATCTTCAGAAACCATTTGGTCACAGTTTTGCAATTTTCTATTTTTGCTCTTATCTTATTTTTCTTAACCATTTGCAATTCTCTCCAGGAACTGTTTTACACTTCTGAATGGTTCTGATTTGCTGTTTTGAATTGTGAACTTATGTAACAAAAATTTTATATAAAACAAAAATCCCTTTGTACATTGTGTGTACACAGCAACAAAAAGCTGATTTATTATTTATTTTATAAAAATAAATATATGAATTAATGTGTGTTAATATTTACTGTTATGTAGTACCAATACATGTATAAACTGAAAGCCTGTTTTTTGTTTGGGCATTTCACAATGTTAAAACTTACTTCAATTAACTTAAGTAATTTTAAATTGTAAAAAATAATATTATTGATTCAGTACTTAAGTTGCTTATTAATGTATCACGCCCTTTGTATTTACTTATGCTTTTGAAGAAATCCAAAATATATTTTTTAGTTTCAATTTTCTTCTACATCATAAGTAAATACATAGGACTTCATACATTTTTAATCCACTTTAGTACAGATATACAATTTTTTTGCATTTTATTGTTAATTTTTAGTTTGTTTTATATATTCTGGCTTTCAGTTTGGTAAAACATTACAGTAAATTTTTAAATACACTGATACATATATATTTTTAAAATTAGAAATCAAAATGCAATTTACAATTTAATTTTTTTAAACTTTGATGCATTTCAAATATTTCTAAATGAGTCATTTTGTGTGCCTGACTTTGAGTTTTGCAGATGGAATACTCTAACATATATGTGACGGATTTACCATCAGTCAAATACCAAGCACATTATAAAATATTGCCATTGGAATAAGTTGGATAAAATATCTGTTTCATTTGGGACAGAACATTCCATCTGCAAAAGTCCCTTTAAGTATTCTATGTTTGTTCATTATTGGTTTATTATCTAGACATAACAAAGGACATAAAAATAATGTATTTTGGTATTTGTTACTCTGTCACTAATGTGTTAACATTCCTGTCTGTTTTTTCAAAAATGTATATCTATAGAATTCATTTTTCAATAAACAGACAGACTTGCATACACATTTGTGAATGAGTAAGACATTATGCACAATTGTCATTTTTAACATAATTTTAATTTATTTTTTAATAAAAATATAATTTTATTATGTTTTCCATCAAACCTTTAACCATTCAATCGTATGTTTTTAGTCATTTTAGCTCACATGTTTACTATTGTTTGTTGATAATGCTAACTCACAAATGTGAAGTTTGGAACATCCACTGTATCATAAGTGCATTTTATGCTATGTCACTTGTAATAGGGGTAACATAATATCCTTCACAATTGTGATGGAGCATCACACCTGACACAAATAAATTTTTTGGCCTGTTTGGTATGACTGTCCCTTATAAAATCTAACAAAGTCATGTTTAATTTATTTTAGGCAGGCATGTGTTTGCTCAAAACGGTCCTTTGTAAGTGATCAAAAATAGATTGGTATCATTTTTAACTAAAAAAATAAACACATCAGGATACACCTTGAGCAAAACGTACACCTTCAAGAATTCTTATTGTGCGTTGGTCATGTGTCAACCTTTATGTTGATGCCAAATTTTGTTGCTGGAACAAAAAATATTTATTTGAAAAGAAAAAAACAAAAAAGTACCCCCTTCATGCTGCTGTCTTGTTTTCAACTGCCCATCAAGCTGGGGATAGGCCACTGCAAGTGTGTGTGACATTACGGGGGGTCAGGGTGCAGCGCACGTGCTTCAAATGTTGGGAGAACTGGCCGAGCTGGATTTCCGCTGATTTCTTGGTCCAGCGTCTTAGGTCCTCCCATCTCTTTCGGCAGTGGATGCTGTGCCACTTGTAGATCGCCCAAGGCCCGCACCTTCTTGGCAATTGACTTCCAAAGCTCCTTCTTCTGATGGGAGTTGACCTGTATGGACATAAAAAATGAAAATATATATATATTTTTGTTACTTTTTGTTTTTTTGTTTTGATGTAACACAATTTTGAGAAATTGATCACAAGCATTTTTAAAAATAAAACAGCATAGCTTTTTGTTTTTTTAAAATAAAAAATAAAAACAATTTTGTGGTAAGCTGTTGAGTAAACTTATCCCTTGTTATGTCCTTATTTTAACTAATTCAGGCAAGTGACACCATCTAGGCTGAGTTATTTGTTGGATTATAAAAATTGCCAAAATTATAATTCTTTGGTATGTAAAAAAAGAATATATATATATAAATATATATATGTCAATTTGTATTATAAATATTTGTCCTTTTGTAAATTAACATATTGTTAAATTTGTAAATTTAAAATGAACTTTATATATATAAATATATAAATATGTATGTGTATATATATATATATATATATATATATATATATATATATATATCCTACTGGCGGTCGCGGTAGGTAGTTATAGTTAGGACCTTGTTTCTATTCAAAAGCGTTTTTTTCTTTTGCCAATTATATAGTATAATTTAAATGTGGTTAAAAATACACACCATATTATTTATATGTAAATGAAAATAAACAGAAACCACTTCAAACACTACACTTCACTCAGGAACTAAAAGGGACATTCTAGACTGTGTTTAAAGTCATAATTACATTTTCATTTAAAACATGTACTTGCTCCTCTGGTAAGCCATACAGCTTGCTGTACTGGGACAGGACTTCATTAGCTAGCATCTCCAGCGCATCTGGTGGGAAGTTTGGGGCCATTTCTCCTGCTTTGCCATGCATTGTAGCTTCCAGAGGCAGCGAACAGCAGTAACAAGTTACAAGGTGTTCTTGGTGGCACTGTTAGGAGGCAAGGGAGCTTTTTTTAACACAGCATACATCTACACGACATGCAAGATCGTCAACGGAAACATCCATTGGCTTTCACACACGTTGCTTTCACACACGTTAGCCTATGGCTGTGTCTGTTGTGGAGTTTCACACCCACTACCCTGTCAACTTCCGCTGGCTCCTGTCTAATTACAATTGTCCTGACAGCGAGGTCAGGCTTCCGCCATTTTAGATTGTTAAATAGTGTGTTTGTGAATGTTAAGTGCGTCACCACCACAAGAATGGTGGCTTGCTTGTTTACATATACAAAATGCTAATGTTATTTATTTGTTTTGCCAAAAACATATTATGTAGTGCATTACTGTAGTTAAATGCGATAGTTGCACGGTTTTGTGTATACTTCCGCTGACGGAATTTTAGCTAAAAACATTTAGGGGCATATTACCAAGGATTTGCGATAATTATCGCAAAGCGCGCTTAGCGCAGTTTTTTTTATCGCCGGCTATCGCTGGATTTCATCGCGGAGATAACGTGTTATTATCAACGCTTATCTCCAAGGCGATAAAATATCCAGCGATAGCGGCGAAACCCAGCAATAGCGCGAGAAATCCAGCGATAAATTCACTGCGCTAATGAAAAGCTTGCTAATAGGCAGGTGAGGACTTAACCTTACAATCCACCTCCCATTGACAAGATGGTTAAGTCAAGTTTTTATCAGGTGTTAAATTCCAGCGATAATCGCGGTTAGCGCGACTTTTTTATCGCTTCGCGGGCATTGATAATAGGGGAAGTTGTGTTTACGACTGTTTGCAGTTGCTTTTAGTTGGGAACGCCTACTTTGCATGTCATTAGCGATAATTATCGCTGACATGCAAAGCGGCAACAAAACGGCCGCTATCGCCATTAAGCTGTCGCTAACAGCTGTTAGCGACAGCTTGCTAATAGGGCGATAAAAATATCGCCGCTTTAACGGCAAAAAGTGCCGCTAAAGTGGCGATACTGCCCTTGATAATATGCCCCCTGGAATGTATCATTTACACATTTCTTTTTTAAAGATTAGACATGTCAAAAATCCACTTAAAAAAAAAAAAATTACAAATAAATGGTATGTAAAAATATGTTAAGAAAATTATTTTTGAAAAATAAATGAAATTTGTGTTTGATTTCAAAAATATGACTGCAAAATTTATAACAATTATTTAAATTTTATTTGCAGACATATGAACCCAGGGAGAGTGAGAAGACAACGGGCTCAAGTTATGAGACCATTTCCAGACTTTGCCACCATGGAAGAATGGGATATAATAAAAAAATTCAGATTAAATAGACAAACTATTATTGATTTATGTAATCAGCTAGAATCAGATCTTCTGCCTCACAATAGGAATCCCACATCAATAACACCAATAGTGAAAATAATGGCATTTTGTGGATAGAGGATCATTCTATACACTGTTGCATTATTTGTTGAAATGTCACAACTAACTTTCAGTGGTGTGCTACAAGAAGTTCTTTCTTAAATGATGAGACACATCAACAGCTTAATACAGTTTCAACGAAATGAGGATTTTGCCAAAGTGAAGGGAGATTTTTATGCTTTGGATCGCCTACCACTTGTGGTTGGAGCAATTGATGGCACACATATTGCCTTCCGTGCCACCACACGACAGAGAACAAGTCTACCACAATCAAAAAAACTTCCATTCAGTCAAGGTGCAAGTTGTCTGCTTACCAGATTTGTACATCAGAACCATTTGTGCATGTTTTCCTGCATCAACATATGATTTCTTTGCGTTACGGAACAGCACCATACCCCTGCAAATGTCACAAATTGGACCTGAGAGGGCCTGGCTTGTTGGTATGCACAATCTGTCAATATATTTTTAGTTACTTTCAAATTTAATGATCAAGAATATTATTACATTTTTTGGCTCATTTTTTTTTTCATATAGGAGACTCAGCTTATCCTAACCGACCATGGTTGTTAGCACCCCTGAGGAATCCAAGAATCCCAGGGGATGTCTACTTCAATGAAGCCCATGGAAGAACACGGAGGCCAGTAAAGTGGGCTTTTGGGCTCTTAAAGGCTAGATTGTGATGTCTGGATAAGACTGGTGGAGCCCTCCTTTACTCACCTGATAAGGTGTGCAAGATCACCATGGCATGCTGCATGTTACATAACAAATCCCTGTGACGGAACATCCCGTATATTGCAGAGAAAGGAAACCATGGTGAGCCACCGGGTGAGGATGTTGAAATGCCAAATGAAGATGATAGTGGTGAAGAGGAAGGAATCGATCAAGATCTTATTGACAACTTCTTCACGAGTGTAAGTATATATTTGCATATTATTACATTAAATTTTGAACAAACTTTTAATCTGAGTATAAAAGTCTGTGCTAGATATTTTTAAGAAAGGGCAAGTTAAGGAAAATCCAGGGCAAAGATGTTTGTTGATCAAAGTTTTGACACATTGACTACTGTGTTTATTTACATTGTTTATCTTTGTTTGTTCTTAGTAAATGTGTCCTCAAAATCAGTCATTTGTAATGTAATTAACAAAACCGTTAGTTTAAATCTATTTTAGGTTCCTTCACCCTATATTTATTTGGACATTTCCTAAAGTTGTGACATTTGCAGTAATATGCTGCTGTTGCAAAGTACAAAGGGTACATGGGTTGATCCTTTGAATGACACACATACGCTTTGGATGTACACATCTTACACAAAGACAACTTGCACAGTGACTGAATTGAAGGTTTTAAGATTGCAATGCACTTGTTTTCTGTTGAATGGTGTGAAGGTCTGGAACTGTAATTGAAAATATAGCTTCAAGTATTTGGATTATGCATGGGTTCTAATGTTTTTGAAAAATATGATAAAGAATTCTTTATTCCAATTTAATAAAATAATACTTTTTGATTTGCGGTTTTTGTTCTTTTTTGTCATTATTTAAAAATGTGAAAAGCATTACCTACATGTAATTTATTAATAAATAAGCAATCTTTTTAATTTTAACTTTTAAAATGTATGATGAAATAAAGACATTAAACAAAATGAGACAAGAAATACAACACCAGTCTGAATTTGTAATTTTTAATTTTATTCAACAAAACAAAATAAAAAAATACAGATGAAAACCAAAAACGAAACAAAAATAATTAATTCTATCATGGTGAATGAAACTATTATGGAAGAGCCAAAATTGTTTGAAACCAATGTACAAAAAACAACAGACATCAAAAAAGATAAATGTGTCCAGAAAATAGTCCACAGAGTGAATGCTAGTCACACACTGGAGGAAATTAGGTTCTGAGTCTCTTGCTGGTGGTAGTGGAGGTCTTGCCATTCTCTCCTGCTGATCCTGATGAACGTCCCCGCCTGAGGGGGACTGGTAGATCACCAGTTGCATGGACTGAGGTGGGTGCAGGTGTTCCCTCTTGTGGTAGGGGCTCCATTTCTGTGGCTGAGGCAGATGTGGGAGGCCCAGATGTTGTTAAATCACAGAAAGGGGAAGATGTTGCTGGAAAAGGCCTGCACATATGGGTCAAACAATCCTGCAGCACCCTAGTCAGGGAGCCCAAATTTGAGCTGAGATTTTGCATCTCAACATTGTGCTCCCTCTGCAACTGCTTCATCTCCCGGAGCTTTGTAAGGACCTGGCCCATCATGTCTTGGGACTGATTGAGGGATCACAAGACTTGGTTGATGGTGACCTGGGTGACAATGAACTCAAAGGCCTCACTTTGCTGGCCCACAGATTCCAGGGCCGGACTGGCCGTAGCGGGCACCGGGGGTTTCCCTGGTGGGCCGCCAGGGTGGGGGACGGTTTTGGGCCCCTGGGGGGCAGTTTTTGTTACCGGGGGCCGGCAATATCAGCCCCCTGTAATAAAATCGGCTGAAACCGGCCCTAAAAAACAGCTCAGCTGCATCCCCTCCATCCCTCCTCCGGGGGCCGGCTGGGCAGTTTGCCAGGGCCGGTTTTGGTTCCCAGTCCGGCCCTGACTGATTCTCTCCCATGAACCCTTCCCCCACTACCCTGTGTCCTTGACCAAGTGTTCCCCATCCTACTGGGTCCTGGCTGAACTGGAGGTGGTGGTGTTGGATCAACAGCAGCCAGGACTGGGGGGGCACAAGATTGGCATGATGTTCCCTTCCTTTGAACACAGGAAGTGGAGATATCCAGAAGCTGAGTTGTGGTAACAGCTGGGGTGGGAGTGATAGGTGTGGGCCGAGTGAGACTCACTGGAGCTGTCTGCCAAGGCAGAGCAGATGGAACAGCCTGCTCCTCATTATCCAGACTTTCAGGAGTGGATTCCTCGTTAAAGGATTGTTCCTGGTCTGGAGTGGAGGTAACATCAGTAGCAGTGGCAGATGGTTGTCCACGTACTATGGGTATTGGACCTATTATAAATTACAAAAATGTTTTTTTTAAAGTCTGGATCATACATCAAATGATTATGAAGCATAAAATCAAGCAAGCTACTAGGAAAAACAATGTATATAATTATACCTTTCATTAGTATTATAATAAATTACAAAAACAGTTTAATTTACACACAAAACTACTTCAAAAAAGCAGGTGAAAATGATGTCTTGAAATGACAAAAATAAATTAGAAATTGTACGTAAAATATACCAAACATTCAACACAACATAGGGGCCGAGTACGATCTCACTAGGAAAGCCCTTCGTACGACTCGGATCCGGAGGGCTTTCCTAGCGAATTGTGCTCCGCGAGTCCGAGCGACCGATTCCGATGCACCCGTATGGTGACGGACTCGGTTTGCTCGGACTCCCATTGAACTCTATGGGAGCCTGCATACTGAACGCATACACAGCCTCCCATAGCAAAAAGGGGTGGGTGGGGAAAAGCATACACCCTGTGGCGGGCACCCCATGGTGCCCGCCACACTGTGCATGCATGGAAAAGGGGGACTCATTGGTACCCCCACGGGACTGATTTGGAGAGCCCCGGGTGAAGGGGGGCCCGCTACAGCCCCCGAAGTCCGATTCCCACAGCCGATTCGTCTCACTGAGACCGAGTCGATACGGCTGTCCGAATCGTGCATCGTACTCGCTCGTTCGGAAGCCGGCTCCATTGCGCGGAATGATTCGGCTGCGAACGAGTCGGACTGACAGGATCGGGTTCGGAAACGATTCGGTCGACGTGGACTAGATCTTTGCATCGTACTTGGTCGTTCGGAACGGGGGAAGATTCGGTCAGAAACATAGGCTCCGAATCGGATTTGCTCGTTCCGGAACCCGTCTGGAGGCCTTCCTAACGAGATCGTAATCTGTCCCATAGTAGAGAGGAGAAATGTGAAATAAACCATTCCAAGGCCTTGCAGGGTAAAATTCTGAAAATTAAACAACCTAGAAGGATGAATAGCATGAGACAACATATCAACATTACAAAATACATTTATTTAAAAACAACTTATATTCAACATTCAAAAAACATACATTAAAATTTTTAAGTCAACATACTTTGATTTGTGAAACAACATCAACTCAATAAAATAACAAGAAAATGACAACTTACAAAATTAAACAAAAAAAATCAAAACGTAGAATACAACAGAGATTGATAATACATAACACTTTAACATATGTGAAAATATGAATGAAAAGAGAGAATGACCAAAATAACATAGCAATATTTTTAAGCAAAACAAAAACAAGGGATCATGGTAGTTGTAGTCATTTCAACTAAGCATTAAAAACACTTGCGAAATTGTAAGTTAAACATGCCTAGTAGAAATGTGCTATAAAAACATTTACAATATGAAACACATATATGAAATATGTTATTAGGTGAAAAAACACTTACAAGCACTATGACATCATGTGAAATTTAATGGAGATTGAAACCTGTAATGTTTAATATAACAATATACATTCAAACAAACAAACAAGGCAAAAACAACAAAAAAACATGAAGAAAAACACACATATTAACAACACATATTAACAATTAGTAAAACGAGAGAATCTACAATAATGCAACAAGTTTCCTAAAAAAAAGAAAATAATACATTATATATAGGTTTACATGCTTAAAAAAGGTGCAAAACACATTAGCAATAGTTAAATTAAAAGTAATAACAACATTTAGGTTTAGCGACACATTTAAAAGTATAACTTACCAGTCTCCACTCCACCAGGGATTCCTGTCAAGCCTTCAGGATTTAGGATCTGCAACACCTTCTCCTCTCAGGGATAAAGTTGTAAGGGGGTGGTCTGAGAACCACCACCAGTCCTCTGGGTTTCCAGGTGATGCTTGGAAGCCAGGGAACACACTCTCCCCCACAGGTCGTTCCACCTCTTTCTAATTTCCTCCTGTGTGTACAGGTTGCTTGCTGCAGCATTTACTCTGTCAACTATTCTGGCCCACATTTGCCTTTTCAGAGCTGTAGTTGTATTTTGTACTTGTGATCCAAACAATTGTGGCTCTACTCTAATAATTTCATCCACCATTACTGACATTTCACCCTCAGTAAAACGGGGATTTCTCCTCCCTGCCATCATGAAAAAATAAACTTAAATGAATTTACTAACCCACAAGATAATAAATTAAACAAATACAAAATGAACAAGTAACAGAAAAAGCAAAAAAAGCTCTGACTTTACTGAAAAAGTGCACAGGAACAATGTTCTGCTGCAGTGGAATGGCAAAGGATCATGGTCTGAAATGAAGTGTGTTTTATAGTGAGGTATGCAGGTGAAAACACATCAGGTGTGTGATGCTAGGATCCATCCAAAAGCCACAGGAATAGTACAATGTTGAACGTGTCCCGCGACGGAATACCTTTGCCACTAGGACAATGCCAGCACAACTGTGAAATCTAAATAAGCTTGGCACAACCCTGCCACGCTGACGGCAATGGAGTAAAGTTAGCCAGCAGAGGAGTCCGCTGCGTCGACAGCGGTGCGGCTGCTTACGCGATGGTAAACACTGTGTCAATGCGAACGGAGGATCAGCCATCCCACATCTAAATAGGGAAGGAGGGAATCCGTCAGCTTGAAGGAGTACTTTTTAATACCACCACGGAGGGGCAACAGGAGTCCTCCCAAGATCTAAATCAGACCCTAAGTCTCTGTATTATGAAGTTTTGTTGTTCTAAATACACAGTTCTACTACATTCATAGGAACCGTTTAACAGATTCGTTATGAAAATGAAGAATTTCTTTTCATATGATATGCTTTTTCAAAAATATGTTGAACATGACGTTTCTGTATGAGTTTCTCTGCCTTTTTCCTTTTGAAAGGAAGTGTTTAAAGCATATTTTTGAGGACTCCTGTTTTAAAATGCTTTGCAGTTATACTCTTAATCGTAAATCTTCTTGTGAAAGTGTATATTGTTCTTGAATAGGCAGCATTTTCTTTGCATGAATAGCTAACTGTGAATGGTGCTCTCTTTGTCAATTGCTTCCTATCACCCTTTTTACTACTAAAGTTGGGTGTGTATAAACATAAGAAAAATGTATTGTAGTCATACCAGTGCTATTGTTTTTCTGTAGGCATCCTCCTTCTCTCTGTTCAATTATTTTTTTTCTCCTCTCTCTGTAGTACATGTTCTTTTTTTTGCTTCTCCAGGTACTGCTTTTAGGTATTGTGTCCAAGTGAGGAAATTTGTTTTTATCAAATACATAAAGTAATGGTTTCAGTAGTAATTGCCCTAATACAAGTGTTAATTTTTTAATGCATTTTCCTATATAATTCCATAAACAAATGTACCTGTTTAATGTAGAAATATATAGATGGAGGTGATGAGGTATAATTTTCAATTTATTATGTCTTTGAAGAAGAAATAGAGGAGTATTGCTTTCCAAAAGTCAGCACAACCTTTAAGGTTGTTGCAGTTATTTAGGGCCTCAATACGATGTCGGGCGCAAAGCTTCCGCCCGACACCGTTTTGGATTCGGGAATTGACCAACTCACGGTCGGCGGTTCCGTCCGACCAATTACGATGCGACCGAACCCTGTTTGGTCAGAGTCCCATTGTTCCCTATAGGAGCCCGTGTTCCTCCCGACAACACAGGCATCTATGGGGAAATGGGGTGTGTGTGTAAAACCCTGCACCCTGTCGCCCCATGGTGCCTTCCACACAGTGCTGGGTTTTACAGGGGGGTCCCTTAGGTATCCCCTTGGCCCCCAACCGGAGACCGCAGGATGAGGGGGGCCCTCAAAGTCACTTTCCGACAGCGTTTTTGTGTCGGACAGGACGACTTGGAAAGGCTGTTGGAAATCGACATTGTAATGGTCGGTCGGAAATGCTATTCGTAGAGGTGCACGATGCGGTTCCGACCGACAAGGATGCTCCGAGAGCCAGTCGGAACCGATTCGGAATGAACGCGCGGTTTACTTTCCAACCGCGAACATCGTAATTGGTTGGGCAGATTGTAAACCAACCGAGTCGGTCGGAAGGGTTCCGACGCGGTTTAGGATATTCCAAGTGTCGGACAGGGGCTTTCCCCCCGACATCATTATCGGCCCCTTAGTTGTATTGGGCTGTGTTTGGGTTTATAGCCCACTTTGTGTTAATAACCAACCACATAATGGTTTACTTCTTAATTATATTTTTATCTGGTTTTCTATTGGTTTTCATTATCAAGTGACCAGAAATGTGTGTTTCAAATGTCTTTCTAATACCTTTTTAAATTTCCTTGCTGGAGACTAGTTTATTTTGTTACCTCATTTCGGTTTTTGGTAGTATTCTGCTACAATAGTAGCCCAAACTGAATTTAAGCCAATAATTGTGCTCCTTTCTAATTTAAAATATTGATATGATGTACTTTCCTAGTGGCCAATGGACTAACTCTTTATAAATGTGTTTGTCTGTCTAGGAGTTCCAGATTCTTGTATGTCAGTGTATGTGCAAGATGATTTGAGTTTGGTCTGTTGGGCACAGTTGCATTTTTTGGGCCAGACAGCATGCCAAGAAAGTAGGTGTTGAAAATGATTTAGGTATGAAAGGAGTTGAAATAACCTGTATTGGTGAACGAGTTTGAAATGGAATCCGTTAGTCCCACTACTTTCCTCTACTAGTAAATGTGACCATCCCCACTTTATGTTTATCAACTGTGGTGGCAATGTGGTGGCAATGATATAGGACACTTAATTGGAGTTAGATTGGAAATTGAGATGAAGGAGAGATTTTCCATCTTAATGCACAAGTTACTAACTTGTGTAACGATATATCTGTAAGAGACAGTAGTTAGTGACAGATTCCTTACCTTAGAATATCCCCAGGCGTCAGGCTGGATCCGGAAAAGTTTTTGCGTAGCAGTACCCTTGCGCGTCGGTAGGCGGCGTCGTGCGGCTCCGCGTCCGTCGTCGGCGTCGTGATCGCCGGGATGACGTCGCGGGCAGTACGCAGACGCCGCCCCTGCGCGCTGGACGTCAGTTCTGTACACGACTTTCCGCGCCAGGAACGCAGAGCCATGCAAGAAGCTGACATAGGTGTCTGAAAAATACTAGGGCCCTGAAAGGGATGTCCTTAACCCTAGAAATCCAGTTCGCAGAACGGGGAGGATGGGTGGGGCGGTAAGGAATCTGTCACTAACTACTGTCTCTTACAGATATATCGTTACACAAGTTAGTAACTTGTGCATCTGAAAGAGACACGTTAGTGACAGATTCCTTACCTTAGAATAGATACCCCAGCAATACCAACCCCGGTGGTGGGTCTGCGAACAAAGATCAGACAAGGAAGTCCTGGAGGACAGAACGGCCAAAGAAGCCGTCCCTCCGGACCTGACTGTCAAGGCAGTAATGCTTTGTAAACGTGTGCAGCGAGGCCCACGTAGCTGCCTGACAGATAACCGGCAGCGGAACACCGCGGCCCAAGGCCGTGGTAGCAGCCGTTGCCCTGGTGGAATGGGCACGCAGCCCAACAGGAGGCTCCTTTTAGCCAAAGAATAGCAGGTCTTGATGCACAAGGTAACCCAGCGGGAGATGGTCCTCTTGTGCACCGCCCGACCTTTTTGGCGCCCACGTAGCCAATAAAGAGCTGGTCATCCACCCGGAAGTGTTTTGTGCGGTCAATATAGAAGGAGAGCGCACGTTTTGGGTCCAGACGGTGGAGCCTCTCTTCCTCTCTGGAAGGATGCGGAGGCGGAAAGAAGGTGGGCAAAGTGATGGTCTGCCCAATGTGGAAAGCAGTAACCACCTTTGGCAAGAAGGACGGACGCGTCCGAAAGAACAACCTTGTCTGGATGAACAGACAGAAAGGGAGGTTTGCAAGATAGAGCCTGGAGCTCACTCACCCGCCGAGCGGAGGTGATGGCCACCAGAAAGGCTGTCTTCAGAGTCAGAAGACGAAGAGGACAGTTATGTAGAGGCTCAAAGGGAGCGCACATTAAAAAGGTAAGAACCAAGTTTAAGTCCCACTGAGGCATCACAAACGGAACAGGAGGGAAGAGGTGAGTAATGCCTTTCAAGAACCTGTTAACAACATGGGACTTGAAAAGGGAGGGCTGATCAGGGAGCCTGAGGAAGGCCGAGATAGCACAAAGATAACCCTTGATGGTACCCAGGGCAGAACCCTGTTGGGCCAGAGAGAGAAGGAACAGAAGGACCTCAGAAAGAGGGGCAGAAAGGGGATCCACAGCCTTTGCTGTGCACCATGCCACAAATTTGTTCCACCTGCAGGCGTATACCACCTTAGTGGAGGGACGCCTGGCTGCCAGAATCACATCACAAACTTCGGGAGGCAAGTCGAAAGGAATCAACTGCCGCCGCTCAATCTCCACGCAAGCAGGTGTAGACTGGACAGGTTCGGGTGGAGGACCGTCCCCTGCTGCTGCGACAGAAGATCCTCCCGAAGAGGCAGACGGATCGGGGATCTACGCTCATATTGAGTAGCTCGGGATACCAAACTCTTCGAGCCCAGTCCGGAGCCACAAGAATGACTTGGGCCCGGTCGTGCCGAATCTTCTTCAACACTCTGGGTAGAAGTGGTATAGGCGGAAAGGCGTACAATAGACCGCAACTCCACTCGTGACGAAAAGCGTCGCCGAGCGAGTGCCGCCTTGGAAATTCCAACGCGCAGAACTGATGACATTGCGCGTTCTCTTTGGTGGCGAATAGATCTAACCAAGGCTCTCCCCACTGTAGAAAGAGTCCTTGCGCCACTTCCGAGTGAAGACGCCATTCGTGATCCATCATGCACCTGCGGCTGAGTTCGTCCGCCCTGGCGTTCAGGGAACCTGCCAGGTGTTGAACCACCAGGAACATGCCCTGGTGTTCCAGCCATGTCCAGAGGCGCAGAGCCTCCTGACAAAGGGTCCACGACCCCACCCCGCCTTGTTTGTTGCAGTACCACATGGCAGTGGTGTTGTCTGTGAACACCTGCACTACCTTCCCTTTGACAGAGGGAAGGAATGCCTTGAGTGCAAGTCGGATCGCCCGGAGCTCCAGAAGGTTGATATGGAGCCGGGACTCCGCCGGAGACCAGAGGCCTCTGATCTCCGCCTCTCCCATGTGACCGCCCCATCCCAGAAGGGACGCGTCCGTCACAACTGTGTGCTCTGGCTGGGGAAGGGAGAGGGATCTGCCCATGACCCATTGCCGGTTCGAGAGCCACCACTGCAACTGTTTTGCAGTCCCCTCCGAGATCTGGACGTGATCGGACAGGTCGCCCTGGTGCTGCGCCCACTGGAACTTCAGGTCCCACTGCAGAGCCCGCATATGCCATCTGGCATGAGTGACCAGCAGGATGCAGGAGGCCATGAGGCCCAGCAGCCTCAGGGTCATCCGTACCGAAACCCAGGATAAGGGCTGAAAGATCGGAATCATAGCCTGAATATCCCGGACTCGCCGTTCGGGAGGATAGGCCCGAAACTGCGTCGTGTCCAGAACTGCTCCGATGAAAAGGAGCTGTGGAGAAGGAATCAGATGCGACTTTGGCACATTGATGGAGAACCCCAGCGAGTGCAGGAGTTCGGCCGTAGTCTGGAGGTGGGAGACAACTGCCTGGGACGAGCCCGCCTTCAGCAGCCAGTCGTCGAGGTAGGGGAAGACTGAAACCCCTGCCCGGCGCAGATGAGCTGCGACCACCGCCATCACTTTCGTGAACACCCGAGGGGCACTGGTAAGGCCAAAGGGGAGCACGGTGAACTGAAAATGCTCGAGGCCTACCGTGAACCGAAGGTAACGCCGGTGGGCCGGCAGGGACGGGGATGTGGAAATAGGCGTCCTGCAAGTCCAACGCTACCAACCAGTCTCCGGGGTCGAGGGCAGTCAAGACCTGAGCTAGGGTGAGCATCTTGAACTTCTCCTTCCGGAGGAAGCGATTGACGTTCCGGAGGTCCAAGATAGGACGCATGTCCTCCTTGTCCTTTTGGGCACCAGAAAGTAGTGGGAGTAGCAACCACGCCCTACTTCTGGGGTCGGAACATGCTCGATGGCCCTCTTGGCCAAGAGGGCCGTGACTTCCTTCTGTAGAAGCACCAAGTGATCCCTGACATGCGGTGGAATTGAGGTGGCATGGCTGGGGGGTGGTCTCGAAGGGGAGGGAGTAGCCCCTTCGGACAATGTCCAAGACCCACTTGTCCGAGGTGATGGGACGCCAGTGGTGAAGGTGATGGCGGACCCTGCCCCCGACTGGCGTGCTGTGCACCTGAAAGGCGGGACTAGGAGAGCTTGGAGGCCGCGGACGGGTTGGAGGTGGTGGCCTGACCCGCACGCTGGTTGCCCGAACCGCCACGGCGGTATCCACGTCCTCGGCCACGCGAAGGCGCTTGCTGCGCGGGCCGTTGGCCGGGCTGTGGACGTGACTGGGCGCCCCTTCCGTGGCCACGAAAGGGGCGAAAAGCAGACGTTTGCGTAGGGCGCACAACAGCAAGGCCCAGGGACTTAGCAGTAGCCCGTGAATCCTTGAAACGCTCCAGCGCATGGTCCGCCTTTGAACCAAAGAGACCGACTCCATCAAAGGCATGTCCATGAGAGTATTCTGGACATCCCCTGAAAAACCAGTGGTTCTCAGCCAGGCGTGGCGACGCAGCGCCACCGTCGTTGCAAGCGATCTGCCCAGCGAGTCGGCGGTATCAAGGCCACAGCGGATGGTATACTTAGCCGCATCACGCCCTTCCGCAATAGCGCGGGTAAGCAGTGTCTGGACCTCCTCAGAACACTGCGGCAAAACATCAGCCACCGAATCCCACAGGGAGTGGGTGTATCGGCCCAAGAGGCAAGCGGTATTAACAGACCGCAAGCCAGCACTGGAGGAAGAGAAAGCCTTCTTCCCAAAGTGATCCAGGCGCTTGGATTCCCTATCCGGAGGGGCGGTAGGGAAGGCTGTTTGGGAGGCAGAGGCTTGGACAACCAAGCTCTCAGGGGTGGGGTGTTGGGAGAGAAACAGGGGGTCGCCCGGAGCCGGGCGATGGCGTCGAGCCACGTTCCTATCCACAGGAGCCCCTGTGGTGGGTTTGGACCAGGCACCCAAAGAACGTCAGTGAGTGCATCGTTGAACGGCAGCACAGGCTCCGAAGAGGAGGCCGCCGGCTGAAGCACTTCAGTCAGGAGGTTAGTCCTGACGGCCACTGTAGGCAACTGGAGATTTAAGGCTCCAGCAGCTCTACGCAACACCGTTGCAAAATTAGCCCCCTCCTCCGTTGCCACGGGAGGAGACAGCATGCCAGAGTCGGGGAGGTATCCAGCCCACTGGCATCCCCAAGTTCCTCAACCCAGTCCGGGTCAAACTCGCACTGTTGTGTGAGAGGGTCGTCAGACCCCTCCCAGCTCTCCTGGTCCTCCTCAGGTTGAAAAGATGGAGGAGGAGGGACATAAGGGACCCAAGGCCTCATCGGGCGCCGGAACCGGCGTCTGGCGACGCCGGTCCGGCTCCATGTCCGGACCCGGGAGAACCGGGGAACGACGCCGCCCGGAGCCCCGGACGGCGTCGGAAGCGGCACCGGGGACATCGGGCGCCGGCGGAGGCGTGGTTAGGTCAACCGGCGTCGATGGAGGTTGCGGCACCACCGGAACCGGGGTCGAGGCCGGGGCCGAGCCGAGGCCGGGACGAAGGCTGGTGGGACAGGCGACGCCGGGACCGGAGTCGACGGCGACGCCGGAGCAACCCTATCTGGGCCCGCGGGGCCCGAGGCGCACCGGAGGGACCTTGAGGCCCGAAGAGGCGGGCCATGGCCGACAGGAATTTCTGCACTCGGCCGGAGTCGCCCCCGAACCCGGGAAGGACGGGTAATGCGGGGGCAACTCGACAGGCACGTCCGGGGCCGCGGGGCGGGGACGGTGCCGACAGGGACCTCAGCCGAGTCGCGCGACCGGCGAGGCGAAGTCTTAGAGCGATGACGCCGCTTAGACTTCTTGTGCTTCGACTTACCGGAGGAGCGCGAAGACTTGGATTCCGACGAACGGCGGGGGACTCCGCGTCCGGCCCCTCGACCTCTCCCGGGACCGGGGCTTGCTGCGGCGCGGAGCCGACTGCCGGACTTCAAGGAGCTTTCGAGACCGCTCTCGCAAAGCCTTCGGATGAAGTTTCCGGCAGTCAGGGCACGACTTCGTGTCGTGGCCTCGGCCGAGGCAGAAGAGACACTCGAGGTGGGGGTCCGTGATGGACATCATACGACCACATACCTCGCAGGGCTTAAAGCCGGGCATCCCTACGACACCTTAGGAGTCGTGAAGACTCGTTGAAGAGAACAGTGAAAAATTTCACAAAAAGATAGTCAAAAAGTGACTAGGGCACTGCTCTTCCCGGATCTGCGCTTACTGGCGCGGAAAAAGAAGAACTGACGTCAGCGCGCAGGGGCGGCGTCTAAGTACTGCCCGCGACGTCATCCCGGCGATCACGACGCCGACGACGGACGCGGAGCCGCACGACGCCGCCTACCGACGCGCAAGGGTACTGCTACGCAAAAACTTTCCCGGATCCAGCCTGACGCCTGGGGATATTCTAAGGTAAGGAATCTGTCACTAACGTGTCTCTTTCAGATATATATGTTTCCGAAAACACATTTTGTGTTCTCAAATATTTGTCAGAGACAAAGGTAGAAGTGGTTTACTCTAAATGCTGCTAAGTTTGAAAAGACTTAAAGACATGCGAACAAGGCAGTGTCAGCATTCCTTCAAGATCATCAAATGTCTTCCATTTTTCATTCCAGTATACAATATTCCAATGCAGCACTGTATCGTCCTGATGGTGTACATTTTTCAACCTATGCAAATCATATTTTCAGTTCAAACCTAAAAACTTGGCTGCACAAACATAGACTCTTTTAAGAGCCACCCTATATTATATCTAATTGTATTTTGTCATATATATTTTACATTTAAATAAGAACTGTGGTACTTTCTAGATAATTTTGCAAAGGTACCGTGGTACATCATAAACTTTAAAAAAAATTATAACTCAATTAAAATACTTTTCCCTACTGAGTTTACTAAACTGCCTCATTTCTTCCAATGCATTAAAAATAGAGTAGTAAGCTATATTTCACGTAAAAACCACAGAACAAACAGAAAGTGTGGTCTAAACAATAGGGCTGCCTTTTCATTTTGCAAGTGCTTTGATTAACCAATAATATTGTGTTTCGTCAGCGCCATGTACAGCAGTGTACAACGGCCCAATATGTCACTAAGATTTTGTCCCTTATAACTTAAAAAACTGCTGAACCAAATCACATTAATTAACAAAAAGCACCCTTTCCACACCATAATCTATATTCCTGCCAAATGTCATGTAAATCCGTTCAGCTATTTTGTCGCTACGTCTCTGTAAAAAGTCTATAGAAAATGTATTGGTGGAAAAATGTGTTTTAGGAACCCCCCTCCCTCCCTTTTTTTCTGTGCACTCCCTTAACTAATCACCCCAAAACTTTTCATCAGCCAATGTAGAAAAAAAGAATAAGTCTGCAAAGTTTCATTGAGATTCATCAAATGGTGACAAAGTTATTAGCAAGCAAAATCTGAGGAATTCCTATCTGTGGGAATCCCAACTATAACTACAATGTGGCTACCACCACACTGTAAAATATATATCAAGACAATACATTACCCTTTCAGGCTTAGAGTGGCACATACATTATGCAAAAAAGGAAGCAAGGAGTTCTGGGTCCCCAAGTTTTAGGTGGAGAGCAGCTCCTTTATATGGAACACTCTGCAACACCACTGACACTAAAACTGCTTACCCCAAATGTCTGTTTTTCTAGCTGAAGTTGTAAGCATAGGATTAGCAAGTGCCATCCACGCCGAGCTAAAAAAGTGACTAAGTCCTTTGCCATTTTACAGCAAAGTATTTAAGCATGGGATTTACTAGTGCCATCCAAGCCGAGATGAAAAATTACAAAAGCCTTTTACCACTCCAGGCACAGTATTACAGCTTTGGAATGGTAAAATACCATCCAAGCCAACCTGGAATGAATACAAGCAGTCTGTTTTTTCTAGCAGAGTTTCTAAGAACAGACTCTGAGAATACACTTCTTCAACTTATGCAGATTTGTTGGATTTCCTAATAAGGACTACAGTGTAACCCGGAAATTGAGACAGATTTATAAGAAGATTAGGGATGGCTGAGGAGTTCTCCTGGACAAGTATATAAATCTGCTGTGAAGGAAGTGACCCGATTAGGGCCACCCAGGCCACTCGCGACCACCTCTCAGCCTTCCATACAAATGAAGAGTCGGTCAGACAGTAGAGAATACAAACCAAAGTTATTTATTAGAATGCACTTGAGCGGAGTCCGGTTTGACCAGCCTCCTTAGATTGCTGCAGAGGGACTGACCCTCGCCAACATTGTAATACCAGATATACATTTCCAATACCCCCAAAGGCACGCCCTAACTGGAATTTTCCAGTTAGTAGCTAATGAACAAAGGAGACATAGAGGGATGAACTACCATCCTGAGACCGGGTACATGCTATCTCAGTTTCAAGATTACTCTGCCTGCCCACACCGCTCTGAGCTGTGGGAGCAAGCCTATCTAGACGGAAAGGTATGCAATAATATGAACAGTCTATTCATTAGTACAGCAAAGCTCAACTTTGAAGGAACAGGGGAAAATAACATCGAGACTGCTTTCTGCTGAGGGAAACAGAATGAGACAGAAAGGGTTTCGATAAGGATACAAAATGGCGGCTGAATACAAAATGGTGCTGCAAATTCTAGCTTAAATCGCACAATGCTAGAAGGAGTCGACCGAAAGCATTTTTCAGTCCAACAGACCCTCCTTTTAGCATTTGCTAACAAATTTGTCTAGTGTTAGGAAACAAATAACTTCTTGCAAATTAGAAATACTACTATTACATGTTAATACACACATTATCAATATTCAGAAATCCCTTCATCTATAGACATCAGGTCTTGAATACCCTGCATCATCATGGCCGTTGTCTTTTGGTCATGCACTGGAACATTCGGTCCGAGTGTCAGTGTTTTTACACAGTAAGCACAGCAAGCAGGAAGGCAATGTATGCACAGGCAACAGGTGAAAGTTATACCAGCAATTGCTACTAGGAAGATAAGGATCTTCCAACCCCATGATGCTAGTAGACCCCAGAACCAACCAAAAAGAGTCCAGGTTTCATTCTCTTGGTGGATGTCAGATGCAAGCCTATGCAAGTTCTGTATAGCAGCATATACATTAGGGGCGTGGTCTGGGATGTACACGCAGCAGCTGCTGCCAATGACGCGACAGGCCCCTCCGCGGACAGCAAGGATGACGTCTAAAACCATCCGGTTCTGTAAAGCAACAAGCCTCGTAGCCTGGAGCTCAGCTGTAATATTGGTCAAAATTCCTGCTGTGGTATTAATGACCCCTTCTACAACTTTGGTGAGCCGACGAATGTTAAGGCTATTGGACATAGGGCCCCAAAAGGGTAGGATGCCCTTCATAGCATCTGTGAACTGCTGCAGAGTGGTGTCTGTCTGATCTATGTCTTCTGTATTAATAACCCTTCTAATTCTGGACAGATGGGCACTCCTACGCTGCAATCAATGGTCCTTATGGTAATTGGGCGGTGCTATGTACACTGGGGGAAGGAGGAAAGAGAGGTAACATATACCTGACCATCCCCTAGGGAGCCAAACATAAGCTTGAGACCCACAAACAAAGTAGACATTATGCGGTGGGAGAAAAGGCGGGTTACTGTTTGTGCTCAACGTATATGTATAGTTGCAATTACTCTCTCCCACTTTTACCTTCCCAAGTCCTCAAACACAGAAACCAGCTGTTGTGTTGACTAATGACAGCGGCATTGCCTCATCCTGAGTAATATTGCGCATTTGAAAGGAGCGAATATATTCAGTGAAATTGAACCCCTGGAAATCCAACATTTCATTTCGGAGCCATGTTACATTTTTCTCTCTCTCATATATATTCATACAAGCTGTCGGGGACAATGTATCAGGAGTCCCTTGTTCTTCTGGGGTAAACCCTTGGTGGACACGTATATATTCTAACACTGTGTGATAATCAGCAGATGTCATATTCATAGTAGAAGAATGATAATGAATGTATACCATAGTAAACAATTCAAACCACCCCTCGCAGCTTCCCAAATAAGACAATGGCAATGATAACAGACTTTCACTCTTATGTGTAACTGAAGGGAGCAATCCGCAGATCCAATAATTAGTGACATTAGACGTATCATGGGCTTGGTGGAGCGTTTGTAAAAATACATTATCTACATATATCTTTCTGTGTTCATCTTTATGAGGGGCCAAAGTAACAAACATGTGTTCAGGGGGAACAGGCGTTGTACCAAGCAGAGAGTGCACAGGATATTTCTCCTCAAGGAACCATACTATTCCAAGTACCGCTATCAGGGAAATCAGAACAATCACCACGAAAACTGTTTCACTCTTTGTGGACCAACTGGACCAACCAGACTCATCCCGCCCTAAACGGCGTGCTGCAAATGGCTGTTCCTCCTCAACAGTTGGGCGACCAAATGGATACATTGTAGTCAGAGGAAAGGAAATGCAATGGAGCTGATAACAAGGAAACAAGGGGCGAATGTTCCCAGTGTCCTTCTGAGCCTCACTGGTAGACTCCTATTGTTCATCAACGTTGGCGCTGTAATCACCGGCGGTGGAGCTAGGCGATCCCAGCTCTTTGAATAAATCCCACGTCGCTCAGAATAAGGTACCCCCCTCCAAGGGAGCATGTTCAATTTATCCTGTCCAATGTCTGAACAATGCACCAATCTCTCGTCTCCCTATTCTACTGTTGCCTGTTATCGAGTCCATCCCTGCTAATCTGACTTTTCCTTTGGTGCACTGTTCCTCCGTCGGGGGCGCAAATTGTACCTAGCTACTCCAGGCACAGAAGGGTCAGTAAAAAGGGGCTCAGACAAAGAGGGGCCAATGGGCTGGGACTCAAGCACAGATGGGCCAGCAGAACGGGGCTCCTGAATGGCCCGGACCTCAGGGGGCACTGCTGCATTCAACACTGCATCATTCTCATCCTTCGTTTGGGTCCATGTTAGCTGGGCATCTGAGAAGGGGACAAAGCGGGGCACCTGTTCCCACTCCGAGTCCCCGATGCCATCAAGGACCCATTGATCGTAGGGCAGGGGCAAAGGCACTCTGCGGTAGTGTTGGGTGTGAATCCAGTTCTTAAGGCCGGTGACCTTCACGGCGGAGCGGGTGGCACCTGCACTGGCCACTTCCACCGCAGCTCCAGGCTTCCTTTCCTCTGGAAATGGCAGACCAAAACAAAATCACCAGGCCGAATATCGGGTCCTGGCCCCTGAGGTGCTGGCCAAAGTGCGTCTTGGATCTGTTGGTGAATAGAATGCAGAATTTTAGTTAACTCATATTGGTAGTCTACCAACAGAGGATATTCTATTTCTGAAAATTTATGAGGCCGCGGGACGCCCCACACGTTTGCTGGGCGTCCAAACACGACCTCATAAGGTGACAGTCCTGTCCTAGAGTGTGCCGTGACTCTCGTAGACAAAAGGGCTAATGGTAAAGCATCTGGCCACTGCAACCCTGTGTTCTCCTGAATCTTTGCCAATTTCAGTTTGAGAGTACCGTTGTACTTCTCAACTAAGTCTGCTGACTCTGGGTGATGTGCGGCATGAAATTTCTGTTTGATATGTAGACCTTCACACACTAACTGGACCTTCAAATTAAAATGGCTGCCGTTATCACTCTAAATCAAGCGGGGCAAACCGAAACGAGGGAAGAACTCCTTTAGGAGTGCTTTCGCAGTCACCACGGCTGTGTTTTCTTTCGTGGGGTAAGCCTCAACCCATTTACTGAATGCACAAACAACCACTAACACATATTTCAAATTGTTGACTCGCTCCATTTCAATGAAGTCCATCTGGAGGACCTCAAAAGGAAAAGTGGGAGGTGCAAAATTACCAGGGGGTGTAGGGGTACCTTTCCCAGGATTATGCATCATGCATACCATACAATATTTGGCCAAGTGGGCGGCGGTCCTTGGGATATTGTCATTCTGCCATACAGGGTCTAACAATTTACAAATGCCTTTTGCACTGATATGGGCTGGCCCGTACGCCATAGTGACTACAGGGAGGACATATGCATCTGGTAACATCCATCTCTTTTTCCCTCACTTATCCGTCCAACACCCATCCTCATCCAAACATGCTGTGCTTTCCTGCCATACTGATAACTCTTCAATCGTTGCTTCACTTTGAATCTCCTTCACATTCTCTAGCGTATCCTCAAACATAGTAACCTCGTGCAGCCACCTAGCGGGACCTGCTACAAACATCTTTTTCATCTTCGTTCGAGCTGTCTGATCTGCAAATGCATTCCCCTTACCCACGTTGTCAGTAATTGCCTTGTGGGTGCTGCCCTTCACTATCGCTAATTTCTTGGGGAGTGTCAAAGCTGACAAAAGCCTATATATCAAAGGGCCATGCTGGATCTTCATCCCATGGGAAGTGAGAAACCCTCTCTCTGCCCACAGCCGTCCAAAATTATGGGCGACTCCGAAAGCATACTGGCTGTTAGTATAGATATTGACAGCCAGTCCCTCACTCAACTCCCAAGCCCGTATAAGGGCAACGAGCTTCGCAGCTTGGGCCAACTGATAGGGAACTCGTGATGTCTCAACTACCGTGTGCAGTGTTGTGATAGCGTATGCTGCTGTTGTAGTGCCATCTGGTAGCTTGTATTCATTGTTTGCTATGTGAATATGGAAAAAAAAAATCAAAATAACGTGTGACAATTTATGTTTGCCAAATAAAGGCTCAAACTTTGTATGAATTGAGCTATTCAGCATTTCTTGCAGTATTTTACAAAAATGGTGTGTTTATTGGATAATGTGAAAATATTGAACTTCAGCAGTGCATCCAGACACCGAGTGAACACTCACTTGTTCAGTATTATTTATCGAATGGGCTGGTTACCCTAACAACTGGAGTGCACGCATACGAGAATAAGTTTTAGTTTTCCAAAGAACATCACAAACTTGGTGTGCGCTAACACTTTAATTGAGCTTAAAACAAGAGCCATCAACATATAGTTCCCCTTGGGGGTCAGATAAGGGGACATCAGTCAGGTCTACCCGTCCCTTTGTTTCCTCCTCTGTCCGAAAAATACAATAATGTATATCAATTTCCTCACTCTCGGAAGGGAGTGGTAGCAACGTGGCTGGATTTAGAGTGGCACATCTTTTAATCGTGACATGTGGTGCAAAGAGGGTCAATTCATAACCAGTCAGACGTGCGCTGGTGAGGTGCTGTGTCTTGGTTTTATTCAAAAGTGTGTCCACAGCATGAGGTACCATGACTGTGAGATCCGTATCAAGTACGAGCCCAGCCGATTGCCTTATAGAGATGGCCACTGCCGCGACCGCTCTTAAACAGCTTGGTAGGGCTCTTGCGACAGGGTCAAGAGGTGCAGAAAAATAAGCACACAGCCGTTGCTTACCTCCAAGGGCCTGTGTTAAGACAGAAAGCGCACAACCGGCCGACTCGTGTACGTACAGCACGAACGGCTTCCCATAATCAGGCGTACCGAGCACAGGCGCAGAGCAAAGCGCAACTTTTAATTGCTCAAAAGATTGCTGTCAGTCAGTCGTCCAAGGCAGGGGTTCAGTTCATGCACATCTTTAGTGGTAAGCGCAAGCAGGGGTTTTGTTAGTAACAAATAATTAGGGATCCACTGACGACTGTAGGAAGTAATGCCAATAAAAGCGCGCACCTCCCTCTGCGTTTTAGGCATACGAATTTTCACAATGGTGCTGATGCGCTCAGGGGTCAATCTTCTACCCTCCTTCGACAGTAGGTGACCTAAATAGGTGACCTCCTGTCGACAATATTGAAATTTAGAAAGGTACACTTTATGTCCATGGTGAGCCAAATGTAGCAACAACTTAACCGTACTGTCTTTGCATCCCTTTTCAGTGTCAGAAGCTATTAGTATATCATCCACGTATGGAAGCAATACATTACCTGAGGGAAGCGTGAGGAAGTCCGATTGGGCTTTCAAGGCTTGGCTATATATACTAGGGCTCTCAGTATAGCCCTGAGGAGCTCGACAGAATCTAAAGCGTCAGCCAGCCAGGGTAAAACAAAACAAGTGTCTGCTGTCGGGATGGATCAGGATACTAAAGAATGCATTTTTCAAGTCAATGACAGAAAAGAATTTAGTAGAGGAAGGAATCATCGTCAAAAGAGCAGTAATGTCAGGGACCACCGGGAACTGAGGGACCACTATTTTATTAACTGTGCGCAAATCAATCACAAAACGATAAACATCTGGGTGATCATCAGGGGAGTCTGAAGATGCCTTCTTTAGAATGGGAAGCATAGGGCTATTACACACATTTGCAGTCGTCTCTTCAACCACTCCCGTCTCAATCAGATCCAGTATAATCCGCAGCAAAGCTTGCTCCCCTGCTTATGGTATTTTGTACTGGGGAATACGAGGCAAAATGGCATTGTCTTTAACTTTAATGGAAACCGGGGGAATTTGCAATAGTCCTACATCCGTGTCACCTGTTGCCCACAACATGGGCGGCACATCCTTAAACTCAGCAGGAAGGGGCGCATTTTTGGACAGACCCTGCTTAGAGCTGACCACATTCGGACCCATTGTCATGTAAACACCTTCCGGGGAGCAATAAATGGTTGCATGCAACTTCTTTAATAAATCTAGGCCCATTAAATTTTCTCCACAGTTTGATGTCAACAGGAATGGTGAATCCACAGTAAAAGGACCTATAGTCAGCGTAAGAGGTTTTGAAATGGGGCTTACAACCGGTACACCAGAAAATCCTACCGAAACGTTAATATGACCAGACAGAGCTGCCCCAGGGACCAGTGAACAAGAAACAGAGCTATTCATTGCACCTGTATCCACCAAGAATTCCTTAGCTGAGCCATGCAAATCTGCAGTAACATACGGACCGCGCTGATCTACAGGTATCTGGGCTGGTCCCTCACTCTGTCCCTGGCTATCCTAGCTGTGAGACATCCCTGTCGCCTTGTCCAGATCATAATCATCGTGGTAATACTGGCCACCCCTGTTACCATCAAAGTAATTACTATCTGAGGGATCCTGCGATGTGGCAGCATGCTGGGCTCTGTCCTGTCCACCAGCTCCACGACCCCGTCCACTAGAACCTCGTCCTCTAGGGGCCGCAACTTTCTGCAACAACACAGGACACTCGCTACGCCAGTGTCCCTCCTTCTTACAATGTGCACACTGATTTGGCCCTACAGGCGTAGTCATCCGGCTGGTCCGAGACAGCTGGCGGGCGGTACCACCTCTACCATTCCCCAGAGAAGCCTGATGTAACAACACCTTTGTCTTCAATTCCTTGTGCTTTTTCTCCACCTTCTCCTTCTCCTCATTTTCCCTGTGTTCATAATACTGTGCCATACTCAAAATTACAGAAGGGGAGGAGGTCGCCCAATTGCTCTTCGAAGCCTGTAACCAAGCCGCAATCTCTGGGAGCAGGTTTGTGACAAACCTCTTAAATAACAATCGAACACCTCCCTCCACTGACAAATCCTGTCCGCTAAAGTCCAGAAACACACCCTCAAACCGAGTGAAAAATTAGACACACTTTCATCTTTCTTCTGATGACATGCCGTTAACTTTTCCCAATCTACTCTTCTTGGTGGATAAGAGAATGCATCTAACAGATAATTCGGCCAGGCAAGGCTAGTATCTCGGCCCTAGGCTTCTCACAAGGCTTCCTCTCCTGATCCCATGCTTTAATCTGATCCCAGATACCACCCAATTCTGTACTGTGGTTCTGTGTGTGTACCTGCGTCCAAATATCAACGGGTACCAGTAAACCAAAGAACATTTCAATATCCGCAAGCATCATCACTGTCGATGAAGCTGCCTCTGTCAATTCCTTATAGTACGCAGTAGGATTTTTCCTAGGGTCGGTTAACTAAGTCTTAAGGGACAACACCTCACTCCTCTTCCATGGGGTATAAACCCACTGTTTTTGGAAACGGCCTCTACCTTTGGTCTAACAGCAACATTCTGCTGATCCCGTAGCTCCGGTAGTTCAGGGTGATATATGGGTTAGACTTCCCTCATCGGACACTGGGATACTGTCTTCGGGCTCTTCTCAAGCAGCCTACTTCGGTAAGCTACCAGCATTGCGACACTACCAAAAACCTCACCAGGCGCCATACCAGCAGCATATACATTGTCCCTAATATCATAAATAATCTGAGGGGCCACATCATTGAAACACTGTTCCCAAAATCCAATCAAAGTAGCCGACATGTGCTTGAGGGCATGCTGCTGCACAAACGGCTCATAATCTCTCATCACACTCCACACATCTTCCGTACTATAGATGGGGTTACGAGTCCACTGAGCGGCCTGATTGGCTACCACCCTTTTCTCTTCATCGCCCACATCAGATCGTATCAATATCTGCCCCATTCGCTCTCTAGCAGTCGCCCAGGCCCAGGCCCCGTCCCCTGACCCACGGACAGGCGTTCCGCTACTCAGTACCTTAGGGGAATGAAGGAACAGGGAAGGGGTAATAACAGAAGGAGCAGGCACCAATGTCGTTAGTGACTGTGTTGTGGGTGTAAGGGCTGGAGAGAGAGACGTCGACACAATTGGCGTAGCAGGGAGACTAGCAGTCATAGCCGGCGCAGAAGGTGAAGCCACAGAAAAGACAGAAGGCGCGGTGGCCAAAGCAGCTAGATCGCTAACGGCAGAAACAACAGAAGCAGAGGAAACGGGCTGTTGAGGCTGGGGAATGGCGGGATATATTTTCTGCGGGGCGTATGGGGATGGAGGTTGAGTATCTAACAATTCCTCCACAAACGTATCATTTTCTTCTTGAGCAACATAAGACTTTTCACATTGCAATCGAAACTTCCTATCGGCACACTCTATCCCTTTCTCTGTTTTCTCTCTATCATACGCTACAGCTTTCTGAGTCACTGTCTGCATCTTTCCCTTCCGGGCCTCCTTCTCTGCCTTCATTCGTCTCTGTTTAGCTTCCTTTTGCCATGTTCTAAGGGAATCAAACATTGACTGCCTACTTCATTTTGCAAACAATTTATCCTGCAAAAAATTATGTTTTTGTTCATCGAAAGGGCCCGTCAACGGCCACTGCAACTCGGCATTGTCCCTCGTATATTTGTGCCATAATGTACTAAACATAATAGGGCCAAGGCCGTGTTTCACGTACATCTCAAAGTTGGGAGTGCCTTCTGGAGGCGCAGGATGACTTTCTTCCAAACGAGCATCAGTAGAACAACAACGACAACCCATACAACACAATTTACTAAAACAGGGCCTTTTTACAAGAAAACTAGTTCACCATTTATGCCGAGCAGATATTTGCAAATATCTTACCAAAGTTGGTCCACAGACCTCACCAAATACAAACCAAAGTAGTACCATGTTCACAAAGAACTCAAACAAATTCAAGCGCTTGTCCAAAAACGGTCTTCAGACCGCACCAAATACAAACCAAAATGGCGCCGTAGCCACCACAAACCAAGGCAAACTCTCCTGGTGCACACAGGTCGAACCAATTTATTCTCCACTGCCGACTCTTCAGACCAAACGGTCAGATCCAAGAGTTTTGCCGTTCAAGACCCCAGCCGGGATGACCTCTGGCCGAGGCACCGCCCGGTCAGACGGGGCAGCTGCGAGTACCAGACTCTCTCGTGCAGGGATCCCCGGTCCGCCCGTCCGACCTGGCATGGCCCGACCTCCCCACCCGTACGCGGGCAAGGAAGGGTCACTCACCCGATGGGGTCCCTTTTCGGGCGCCAACTGAAGGAAGTGACCCGATTAGGGCCACCCGGGTCACTCGCCACCACCTCTCAGCCTTCCATACAAATGAAGAGTCGGTCAGACAGTAGAGAATACAAACCAAAGTTATTTATTAGAATGAGCTCGAGCGGAGTCCGGTCTGACCAGCCTCCTTAGATTGCTGCACAGGGACTGACCCTCGCCAACATGGTAATACCAGATATACATTTCCAGTACCCCCAAAGGCACGCCCTAACTGGAATTTTCCAGTTAGTAGCTAAGGAACAAAGGAGACATAGAGGGATGAGCTACCATCTCCGGGTACATGCTATCTCAGTTTCAAGGTTACTCTGCCTGCCCACACCGCTCTGAGCTGTGGGAGCAAGCCTATCTAGACGGAAAGGTATGCAATAATATGAACAGTCTATTCATTAGCACTGCAAAGCTCAACCTTGAAGGAACAGGGGAAAATAACATCGAGACTGGGTTTCGATCAGGATACAAAATGGCGGCTGAATACAAAATGGTGCCGCAAATGCTAACTTAAATCGCACAATGCTAGAAGGAGTCGACCGAAAGCATTTTTCAGTTTAACAGTTGTTTGTGTGCAGTGGGAGAGCATTGGCACTTGCATTCTGTGGCAGTGATGCTCTCCTTAAATCTGATCTGGATACTTTGAATCTCTGAGAGTGCTTGTCTTCATTCAGAGAGCTATGTCTACTATGCTTCACATTATGTCAAAGCGCTAACGTAATAGTCCAGGGAGACCTTTTGGTCACAGCTGAACTCACTGGATTCAGATTTTGAGCAATCCCACATGAGGAATCCAGAAGAAGTTTCACGAGAGACCAGGCTTGATACTGATTGGTGATTTTGCTTGTGGGTTGTGCGGATTGTTGAGTGGGTGAATGCAAAAATGACTCAACGGCAGAAGAACGGATGGAAGATTGAGTACATATATGAATGGGTGAGTAAATACATAGAGAAATGGCTGAATACATGAATGTATGGATGGATGAATGGGTGAGTGCATGGACAGATTAATGGGTATGATGAGTGGTGAGTGCATGGACGGCTACACTCATGGTGGCAGGAAGATATTCTCAACTCCCGCCACGGTTACTCACTCGCCCAAGTACTCACCTATTCATTCATCCCTGCACCCAGTTAATGAACCATTCATCGCACCACAATAATCCTCATCAACTCACTCACATAACCCCTACTTTCAGTGCATCCATTCATAAATCCTACGCCAACCAACAAACCTGCCCATCAATTACCAAGCACTTTCAATAATGAAATGCCAAATTCTCCGTGAATGCCCTCAGTAACGGTTGTTGGTTTTCACTCCCAGTGAAGAGCTTCTGGATCTCTGAAAACACTGGTGCTTACCTGTATTAAACTGTCTTCTCCAATCACTGTCACAGACCCCTCGGGGTATAAGATGCATGTTCACTGACAACAAATTTCTATTGCTATTTTACCTTTACTCTGCCATGCTAATTAGTGAAGTAAATCCACCAATATAGCATATGCAAAAGAAACAGTTCATTATTATGTGCTCAAACAACAGATACTAATCATCAGCCTTTGAAATGAAGATGCATGAAAAGGAAACAAAGCCAGAATGCTTTCTTTCAATCTTGCTTCAGATCATTCCATCATAAAGCTGTCTGCACCTAGACCTAAAAAACGAGAGAGAGCGGTTCTTAGGCACGTATTCCATCAAAGTGAAATGCAAAGTAATTTCCAGTCCCACCATTCAGCACGAATGGAACTACAAATGAAAAGCACATCAGGCGGACTGCCTGGGCTACACTGTGCCGATGGTGAGCATACGCACAGTTCTGTGGCATCACTTTTTCACAAAGTGGTATAGTTAACAGAAAAAGGGAATATTTATAAATGTTAGGACTAGGAGAGCTTTTTGTACAGGGCAAGGCGGGACTGGACATGCGAGACAGTGGAAAATAGACTGGCAGGTGGAGGGACAAACAGATGCTTTTAGGGCTGGATAGAGTGAGCGATTCTCAGCACAACCATCCTTAAAAGCAACTGTCTTGAGGGAGAGGTGATTTTTATTATACAAACGTACACGAGTTTCTCCTCTGGAGAAAAATGCTCCTGGGTACTTTGCCAGACCCAGAGGAAAAGGAATATCTCTCTTCAGAATTGGCGCTAAAACCTATGATGGTCCTTATTCCAAGTTGTTGGGTAAATTATGACTACTGTGTAAATGAAGATTTGCTAATGGATGGCAATTCCGAGATGTGTAGTATTCACCACGTGACGTGACTATACTAGGTAGTGAGATAAAGGTGAGTTGTCTTAGGCACTCAGGGGCATTTGTACAAGCCCCTATCGCCACGGGAACGTCACTTTTTATGACATTTCCGTGGCGAAAGGGGCTTTGCCTTATTTACAAGGCAGCGTTAAGCCACTTAATGTGGCTTAACGCTGCCTTATAAATAAGGCCCCCTTTCACGCTATGCTTAGCGTGAAAGGGTGGGCAGGGAGTGTTGCGGTGGGCGTTACATCGAAACACCCATTGATTTTGACGTTGCCCCCTATTTACAAGGGCAGCGTAAATGGGAGGCAGCGCCAAAATTAAGACCAGGGAAAACCTGGTCTTAACTTGGCAAAATGAGGAGAAATGCTTTATTTCTCTTCTTTTTTGCTTTTTCCATGAGTGCTGCCTTGTGCAGCACACATGGAAAAAGCAAAATATCTTGGATTGTTTATGTGTAGGAAGGTGACCCTTCCTGCACATAAACAATCCTTAAAAAAAATGACATTTTGTAACTTCTATGTGTGCTGCATTAAGCAGCACACATAGAAGTGACAAAATGGCATTTCAGGAAATTGTTTATGTGCAGGACGGGACACCTTCCCACACATAAACAATCCTCTCCAGCATGCAGACACCATTGCACTATGGTGCAAGGGTGCCTGCATTGGCGCTACACTGCTAAGTGTAGCGCCAGTGCAGGGGGAAACGCAAGGCTGCACCATATCCTTGGAAATATGGTGCAGCCTTGCGTTTCTGAAGTGGCGGAGTGAGGCGTTAAACCATGACGGCTAACGCCTCACTCCGCCACTTCCTTGTACATACGCCCCTCAGAGTCTATTGTAACAGGAGCATTGCCATAAATATATCTGCCAAACAAGGGGTTCCTGCACAATATATAGAGCCAGATGAAGCGCCAGGGTTACACCAACAGAGGGGGATATTCACAAGAATGTGCGATAAACCGCCAAAATAGGCTAACGCAATTTACCATATCGCCGTCTATCGCGGGAAAATAACTCCGTGTCAACGTCGTATTCCCAACACGGCGGTAACATGCGATAGTTTCCCGAGCACGCCTCAAATGTCCGCGATACAACTACCGCGACGGCGATAAAAAGGAAACCCGAACGTGAAAAAATTGCAATGGGCCCAACTGCGATAAAAATCCAGCGAAAAGCAGCGCCAGGCCCGCAAGTCCCACGAGTAAGGCGGGAACAATCACTATAAAAGCGGCAAAAAAAACCACCTACAAAACACAAACAACTGCGAAGCACCATGGAGGGAGCCGGAGCAAGTACAGAGGACAACCAGAACCCCACAAGCCCCAAGGAGGACCAGCCTGGGACCTCTGGGACAGGGAAGGGCAAGGAGAAGAATAAGAGGAACACGCGATTCAGTACGCAGGAAAACCAGATCCTCATTACGGAGGTGACAGAACACCACCACCAACTGTCCATCACCTCCACTGTGACATTGGCAACTAAAAATACAATATGGCAGTTCATCTTGGCCAAGGTGAATGCAGTCGGAGTGAAGAGAAGGGAAGTGGACGACTGCAAGAAGCGCTGAACTGATGTGAAGTGCAAATCCAAGCTGAAAATCGCTGCCAACCTGAGAGCAGCAATGCAGACTGGAGGTGGGAGCCCAGCGACACACCAGGAGCTGGATGAGATGGAGGAAATGGTGAGCCGAGTCATCATTGGGGAGACGGTGGCAGGAGTTGGTGGACCGGACACTGCACAACATGACCCGAGCCAACAGCAACAGGGTGAGTAACGACCAGGGACTGGGGGGACGGGGGGAGATGGGCACAATGGCACACATGCACAATTATGTAGAGCACATCTGCAGACAAACCATGCCCAAGAGTCACAACTCCGACCAAGAGCCCAATTTACCCAAGTCTGCAATATCTCAGCACTGTATAAGCACAGAAGTGAAAGGCACACCGCCCGAAAGGGAGAAGGGCCAGCCAAATCAGAGCTGAAGGGGCAACACACCCACAATGCAGAGCACACACACATAAGAATCAGAGCACCTCAACATTGACAACAATGTGGTACAAACTGCAACACCCTCACAACAGAACAGAGGACACAACTGCTGCCGCTTGTGTGTAGAAAATGGCCATTCGCATTTGGCATAGCAGGAAACTGTGAGATGACAATGGACAAGTACAACCCCACATCCCTGATGGTGTAGAAATGTCAACTGTTTCGCATCAAATAGGCATCTCCTCACAAACAGTCACAATGTACATTGACATGCAGTCCGTCAGTAAACCTGTACAATGCGTGAACATACATGTGAACACAGTGTCAATCTGCATCTCCCCTTCACATTGCAGAGGGAGAATCAACACCTCCTGCAGGGCAGACACAACAACTCAGCACTGATGACAAAGAGGACCTCCCCAACATCGACACCGACGCCCTCCAGCAGCTCATGGACAGCTTCAGCACCCCACCTCCAGGAGCAGGGCAGCACAGCTGCATCGAGGAGACCCCACCCCCTGCACAGACCACACAGGAGGAAGCACCGACCACCGCGGCTGTCTCCCAGGACCCCACGACCAACACATGGCATTCCAACGCCGTGTGTCAGGGTGCCAGGAGAAGATGGCTGATCAGCTGCGGGTGGGGTTCGACCTCATGGCAGCCAAACTAGATGCCATACGTGGGTGTCTAAGTCCCATCAGGGTCCACTTACAGTCGCTAACGGACACCCACTGTCCGCTCCATGCCCTCCAACAATCCATGGCTGACATCGCTGGAGTCATGACTCGGAGACAAGAACACCTGTCTAGTCAGAGTGGCTCCAGCGATGTCAGCCGGGAGTTGGGGCACATGCGGAGGATCATGGAGAACATGGAGCGGATGCATGCGGAACGATTGGCTGCCACGGCTGCACACCAGCGAGATGTAGCTGGGATCTTCCATGCCAAGCAGATCCTCATCATGGCATTGCCGCCACACGGCCTGGCGCGGATGAATGCTGCTGCTACTACTCCATCCACATCTCCGCCCCCTGAAGTGTCAGTGCCACACAGTGCGGCAGACCAAACACCACCACCCACATGTGAGGCACCTGACACATCAGAGGACGAAGATGATGATGAATCTGGCTTGGTGGTGAGATTGAAGTGGTAGCATACATCACCGCCACATGGCCTGTTTCAGCTTGTTTCTGCCCTCTGCATCATGCCCTGGAATAACATCTTCCACTGCCCCCGTTACACTCAGCGACACTCACCTTGGACCACGACATGGACTGCCATACTTGGAATGGTTACCAATGACACAGCAATCACACTGCGGACTGAAGTCTTCCTCTTCCGATGAACCTGTCAATCCCAAAGGACTCTTGCTCGCCCTCCACGGGGCGACAATGTAAAGTGGGGTTTGCATGGCCCTATACAGGTCCAGCTGAAGCACCCCACTGAATGCGAATAAAACCCTCAAATTCACACTGATGTGTCATGGCCCTGATCAATTATGCATGAAAGTATTGATGATTGTAGGGACAGTGATTCCACATAAATGGTACTCCCTTGGTAATGCTATTAATGCGCATGTATGGCCGTGACCCAGATAGGCAGTGAGACACACATCGTCATTCAAAACAACTCACATCACAGTTGAATACAAGTGAATGTGCGTAGACTTTATTAGCATATGCGTGTCAGTACGGGCAAGAGAAGTGCCACAACATGCGGAGCAATGCAACAGCATGTCAGAATGAGGAACGTTGCCAAGCGCCGCTGTCCACTCCGGGGGAGTGCCTCACCTTTCACAGGTGTGTGTTACCCCGCGTGGTTCTCCGCCCACGTATTCGGGGTCCAGGCGAATGCAGCCATGTCCACTGTTGTCGTGGGATATGTGACCAGAACACCAAGATGCAATAAGGCGTCGGGACATGTGCAATGGGTTCCAAACTGTTGTGGCTGCAGGTATGTAGTTTCACGTCCATGAAAGCGATTGCAGCTTCGTAGGCAATCATCTCCAACATGAGGTCGTTGTCGACTCCATCGAACAGGACGGCGAGGCTATCCATTAGCAGGTCCGGACAGATGTGCTGCGTCCACCCCCTGTCACCAATTAGCACCACGTCCCAATAGGGGAGCGGCTCAATGTGGTCACTGCACACGAGGAGTTCTGCAATATCCCAGGTCCAGCTGCCAGCATGTATGCCAAGTATACAGGCATCCCATAGACGGGTATCACGGTGACACTCCTGGTCGTGGGCCAACAGGGGGCGCACACACATGTCGTAATCCAGTTCGCCTACCGTCCTGTTGGATAGGCAGACATCCATGGACCACTCGAATATGCACGATCGACAATGCAACACAGGCTGAACGCAGGTGACGTGGCAAGGCGGAAGCCTAGCCGGTAACTGACCCACAGCACTACCAATAGCAGTGCCCCCAGTAAATGCAGCATACGTGCACGGTACAGTTCCACATGACAGGGGTTGTGCATGTGTCCGGGATGTTCTGCCATTGCGTTACTGGCCCTGGTTGAAGCGGCACTGTTCTGACCTGCGCCAGTTCTGTGGATGAAATGCCACAGCTCGGATCAATGAGTTGTTTAAGTGTGCAACCGTTGTACGCCTGGGATGGTGTGGGAGTAAGTGTGAAGGCCATTCCATGCAAGGTAACTCCGAGCAAGGACTTCTGTGTGTGGGGTGTATATACGTTGGTCTGTCGTCGGGCTGTGTGTAGTGTGGGAGTCGTCCTCAACTGCTATCGTATCTGTCAGGGGGTGCCGGGCACATGCAATTCCGAGGTCGGATGTGCAGATGTGCTTCCGCCTGATAGTTCAGACAAAGGAGCTTTCATCCCTGATGTCAGTTTGTCATCTGCTTGCATTCAGGAATTGTGATGTGGCTTGTTGGGTGTGGGGTGGGATGTGTGCGACTTTGGGATTCATGTTTGACATGACTTGCATGTGGCAAATGAGCGGCACCACTGTGTGTTATGTTGCCTCACAGCTGCTCCTCCCTCCCCCCGGGCCTATTCACTTGTGTACGCTGCGCGGTTGCATCACTTGCACTCCAACGGCACACCATTATCATGCCTGTCTGTGCAAGTCCACAAGCCTGACAAGGACACTGTGTTGTTGGCCGTTGAAGGTGGGCGGCCACGTGACTGTAGGCCTATGGTAAGGATAGTGCGGACACAGATGTAGAGTTCATGCCTGGCTGAACTCGCGCTGCGATTAAGGCTAGGCATTTGGCTCATGCTGCGGCAATACAGATACACACAACACTTGGCATGTATGAGCCAAGACCCCGAGCTGTTTTGCGCTCCTTCATTTCACCGTTCGTGTGAGCCCGCCCTCTGGGTGCATGCTACATTGCAACATTGTCAATTGCGGGCCGGGTGGCGCCGACACTACAACAGAGACAAACGCATTGGTTACTTCCTTGTCCAGGCCAGAACTGGACCACGCCCTGAGCCCCGGGCTAATTCTACACACCCCTGCGCTGGACTGACGTACGCCGGCCCAGCCCACTCCGCTTACGCTTACAGGGGGGGGACGACAGAGCTACATGTCCAAGGTCTTACCCACTGCCTGAGGAGACATGCTTGCGTCCGCTGTCCACAGCACGATGTGATGTGGTAGGGCCAGGGGCCATCACGCATTCATAATGACCACACGGACACACTTAGATGTATGGTGGAACTGGCTACGGGCACGTGCGCCCGGACCCTTTTTATTACCAGGGTCACATGTCCAGTGACGCCTGTGCTGGATGGGTGTGGGGTGAGTGTAAGCGCAGCCCTCAGGGTGTGGTTGGTGCTGGCAACAACTAGAACAGTGATCATCGGATCACACACACAGATTCAATCATAAAGGGTCCATGACTTGAGCTGCACTGAGTTCGTGGCACCGGAAGCGCTCGGCGGGTGCGTGGCCTGCGATGATGCGTCGTCCGGGCGGGCCGCACTGGAAGCAATGTCTGTTGCCTACTGGTCTGCGCCATAAATAAATCAAGACTCAATTCGAATTGTGAGCCCTGCTGACCGCAGTGTAGGCCGGAGGCAGCGGTCAGGAAGGGCCCACAGCCACGTGGTGATGACTTGTGGTGCACAGAGTTTGTGGCACCAGATCTGGAATCACACACACAAGATTCAAACATAAAGGGTCCATGACTTGTGGTGCACTGAGTTAATGGCACCTGGAGCGCTCAGCGGGTGTGCAGCCAGCGATGATGCGTCGTCCGGGCGGGCCGCACTGGAAGCAATGTCTGTTGCCTACTGGACTGCGCCATAAATAAATCAAGACTGAATTTGTATTGTGAGCCCTGCTGACCGCAGTGTAGGCCGGAGGCAGCGGTCAGAAAGGGCCCACAGCCACATGATGATGACTTGTGGTGCACTGAGTTGGTGGCACCTGGAGCGCTCAGCGGGTGTGCAGCCAGAGAGGATGGCGTGTCCTCGCAGGTCAGGATTGGATTTGATTTGCGGGCCCTGCTGACCGCAGTGTAGGCTGCAGACAGTAATCAGCACACACATAACTCCGCGGTGCTGTGCTGCTGGGGGCCTGTGTCGCGGACGCCAGCGATCGGCTGAGGAGGCTGGCGGTAATGGCGGCGGACTCGTGGCTGGGTGAGGGGCGCCTTCCTGGCAGACGCGTTGGCCATCCGGGAAGTGAACCACGCCCAGAGCCCCGGCCTATTTATTCACACTCCTACGCTGGCCTGGCGTACGCCGGCCCAGCCCACTCTGCTTACGCTTACAGGGGGGGACGACACGGATACATGACCGGGGTCTTCCCCACTGCCTGAGGTAACCTGGTTGCGTCCACTTTCCACAACACTACAAACACCAGCAGTATATGTCCTCATGGACATGTCTGTGCTCTGCATACTGTAGTCTGTCCAGCACATCACCGCACATCACCGCCACACATTCTTATTCATGGGTGACTTGCCTCCTTCACACATACTTGGTTCACACCTCTCCCCACATTCTGCAATTGTGTGGCTGAGGGGCCATGCCGTTTTGGGAAGGTCAGCTGTCTCGTTCTGCGCTGCCTCGGTGGTAGTCGGGGGGGGGGGCTGGGGGTGGTGGCGGTGGGTGTTGTGGCCCTCTTGGGTCTCCGAGCTGCATGGTCAGTAGCTCCATGACATGTGTTGGTCTTCAGATGTGTCTCTGGGCTGGGCTCCCTTTCATGCTGCAGGTTGTCGTCCGGCTTTACACCACTAAAAGGCAGGTGTTAAATCCCTGCTGCTAACGCGCCTTATCGCCTGTTTTTGGGTCGCATCGCGGATCTGGCTGGTCGTTGAGAATATCGCGAAGTGGTGTTTTTGCACGGGTACGCCTACTCTGCATATCATTAGCGTTAGTTGTCGCTCTCATCCGTGGCGATGTTTTTTGCGGCAGCTATCGCTGGGAAACTGGCGATATCAGCAGTTTGCACCAGCTTGGGAATAGGGCGATGAATCTATCGCCACTTTTGCGGCGCTCAAGTGCCGATAAATCGGCGATAAATCCTTGAGAATATGCCCCAGAGTTTCATCTGGCTTTACTAATGTAAACCTCTGATCTGGTAGCTCATCCACTAATGGTCGCCCTGCCAGAATTACAGTTACCCAGAGCTTTCTTCTGCTTTTGAAGAACCATTAAGTTGAAATGTCATTGTTCCCAGTATAGAACTGCTCTGCAAAAATATTCAGAATCAAATCCTGGAGCCAGGAGAGCGTAAACCTGCTCTTTGTAAAGATGAAACTGCTATAGAGCAAGACGTCTGAGAGAATTAACATTCAGTGCAAGTACAGTAAATAATCTGGCCAAAGACGGTGCTTGTGGTTGTATTCACCTTAGGAACAAAGGTGTGTAGGAGACAGTAAGCTCCAGTGACTGTAGAATATAGCCCATACTGTCAGCCTCTGTTCAGAGACGTAGTTTTCCGTTTTTGTGTCTTTTTACAGCTGTTTCCCATTTTGACCTGGGAGATTAGTGAAATAGCATGACAATCTATAAAAACCCAAAACAGGGCAAATGTGGATTTTGCTAGCCTAAGGGGAGGAACGGTCATGTAGATATACCAGCTTGACTATCTCTAGCTGGTCTTACTTTGATTCATTAAATCAGGACATCCAGAAAGGAATCACATTATTTGGTCATCATCAGGAATTGGTAACATCTTTTGTCCTGCAAACATCAAGGTCTACAGCATCTGAAACGCTGTTCTCCTCAGTGTCACGAGTAATATTGCCAAATCCCTTCTGGAGACAGTAGGTGCAGGTGCAAAGACTGGCCAGTGATAAGTGTTGTCAAGAACAATTAAAACTATAGGGATCTGCACATTGGTCATAAAAATGAAGGAGGTGGAAGGCAGATGAGCAACGCTTCTGGCGATGAGGGAGTCTGAGGACACTAGAGGAGCTGGGAATATCTCCTTAGGTGACAGTGAGAAGCATTGCAAAGATTCAACCTCATGCTCCATGGTAGAACACAAAACTTAAATGGTTGTAGTTTTCTTCATGGAATAAAAATGAACCTCCATATTAGCGAAGATAGTAGTGGCACTGGTAATAGTAACAGTGCAGAATGGCTGCACCCTTTTCATCAAACCCTTCTTCTGTCTTTATTGCAGAAAAGGTGAAGCGTCTAAACAATAACCTGAAATGAGATGCTACACAGGAGAATGAAAAGCTCTTTCTATTCTTACTGATCGGTACAATTTTGTTCTTAGAGATGCATGCACTAGGGGCTTACCTCCTGAATAGGGAGTAGAGGGGCTCATGAGAGGTGACCATCACACTGGCACCAACATGTGATGCTTAACAGTACCATGCCTAGTCAGAAATCCCTCATACCCCGATACAGATAGTGGCTTCCTGCCACAAAGATGAAAGTCTTCTGTGTTTCTGATGCTATGTTTGAAATATCATTTGTCCTGGGCAGAATGGAGAGAAATCTCTGAATGAAATTTCCACAAGCAGGACATGCAGGCCTTGGGCCTGATTACGACTTTGGCGGTGCGGCGCTGGGTCATCCCTGCCAAAGCCATGGTCGGGCCGCCCACCAGATTAGGAGTTTCCTCCTCTCTGGCAGGCTTTTTTTTTTAGTGTTCCCACAGCGGTGCCTCTAGAAATAGGCACCGCAGTAGAACGCCAAAAACTGTTCCTGAATGGCATGGACTGAAAAGTGCATACAGGGGGTCAGATGTGCCCCCCTGCATGCCCTCCAGGGCGCAGAGGCACAAGGGGGCCCTGTAGGGTCCCCTTTGCACCAGGGTTTTCATGGAGGAGGAACCGCCATGAAAACCATGACGGAGGGGAAACTCGCCAAGCATATTGATTTTATTTATTTTATTTTTTTATTTTGAAAGTTTTATATAGCGCTGGCTAGACCCAGAGGTATCAGAGCGCTTTACATGAGAAGATAATATAACGCAAACATGGCATACAAATAGATAAAAAGATAAAGAAACAACGTGTGAAATATACAAAAACAAAATAAATATACAGGTGCAAGAGCTATACACTTCAAGTAACTAGGTATATGATGTTCGGGGGATGGACAGATAATACTGAACAAAATGTAACATGGTGATTGGGGATCAGGTGCAGGTCACAGGTTCGGATCCCCAATGATAATTGGGCCAGACATGGCGTATAAGTAGATAAAAGATAATGACAACAACATGTGAAATATACAAATCAAGTAGATAAACAAAACAAACAGTTAGATAAATGAATCAAATAGATAAACATGGGTAGGAGCTATACAAATCTAGTAATTAGGACGATGATGTTCATGAAATGGACAAATATTACTGGACTAATATAACATGGTGAGATTGGAGATTGAGTGCAGGTCACAGGTTAGGATCCCCAATAATAATTGAGGAGGTGGATTTTGAGGTCTTTTTTGAAGTTGAAATAGGAGGGGTTGCAGCGCAGGTTTTTTGGGAGGGCATTCCAGATGATAGGGGCATTCCCAGAGAAGGAGCGTGATTGTGTGGATTTCTTTTTATGCAGTGGTGGTATAAGGAGGAGGGAGTTGGTGCTTCTCAGGGGTCGTGTGGTGCTCGCAATGAGGAGTTTCTTGGAGAGGTACTGTGGAGTGTTTTGGTGGAGGACTTTATGAGTGATGCAGGCAGTTTTATATGCAGATCTGCCTTCAATAGGGAGCCATTTAAGAGATTTGAGAGCCGGGGATATGTGATCGAAGCGTTTGCAGTCTGTAATGAGCCTGGCGGCAAGGTTGAGCACAGCTTTGATTGGAGCAAGGTGGACCTTGGGGATTCCGTTGAGGATGGCGTTACCATAATCAATACGTGAAAGAACAAGTGACTGAACTACAAGTTTAAAATCATTGGTGGGTATAAAGGGTTTGATTTTCTTGAGGTGACGGAGAGTGAGGAGGGCTCCTTTAGCAGAGCTTTTGGTGTGGACGTTAAGGGTTAGGGTGTTGTCGATAGAAATACCAAGAGATTTGACGGAGTTGGACAAGGTGAGTGAGCAGTGCGTTAAGGTCAGAGATCCATGATTGAATGGGGAGAGGGTTGTTTTTAGGGGAGAAGAGAATGATTTCAGTTTTATTAGGGTTAAGTTTGAGATGAACCAGGAACCAGGTTTGGATTTTGGTGAGGGTGTTGTTCAGGTGTAAGATGTCGGCATGAGTTTTAATCTTGTAATAGATTTGGGTGTCATAGGCGTAGAGGTGGTAGTTGATGCCTGCTTGTTTAAGAATGAGGGTGAGGGGTTCCATAAAGAGGTTAAAGAGGGAGGGAGAGAGAATAGACCCTTGGGGGACTCCAAGGGAGACAGGAGTGGGGTTAGAGAGACAGTTTTGAATTTTGATTTGCTGAGTTCGGTGTTGTAGGTAGGAGACGAACCATTTGTGGGCAGTATCATTGAGGCCGAAACGGGTCCTAAGCACATTGAGTAGGGCTGTATGGTTGACTGTATCGAACGCTGCGGAGAGATCAAGGAGGATAAGAAGGCAGGACTCTCCATTATCAAGTGAGTGGTGGATGTCATCGACCGACATTGAGCATTGCCGGTTTCGGTGCTGCAGCCTTTCCTGAAGCCTGATTGAAAGGGATCAAGTAGGTTGAAGTTTTCGATGTGTTTGTCTAGTTGTAGTAGGACACATTTTTCAAGGACCTTTGAGAGAAGTGGGAGGTTAGTGATGGGGCGGAGATTGTTTAGGTCATTGGGGTCAGCATTGGGGTTTTTGATTATGGGAGAGATTTGTCCAAGTTGAAGGGGAGGTGGGGACACAGCCAGTGGAGAGAGAGGTGTTGATGATTGTGGTCCAGTATGGGGTGATGATGTGCTTAAGGGCAGGGACAAGGTTAGAGGGTAAGGGGTCTTTTGTGTGGGAGGACGGTTTAAGATTACCAATTATTTTAAGGACTTCTAGTTCAGTCACGGGGAGGAAGTTGAGCAAGGAGGCATTGTTCTTTAATTGTGAGTTAGGGAGTTGGTTTCCGGAGAGGTAGCAGGGTCAGCTGGTCGAGGGGATGTGGGGTAGGCATTAGAGGTGAGGACGGTTTTGCATTGGGAGTTGGAGGGGAGCTGTGTGAAGCGGAAGGATTGATCAATTTTGGCTATTTTTTCTGAGAAGATGTGGGAAATTTCTTCACATCTGGCTGAGGAGGCGGTCAGATTTGGAGGTGCGGGGAAAGTTTGGTTACGAATGATTTTGAAGAGTTCCCTAGGTCTGTTTTTGGCATGATCAAGTTGAGTGCGGAAGAAGGAGGCCTTTTCCTTGAAGATGTGTTTTTTGTACATGGATCTAGCATGTCTGAGGAGTGCAAGATGGGCGGGAGAGGGATGGTGTCTCCAGGTTCTTTCTGACAGTCTGAGTGACCGTCTTTCGTTATTGAGCTCGGTATTAAACCAGGAGTTGGAGGGAGTGGTTCTTTGGTTTTTGAGTTTGGGCGGGGCTAGTTGGTCCAGAATACCAGTGACAGTATTATTAAAGTGTTCAGTGAGCTCATTGGCATTTTGTGAGGGGGGAATGAGAAGAAGTTGAGCTTGGAGTTTAGACTCAAGAACACCCGGGGGGATATGTTTTAGATTTCTGGTCAGTTTCTTAGGTCTGTTAATTTTGGAGTTGGGGAGATATGCATTGGTAGCAATGGTGAACAGTATAAGGTGATGGTCGGACCAGTCAATGGGGACGATATTGGTCACGGAGGCCAGATCTTCGTTGGAAAGAATGGCGTCAAGGATGGCTCCTTTGGGGTGTGTCGGGGACAGGCATAGTTGTTTGAGTTCATTGATCTCAAGTAAGTTGGTGAGGAGGGGGATAGTGGGATCATCTGTATCGTTCCAATGGAGGTTGAGATCCCCAAGAAAGATATTTTTTGAGTTGGATAATGAGGATTGTGTCAGGAGCTCAGATAAGTCCTCGATGAAGGGCTGGTGGGGGCCCGGAGGGCGATAGATGTTGTGTAGGCGAATTGGGTGGGAATATTGGGTTGTCAGTTCAGCTTCCAGGTATTCGCAGGAGGAGTAGCCAGAATTATTGACAAGGGATAGCTGAAGTTCATTTTTAAAGATAATGGCTAGACCACCCCCAACTCTGTCAGGTCTATCTTTTCTCAGAATAGAGTATCCCGGGGGGGGAGAGTAGGTCAAGTATGCTCGTTGAGTGGTCTTTGAGCCAGGTTTCTGTGAGGAATGCAATGTCAATGGATTCGCTCAGGATAGTTTCCGAAATTTCCGTGGCATGTTGGACTGCGGAGCGACAGTTGACAAGCATACATGTAAGTGGTGTGGGGTTGCATATGGTGGGTGGGCAAGTGTGGATCGACGTGAGTTGAGGGGGTGGTCTGGGGGAAGCGGGGGAGGAGGGGATTCTATTAGTCCCTAAGATAACAGGGATGTGGGAGTAGGGGAGTGGAGAATTGGTGGTTTGTAAGCTAGGAAGGTAAGAGTTGCATAGGTCGGAGAGGTCGGACGGGGAGAGATGGTTCGAGGTGCGGTGAGGTCTATGTATACGGCAGCGGAGAGGAGTCGATCTCCAATGATTGTGTTTGGTGTTAGGGATTTTCGAGGGGAATTTTTGGGGGGATTTTTGGGCAGGGCTGGGTGGGGATTTTATGGTGAGGGAGGGTTCTGGAGCTGTGGGATATAAAGTCTTTCCTGAATTGAGAGAATTTAGTAATCAAATTAGATAGGTCAAGTTCGATGTTGTGTAGGCTCTGGGCAATTAAGGTGAGGGGAGGTATCGAGGGGGTGGTCTGGGTTAGTTACTGAGGGTGGATTGATGTGTGGGGGGAGATAGGGAAGTGAGTGTGGAATGAGGGGTGACTGGGCTGTTAGGTGTGAGGGGTTCGGTAATCAACTTGGATAGGTCAAGTTCAGTGTTATGTAGGCTCGTGTCAATTGGGGTGGAGGGGGGTACTGAAGGGGCGAGGGCGGGGGGTAGGGAAAGATCTAGGGGTAGGGAGTGGTCTGGGTTAGTTGTAGAGGGTGGACTGAGGTGTGAGGGGGGAGATAGGGTAGTGGGTGTGGAGTGAGGGGTGTCGGTGCTGTAAGGTGTGAGGGGTTGGGCTAGGTTAGACATGAGGTTAAGAACTTCAGGAGATGTGGTCAGAGAGGATAAAAGGGGATAGAGTGAGTGGAGAGCGGATATATTGGGGTGGGGGGTTGTGTATTTATCGGGGGTTGGGATAAAGGATTGGGAGGCGGAGTTAGGAGGGCTGAAGGGGCAGGATAGGGGGGATGGGGAGGAGAAGAGGGTGTACGGGATGGGTAGGTTGATGTCTCCTGACCGCCGCAACACAGCCAAGGAACGGCGGTTCCCTGGCAGCTGCGGTGGGGCAATGGCGGTCCGACCGCCCTAATCGTAATAGGGCGTTCGGGAGACCGACGCTGCGCCCCACGAGTCTTTTCGGTCCATGGACCACCAGACTCGTAATCGGCCCCCTTGTAAGAATCCGCCAGATAAAAGAAATAGCTGCACTATATGTGATGCCTGAGGAAAAAGTGACTTACCTTCACTAACAATATTTCTGGTGGCTACAGCAGGTGTCAGACTGTATCCGAAAACATTTTCTCCAACAATACCTCTCAAGTGCTACCAGGTGGAGCCATGCAGCCTCTGCTGCAACTCCGTCCTCATAGGTTCTGATGACACTGAAGAATAAAAGGCACGCTGGGGTCAGTTCCTGATACTTTTTTCACTATCTATTGTGGTACCAAGGTAGGACCTGAAAGAGCACCAATAAAAGCGACAGGTCAGCATAAGATACATTTGCATACCTTGGGATCTTATTAATCATGGCACTTCCTCATGGGGAAGAGCAAAAGTGCAGAGGAATCTGAAGGAAGATATGTTATCAACCAGCAATATTGTTATGGAAGGTAAATATTTTTTTCTTCTGAATGATACTTCTTTCTGCAGATTCATCACCTAGTGACTGAGTCCCAAAGCAATAATATCATACGGGAGGTGGGATTGAGGAGACTGATTAACAAGGAACTCATGCTACACAACCCTGGCAAAGTGCCCATCACTGCATGCTTGAGCAGAGGAAGTAGTGTTTACCAAATGTATGTAAGGATGAACATGTGGCCATCCGGTGAAGAAAACAGCCAGAACATTTTTGGTGAGAGTTAAAAAAGCAGCCATAGCTGTCCTGGAATGGGCATGAATGCTGGCCTGAGAGTCATTCCTGGATAAAGGAATATCATATTTTAACACCCCACGAGAAATCATCTTCAGGAAACGTATTTTCATCTACCAATCCTATTTGCTCGCAGGGGCTACCCGAGGTTCAGTATGGGATCTCAGCACTAGAAGTTCACTGTTCTGTGATTGGTACTGATGACTGCTCCATGAATATTCATCAAGGTGTTGACCATGGTAGCAGAGGTCAGGAGTCCATGTATTTCCATACCTGGACAACTGGCTGATAAAGACAGGGTTTCCTGCGTCAATCACTGTGATCGAACAGGGTCCAACAGAAGACTTCAGTTCAAACACTGGGGTTTAAGCGTTTAACACAAGCACTTTATTTAAGCTTTTAACTTCTCGAACCTAAAGTCTTCTCTTATTTTTATGTTGGTTTCTTTCCGTTGTCCTCCTCTTTAGATTTCTCTTGACAGATTTGCCTCTATTTTTCTAGGGTCTTTCTTCTGGCAGACCGAATCACTCAGAATGAACAGACAGAAGTGACAGGCATTTGTTCTTTTCCCTGTTTCTGTTTATTTTCCTGATTCCTCCTCTCTCTTCTCCTTTTTCTGTGTATTCCCTTTTGCCTTTTAGCTTTTCCTTCCTCTATATTTTCCCTTTAGTTTTTGTATTTTATCTCTGCATTTCCTGTAAAACCGTAAAACCAAGCTTTTTTCCCTTTGCTTGGCTAGCGAGTAATAAGTAAACAAAATGACACCAAGAAAAATTATTCCTAACTTAGGGGCACATTTACAAGGGCTTTATCTCCGCTTTTTTGGCTTACAAAGCCAAAAAAGAGGAGATAAAACCAACGCCCTATTTACAAGAGGGTGCTAACATGCATAATTGCATGTTAGCACCCTTTCACAACGCCTCACTTTGCATCTCCAATGAGATGCAAAGTGGGCGTTACTGAGCGTACCCAAGATGGGCTACCTTGCAAATATCGCTGATGTTTACATCGCAATATTTACAACGCAGCCCACATGATTTTAGCACACATTAGATTTTGGCGAAAACGGCCGTTTTCGCCAAAACCTAACGTCTGCTAAAATCCTGACTTAGCCATCCCTAACATAGGGGTGGATTATGCTGATACGACCCTGTGGGTCGTATCAGCAGAGTTATCGCCTTTGTAGGGAACATCGCTGGAAAACCAGCGATGTTCCCTGCAAAGGGCGATAATCCTGCTATCTCTGGAATTTTTATCGCCCTGGAGTAACGCGTTGTTAATAACGCGCTACCAGGGCGATAAATACCAGAGATAGCCTGCGATAATATAATTATTATTGTTATTATTGTTAATATGCCCCTTAAGTTTTCCTTTTTGGATTTAAATGAGTGTTAATCAACAGAAGGCAAAAAACTAATACCCCCTAAGAGTCACCTCCTTCCTGATGCCTTACATGCCTTTCTGGCAAACTATTATGGTTTCCTCCTCCTTCCAACCTTACTCCACAAGTGCCCCCTCCATTACCCTACAGGCACCGACCTGATTGAGCCAAGCTTCCCTGAGTACGGGGCTAGCGCCGAGCACCTCCCAGTCCTGCTGAGCCTTGGGAGGCCCTGCGGAGCAAGCGTAGGCCTCCCGAGTTTCTACTCCGATGAATCATTCACCTCGGGTACCTATGGCCTCTCAGAGGGTGATTGGCAACTGTCTGGAGTCCATCTCGCTTCGCCTCCAGCCTCTGTCGTTTCCCCTGAAACCTACCCAGTCATCCAGCAGCTGTTCCTTGGCCTTTTCTCGCACTCCCGGTCCTGTCTCTCCTTCTCCTGTGTCTCCCCCTGCCTCTTCTTGCTCCTGTCCTCCTTCTATCCCACTCCAGCTGCCTGATTTCTGTGCTTTCTCTTCCTGTGTTTCTCCCTGTGGGAAGAATGTAAATCATTTTTCTATCTCTCTGTTTTCCCCTTATTTCTCCATTTATCCTTTCCATCTTTCTAATGGGTCTGTTCCTATTATTTTAGGAGTCAGGGTGGAGGACCCGGTCTTCTCTAATGCTGGAATTACCGGTTAGGTTTTTCTGATCGGAAAAAACAGGAAAGCAAAACAAATTATCATCAGTCATATTGTCCTTCTCCTTTTCGTGCCACAATTTAAAAAAAATATGGTTGTAGTGAAAGAAATGACTGTAGAACTCTGGGATAATGTGGTTTATTTCTACACATCCAGGTGAGTGAGCCATGATCAGTGTGGAGAATAAAGTGGCGGCCTTCAGGATAATAACTGAGTTTCTCAGTAGTCCCCTTAATGGCTAAGCACTCCTTCTTGATCGTATGATAATGTAATTCCCACTGGGAATAACTTCCGGCTAATAAAAAGGATGGGGTTCTCAGTGTTCTGGTCATATACCTAAGATAGAACGGCACCTAGCCCTACAATCGAAGCGTCTGCATGTAAGATAAAAGGTTTTCCTAAAACAGGAGATTGCATAATTGGCTTGGAGGATATGACGTGCTTCACATTGGTGAAAGCCTGTGGGGCAGACCCAGGGGGGTGGTTTTAAGTTGAGGTTCTCTATGATTCTTTTAATAAGCCAGTAAGGCGTGCGGAAAGGTGAGAGTAATTCAGAATGAATCGTCTATAATACCCCAAAAGGCCTAAAAAGGTTCTCATCGCTTGTTCATTTTTAGGGAATGGAACCTAGTGATATCCTTAACCTTTTTCTCTTGGGGCTCAATAACACCGCTTCCCTGCAGGTAACCCAGGTATTTCACTTTGTCAAATGCTAACTTAAATAACTTGGAGTTAATATGGAGTCCAACCTGCTGAAGTGTTTTTAAAATGGCAGTCAGATGTTTTGAATGGTCCTGCCATTGGGTACTAAAATAATAATGTTATCTAAATATGCAGCAGCATATTGTTAGTGTGGTTCCATAAGTCTCTGGATTCTGGAAGGTGGCAGGTGTTCAATGTAATCTAATGGGCAATACTGTTAATTGATAGAGCCCCTGAGGGGTAACAAAGGCAGGTTTCACTTTATCCTCGGTTCTCAAAGGGATTTGCCAATATCCTTTTGTAAGGTCTATAGCAGAGATATACCAAAAGTCTCCAAGTGGCTCTATCATCTCATCTATTCTTGGCACAGGGTAGTTATCAAACTTTGATACTCTACTGACTGCTCTAAAATCGATACAAAAGAGGACGCCAGCATCCGGCTTAGGAACCAGAAGTATGACTGAGGACCAATCACTAGAGAATGGTTCTATGATACCCATTTCTAGCATTTGGGTAACTTCTTTATGTGTTGCCTCCCTTCGAGCCTCCTATATTCTATATGGGCCTTGTTTTATCACCATCCCAGGCTCTGTAATTACAGCATGAGAAATCTAGAGGGGATATCTGAGAAATTATTGGAAAAGGGACACAGGGCATGTATCAATTCTTGTTTTTGAGTCTCACTAACGGCATTACCCATAGAAAGGTCATCTATGGTGCTTCTAGGGCCAGGTGCAGTATTTGTTGAATTAACTCCCAGGGGAGGAGCCCTCAAACATTTGTTAAGAAGATTAATATGGTAAGTTTGATTACAGGATCTGTACATTTGTAATTTATAGCTGAGTTCTCCTATTCTCTCCACTTTCTTGTAAGGGCCTTACCATTTGGCTTTAAGTTTATTCTCACTAGAAGTTAGTAATACTAAAGCCCAGTGGCCTACTTTTAACTCTCTCCACTTTGTTCCCTGATTGTAGAAATACTGCTGCCTCTGTTGGGATTTATTTAGTTGGGGCCAAGCCAACTCACGTAGTTTCCCTAATCTTGTTTGCAGTTGCAGGGTACATTCCAAAAGGGTTTTATCATCCAGGGAGGTTTCTTCCGAGGAATCTCAAGTTATTTCTAGGAGAGTTAGGGGTTGCCTCCCGAACAGTACCTCAAAGGAAGAGCAGTCTAAACTACTCTGGACTTGGTTACGAATAACGTACAGGGCTAGCGGCAATAATTGGTCACAGTAGCAGCCTTTCCAGGTCATCATCTTTTTAAAAGTCAGCTTTAGAGTACCATTATATCATTCCACCAGTACATCGGTTTGGGGATGGCATATGGATGTACGTAAGTGCTTTAAGTTGTAGCAGATTTGTTGCATTAGCATGGAGACAAAAGGGGTACCTTTATCAGTTAAGACCTCTTCGGGTAAACCCACTCATGAAAATATTTCAATTAGATGAGTAGCAATGATTTTGGTAGTGGTTTCTCTCAATGAAACTCCTTCGATTCAGCAGGTAGCATAATGGACCAAAAAAACAAATAACTTACCTTTGGTAAAGCCTTATCTGGTAGAGACTTTATTTAGCCGCAGATTCCTTACCATAGAATTATCTCCAGGTGTCAGACTGGATCCAGAAATTTTTCTTGAGCAGTACCCCTGCGCGCCGGTAGGTGCCGTCATTCGGCTCCGTGTGGCGTTGTCGACGTCATCAGCGACGGAAGTGACGTACGCGGTGCTCATCTCAAATTGTATTTATTTGATTTTATTGCCACACATACAGCAAAGAAACGTAGCGCCAGGTAAACCATATAACAAAATCATGCCATTGTATTGAACAGTATCCCACAATACGGTTCTCATATATTTCCATAGTGACTGTCCCTTGAGCTGCATCCAGTTGTGTTCACTGGAACCGAGCCGTATTACAAAGATAACTACCAATTAAGTATATTATTATAAAATAAAATAAAGTAGAATATGCACACATGAGCATCAACACATCAAGTGAGAGTACGCAGTTATAAGTTGGGGTTCATGTTGCAGCAGCCAGGTCGACTCCGCATGGAGTGAGAATGGGAACGAATCGCCTTAAAGAATTAGACTAGGAATAAAGGAAGGGCATGAGTGTGAGAATGGCAGGAAAGCTGTGGCAGACCCCTTGATAAGTATCCCACCAGTGTGCCCCATATGTAATCAAATCCCTTCCGAGCGTCTGTGAGCTTATCCGTCAATCGCTCCATGGTCAGGCCTTGCCACAAGAGAACATACCATTGTGGCATGGAAGGGGCCAATGGTATTTTCCATGCCGCTGCTAATGCCATCTTGGATGCCCCCAAACACAACCACATAATTGATCCGTCCCCCATCATTCTGAAGTCCCAGCAGGACAAACCCAGGCATCTGAGGCAGGGGGTAGCCCAAGATATCCTTCATCTGGGCTAGAATCTCATTCCAATATGGTCTGATCGAGGGGTAGTCCCACCAAATATGCCTGAAGTCCCCCAAGAGTTCACACTCCCTCCAACAGCGGTCTGAGGTAGCTGGGTAGAACTTGTGTAGCTTTGATGGATGGTGATTCCAGTCATAGATAAGTTTATAGTGGGCCTCTCGTAGACCTAGCGACCTGTTGTGCTTAGGTATGACCTTCATGAGTTTATGACACTTGATGCTGATAATAATATCAGACACATGGCCACTGGCCTACAGGATACTGCTGCGGTAGCGAGAATAGCTGCTGGAGATGTTGTAGAAATAGATGGCATGTACCACCTAAATCATCTCACAATATTCCGGAATCGTCAACGATCCCTCATGAGAAAAAGAAAAAACGCTGATGGAGGTCAGATAGAAGAAAAGAAGATTGAGGCACGGGCTTTCATTGAACTTATCATCTTCATAGAAAACTCAGTAGAAGATGTTTTCTGCTTCAAGCTCACTGAGTTGCGTCACAAGTATGCAGATCATCTTATGGCACTTGGAGTTCAGAAGGTGGTCAACAAAGTTTGCTTCAAGGAAAAGGTTCTTGGCTACTTTTCACAGGGCCAAGTGCAGAATGGTAGAAAGCGTATTGTGCTTATTTTCAACCAAGGCATGAAGCAAATGCTGAAACATGCTTTCACAGACTATGAAGGAGATTCAGCCATATTGGCAAAAGCTGCCAATATCATTTGAGAAGACATCTTGGGATTTTACGAATTTCACTTCGATGCCAACTTGCCACCAAACTGTCAAAATAACTCAGTACCAACAACATGGAAAATGGTTGTTTCAATGTTCTTGAATGGGTCTGACATCAACAGCCAAGACTCGCACAAATCCCAGGAAACTCTTACTATCTCCCAAACAATCATGTTCAACTGCAATAAGACAATAAAATCTGTGTTACAATCTCGCCATTCTTTGTCATTTGAACCGCCACTTCCTTTGTACATAGGGCTGAATGTGCACAACCTGACACGGTCAAGAAAATTGATAACTCAGCTGCACGGTTTGGGATTTAGCTTCAGTTACCAACGCATTCTTCAGGTGGAGAATCAGCTAGCAACTGCTGTTTACCAGAAAGCACAGAAAGAAGGAGTTGTGTGCCCATCTAAGCTTCGAACTGGGATTTTCATACCCAGTTGGTGCAATAGACAATCTTGATCACGTTCCTTCAAGCACCTCTGTCAAGGGTTCTTTCAATGGCACAAGGATCAGCATTTTTCAGACATCAGCAATCTCAAACCCAGGACAGACAAGAGAAGCTATCACTCTTCCTGCAGAGGCCTGACAGTTTCACCCCTGTACCAGCAGTAGCTCTGAACTAATCTACAGTCGAGGTGTCAGAAATCAACTTGACAAAGGTAGTTGTAGGAAATATGGTGGAAGCAATTAAGCATGAGAAACTGTGGATTGAATCATCTCTCCAACTGATTGAGAAGGAGCAGCTAGAAATGGAGAGGGTTTGGCATGTTCAGGCTACCATGCTTTCCATCACACAGAGCCATCTTTGAATGAAGAGCTTTTTCACAGCTTCTGCCTCTCTTCTACGAGAAGGCAGCTTCAGCAGCCATGATCAAGCATGACATGGATGTTGTTTGTCAGTCAACAGAGGTCCTCAATCCCATGCAGATCCCAGTAGTTGCAATGGATGCTCCTCTGTGTTGGCAAAGTACATACAGTGGAGATAGCCCAAGACGCACTGAGAAGACAAGTTTGTGGTGATGTTCGGTGGCCTCCACAGAGAGTTCGCTGCATGGAAAACCATTGGCGACTACCTGGAAGGCTCTGAGTGGACAAATGCTCTGACACAAGCAGGACTTATCATGTCAGGAACAGCCAACTCTTTTCTCAGTTGCTAACATATCAACAGGACGAGACATGCACACCAGGTATGTGCTGTTGCTCTGAAGAAACTTCAGAGAGATGCATTTCTTACATCACAGTCCCCAGACACTGAGCAATCAGAAGAAGCATGGAGACAGGAAATAGTCAGAAAGAGCCCAAAATTCCAGTACTGGGATACCATGTTCAGGATTGAACTCCTTGGTCTTCTCCTTGTCAGAGGCCGACTTTGTTTTTTATGTAAAGTCACTGAAAGCCCTGGTCCCATTGTTCTTCGCCTTGGACCATCAGAATTATGTGTGCTGGATCCCTATTCATATACATGACATGGAGAACCTGCCATTGTCCAACTTGGAATAATTTGTGAAAGGTGGCTACTGGGTTGTTCGTATGACAACAAACAAGTTCTCAGCCATGCCTACTGATCAAGCTCATGAACAGAATAATGAGCTAGTCAAGGGTTCTGGTGGGCAGTTGGACTCACTGAAAATCCATCTGCATTCAGAAAGTGGATGCTAGCAGGTCCTGAACAAGCACGGTTGCTCACAGAGTTTGAAAACTGCTGCAATCTGGAAAATGGAAAGCATTGTCATCATGAAGGCCTTGCAACACAGGAGAGCTTCAAGCAACAGATGCTGAGCCACACTTAGACTATCAGGGAAATGACCAATCCCTTTCTAAATGTAACTGAAGAACTGCTGACTTTGGATTCTCATGATGTCCTCAACCAGTCTGTAGTTAATACAGTGTACACAATCGAAGAGGTTGGTTAACAACAGTGCAAGGACTACAACAAGTCAGTCCTCATTGACTGGAAAAGGTCTATTCACGACCCAATTAGGAAGAACTCCCTCCGGCTATTCAAGTCTCCTGCTCCAAAAATGAGCGGCAAACAAGCATACACGATTGCAAGTCTGAAGACAGATGTCAACCTTTTCTCAAGACTGCACATCGTCACACAACACCGGTAGTATGATATGAATACTTCTTCAGCCATGAAAACCACCCACTTCCACCGTCCCTGTCTGATAAAGAAAAGCTTCAATTTGGGAATAAGTCTGACCTAATGACATGTTTGGTAAAGACATCAGAGAAAGATGAGCCAAAACCACTTGAATTCGTTTACATTGATGATGCAACTGCATTGTTGCCTAACTTGAAAGAATTGGATGAAGAATAGCCATCTACAGATGTGAATGTTCAGGATCTTGATCCTGAGCTGGTGTCTTTGAAAGAAACAGCTGAGACAGATGTGCCAATTTCTTTTGATGTGAGGTGTTCGATGGAGCTGCTGTGGTGTACTTCGTTTTGCCAACTGCAGGTGTCAGGACTTTTGAAGACTATGCCATTTATTTTTTCATACCTTACATAGTGCAGCAGCTTGATAGCTTGAGAAGGGTGTACATTGTCTGGGACAGGTAAGTCAAAGGAAGCATCAAATACTCTGTCAGAGAGAAAAGAGGAAAAGGAAAGCGAAGAAAGGTTGCCAGTCAAAATAAGATTCCAGGACAGTGGCAAAACTTGTGTGATGCAGACAACACACAGGATTTGTTAACGTTCAACGCCGAGAAGATCGAGAGCAGTGAATTCCCCCCTGGCAAGGAAGTAGTCGCAACTTATGGAGACGGAATTCTGGTCAGAGGCAGTATCCTATCTATGTCAGCCTGTAACCACGAACAGGCAGATACAAGACCTGTCTTACATGTACAACATGCCATGCAACAAGACTGTGTATTGTGTATTCTGCACTGTGGACATCGATGTCGTAGTGATTCTGACAGTAAAGTTTCACCAGCTACAAGACTCGTGTCCCAAGGCCAATATCTGGGTAGCATTTAGTAAGGGGAGGAACGTTTCCTACATCCACATTAATGTCATTGCTCAGACCATGGAAAAGGAGAATTCCACAGCCTTGCTCGTGTTTTACAGCTTTACTGGCTGTGACACTGTCTCGGCATTCCTTGGAAAATGGAAGACACTAGGATGGATGGCTTGGAAATCTTTTCCGGAAGTTACAGCAGCCTTCACCAACATAGCAGTGGACATTAAGAGTGACAGCTTCCAAATTCTTGAACGCTTTACCGTAATCTTGTACCAGAGAACAAGCTAACTGGAGTCAGTGAATGAAGCCCGCAGGGGGATATTTTGTCAGCAAAACAAGACAATGGAAGCCATCCCACCAACACAGTCTGCTCTTCTTGCACATACAAACATGCTGTTTACCAAGCAGGGATCTGGTCCACATGTGATCCACCTCAGCAGGAGCTACCCACTCTGGAGGGATGGGGAAGGAAAATGGACAGAGACAGTCACTGCTGGACCCCATTGTAGACAGCACTACCAGTGGCATCTTAGGCATGTGGTGTACTTGTCAAATGTGGCTGCAAAGCTGCAGCTGGTTCCATAGGCATGTGTGCTTGCAAGAAGGCGCTGTGGACATGCACTGAACTTTACAAGTGCAATTGCATCAGAAACTGAGCTCACAAAAAGGATTTTTTAAGGAAAGTTTATTAAACACAGAACATAACTGCAGATTTCAAAGTGCTGTTTTTACTTTTGATTTTTTTAAAGTTCATTTAACACAGTAGAAATCTGCAATTAAATGAGTTCCATATATGAGAGGTCTTGTTTTACTTTTCCTTCATGTCCTCTTCTGAACTCAATAACAGAAGTATTAATGCTTACCTTGTTCCTCTGTGCCTGTTGCGCAGCCCGATTTCTGAAAAATGTCACATGACATGATCCATGAGCACTGATTACATGGATCCTACCAAAAACTATTAGCATACAACAAAACAAAATTCCACACAAGTTTGGTGCTTTTGTCTAACCTGTTCCCTCAATCTTGCTAAGGTACCTCACTACTGTTCCTCAGCCCTCTCTCGCACTCCCTGTCCTGTGGCGTCCTGTCTCTTCTTCTCCAATTTCTCCACCGCCTCCTCTTGCTCCTATCCTTCTTCTATCTCCCTCTAGCGGCTTGACTTCTGTCCTTTCTCTTTCTGTGTTTCACCTTGTGGGAAGAATGTGAGTCCTTTTTTCTATCTCTTTTTTCCCTTGTTTCCCCATTTGTCCTTTCCCCCTCTCTAATGGGTCTGTTCCTTTTTTTTAGGAGTCGGCGTGAAGGACCCGGTCTTCCCTAATGCTGGAGTCGCTGGAAAGTATGACTCCCTCTTGTTCCTGTTCCCCTCCTTTGTCAGAGTCACAGAAAATCTTCAGTGCACCTTGAAACTGCTTCAAGACTTGTGCTTCACGATCAACACCCAGAAGCTGGACGTTTGAAGTTGAGGTGAGAGAAGGAAACCTTTTTAAAATATAGTTGTAATATAAGAACCTTTCGGGAGGACAAGAGTGAGGGCTGTGGTTATATTTGTTTTAGGAGGATATGAGTGCCGCTAGAGGTGACAGTACCAACAGTGAGATGTTTTGAGTAAACCAGTATGGAGATGAAATGGCGATCTAAGTACCATCCTACAATGACTTCTCACAAAAATCTGGGTGAGCACCCACTTTTGGAATTTATAAAACTTAAAACCAAGTGCTCAAATTGGGAAATCTAGTTTAATCTGAATTTGTATAGTTATGTCAGGGAATAAGTACTTATGTTAGGAGTAGCTCATATTCCTTTAAAATATGTATTTTGAGGTGTACTAGAGGACAGCTTGTTGGGTAATTAAGTGACAAACACTTGTTTAAAAGAAGGGCATCTTAAAAGATAATATGTATCATAAGAATGTCCTTTCAAGTCCTTGGTGGCAGCCACTGTAATAGTGGCAATAATAGTAAAGATTGGGGCTGAGATGCGGTTAGAACACATATAAAGAAAAAAAGTCCGTTAGAACTCCTACCCAAGATATTTCTTTCGATCTGCATCAAACAATGTGCAAAAACTATAGAAATGTGATTTCACTTTTCGTCTTTTGATTGTATTATAAACAATAGATTTCTTATATTTAATGCTTATGAATGTATATGTTGGGTAATGAAATATTGAATTATGCTTTTAAAATACACATTGGAATGTTTTTATTATATGAGAAATGGTGATATATAGTTAATACTTTGTGATATACATCTTTTATTGCAGCGCTTAAGAAGTTGTTCACCACAGCGAAACGCGTGCTGGCTGTGACTGTATTGGCGGGCTGTTGTCTTGTTGGCCATGGTGGTTTTAAATATACACGAAAAAAACAACATGGTGTGGACATATACGCCCAAGAGTTTTGATGAAACATCATTGAGAACCTTGATTCTCTCAATATTGATAAGAATGACAAGACGGAAGACGAGTGTGGATCATACTTTCCTACTAAAATGTTGATTTGTAATTAAGTGTTTTTGTAGAATATAATGGAGACATTGCGAGAATGATAATTAGTTAAAATATATCAAAAATAATTTAGATTCTATGACTGTATATTGAGCTTTATTGAGGTATGGCTCCCCGCAACTGCATACAGACTTTTAACACCCAGAAGTGTAATTTGACACCCACATAGAGGCTGATGTATATAGGAGTGGTACTAGTCAAGACCATTATGAAGGCCTTTCTTCTTGCTCACACATCATTCTGATGTTTATAGCTCAGAAATCAATTGTGGTTCTGCAAGTCCTGGGCCTGTTCAGCCTGACTGCTTTATGCATCCTGCTGGTGCTGCATGTCAGACAGGCAATGAGAGTACTTTATTGGAGTCTAAGACAGGAATGGCCTCTCTATCAGCGGAGCCTCTTGACTCGGATGCACATTTTCAAATCTGTCATACCGGATCAGGTGGATGTGTCTACTAATCTGTTGGTGGGTCAACCCTTTAGCCATCTGGAGTACCAGGCTACGGTGTTCATGGACACCTCTTCGCTTGGCTGGGCACTCATATAGGCCTAGGGCTGCACCTACACATAAGCATTTTGGAGCTACAGGCAGTTCCTCTTGATCTGAAAACCTTCCCTGCTTCCATTTAGGGAGGGCCAAGTTTTGTCTGACAATCAATCACCATCATGCATCACCAACAGGGCAGTATCAACCCATGACCCTTCTGTTTGGAAATTATTAGACTGTGCAGCGGGGTCAGCAATGAGGCATATTCCCATTAGCAAAACCCTGCAGACATCATCATTGTGAGTGCAGATGATCTGAGACTCCTCTCCATAGAGGACCATGAGTGGGAACTTAATCCCAAGCTTTCCAGATTGGGGTGCCCATGTGTGGATCACTTAGCCATGGTCCAGAAAAGGAAGTTTCTTTGTTGGGCCTGTACTATACGCTGCCCTCTGGATGGTCCCCTGGTGGATGCATTCGAGTTCAACTAATCATGGGGCCTGCTTTGTACATTCCGGACAATCCCACATCTACTGAGGTTCCTGCAGAAGGTGCAGTAGGATCAAGCACAGCTCAACATAATCAGCATGGTTGGACAAGAATTTGATTCACCGATCTGTAGGAACTCAGCACTCTGCCCTTTTTCTTTGGTACTCAGAATGGGTATGCTCTCACAGCTAGGTGACCAGGATCTTTAAACTAATCCCCAAGCACAATCACTGGCTGCATGGCGTCAAGATTGAGCAATGCTAGCTGAAGACCTGCTTACCGTCAGAATTTGCAGATGTCATCTTTGGCTGCGGGAAAACACCTCATTAAGTCCATTTATGCCGGCAACTGGAACAATTTTGACAGGACTATTGTGCCCTGGAATAGCTCTGAAATTTTTAGATCTGCTGGTGAAATTGTCTTGCTGGGGAGGCTAGGCTCGGAGTGCAAGCCATGGCTAGGTAGTTTTTGAAGCGTTATAGGCAAGAGTCAGCCTTTTTTGTTTACAAACACTCACCATCAAATCACAAGTCCATGACACTTGGAGATCTCTCAAAATTCTGTGGAATGCATCCAAGAGGTGCGATGGAGCATTACAGCTGTGCCAATGGTGTGTGCCATGGTATTCGCATAATTTAGCCCGCACTTCAGGATCTGTTTGGAAGCATCTAAACTATTGACCAAATCAGAAAGAAGAACTTTTCATGTGCTCAGGTAAACTGACAATGGTTTGTTTAGCCAGCTCCCAAAGGGTGTGGACATATACATCCAAAACGCATGTGCCATCCTAAATGTGCGAATGGCAAGGCTGCCAGAAGCAAAGGATTTTTGCTGCAGAGTCCAGCCTTTAAACAACTCTTTGTCTGGAAAAGCTATCAGAAAAAAACATTTGGGTACAGTTTTGTGAAGGAAGTTTGTAACACCAACTCTCTGGATAGAGGTGTGAAGGCCAGAATTTCAAGTTACAGGGAACAGACCTGTGTCCTCTAGCAATTTGTCTGTGGGATTGGTGGGCCCACGAATGGTTTCTCTGGGGTAGCCAGTAAAGGCTTTAATAGTGCCTCATTGAAAGGTAGCAGAGGCTCAAAAAATGTGCTTCGTTTGTTATTTCTATATTCAGAAATATCTACACAATTCGTTGACAAACATTTAACGTTTGTTTTGTGCTACAAAACAATGGGGAACATGGCGGCCGTCAGCTAATGGCCGCGAGCTCCCGGAAGGAGAGCGTCTTTTTGTAGTCAGCGGTCTCTTCCTTCCCCCCACCCCCCAGCACTTACCAGTGCGCGGCATCTCGAGCTTTGTGCCCTCTCTATCTGATGTGTGTGCCTCAGCGGCCCCTCGGTACGCTCTCGGCTCAGGCGGGCTGCAGGGCTGGGCTGATCCCCCGCTAGGGAGCAGCCGTGAGGAAGCTGCAGAGGTCCTGGGCTGCTACCATCCAGGTCCGGGTCAATAGAGGTAGAGACAGCACAAGTCCAAAGGGGGCTCATAAGGCTGTAGCTGTGTTTGAGGAGCCACAAGGTGTTTTCCAGTCCTCGCAGAGGATTTGGAAGAGTATTCTGAGTGCAGAGAAAGAAGTTCAGTGTGCCCAACCTTTTTTGTCTATGGAGAGGAGTGGACTACCTTCATAGAAGTCTTCTAAATTGTGTGGTAAGGTCTTGAGGTACACTTTACGTACCAGAGCTGCAACAACAGCGTTGAGGATAAGCCCTGGTTGTGAATGCCCCTCAGTTTATGCAGCTCCTTGCACTAAGGAGACTGGGCGTGAGGTAAACTACCTATATAGTAAAACAGTGGAATTGGAGCCTATAGTGGCAAAGCCTGGGAAACTAGGAAAACCGGAAAAAAACTGCCTGGGAAGAGCCCGCGAGGTAGAGATAAAAAGCTCCCGTTCCTGCAGATTAAGGTGACCCCGTCTTTAAAATCCTTCTATAAAGTCTTGTCTGTTCCAACTTTATCCAGTGAAGATAGGGAGGGGAGGGGGGGGGGCAGATATCATCTAATAAGGAAGCTCCTCATAAGTCACCTCTAGTTAGTGAAGCCGACCCACAAATCAAGAGCAATGGGACTGAAGTGGATAGTGGCTCTCCGGACGACCTAAGAAGTGTAGTCCAGATCCCTACACACAACAGATTTTAGGCTCTCGTGACATCCAATGAAATAAGCTTAGTCCCAGGTGGCTGTCAGAGAGCGTCAGAGGCGGGGGGATTAACTGCGGAGCACTCAGAAGAATCATTGGTCTCCATCCTCTTAGGATTTAGGGAGGAGATGAAGAATAGGTTCAAGACATTGGAAGCTAATCAGGCGGACATACAGGCATCTTGCTCTGTTCTCACCCAAAAGTTGGATGAAGTAGCCGTTCGAACCAGGGCATTAAAAGAGGAGGTAGGTCTTACGAGACATGACATCAGGAAAAATTCCTCGGCCTAAGTTTGCTTGCAAAACGGAACCAAGCGTTAAGAGAGGATCTCGAGAGGATCTCGAATCACTCTCGAAGAAATAATTTTAGGCTCCTGAATGTTCCAGAGGCAGAGGAGGGACCCGATATTAAGGCTTTTATAATTAAGTTGTTGCGAGAGACGGCTCTCAAAGATAGACCTGATATCAACCTTTACCTGGAGATCCAATGAGTATACAGAGATCCCTTTAAAAGAAATCCCCAGAGGTAGACGCCGAGGAAAATCTTAGTGAACTTCCTTTCATATTCAGTGAAAGAGGCAATACTGAGTACAGCCTTAAGGAATGGCCCCTTCATGTTCGGTTCCTATTCCCCTATGATTACATCAGACGTATGTCGGGCTACAGACCAGAAACAGTGGGAACTAGGAAAAAGGATAGAAGAATTTCATAAGCTAGGGACAAAAGCTCAGTTGAAATTCCCGGCAATGCTCCGGGTCATGTGGAATAATCAAATACACAATGTTTGAACTGTGGAAGATGCAGAGGCTTTAATTGAACTTATTAAAGAGGGGGCGGTCCCTGAATTCTTACTGAGTCGAAGACAAAGTGCGCTGTGGGGGAGGGGGCAAAAGGGGATACCGCCAAAGATAAGTTGAATTGAATCTTATTCAATCCTCCACAGGGAAGCTCGTCAGGCATTCATGCCTGTTAGCAATGGGAGGGTTTACCAGGGTGGGCAGGGTATCACAGGGTTGCGGTAGGGCATAGGGTGGGGAGCAGTGGGAGAAAAAACAAAAATAAGTCCTCAATGTCACCTTTTCAAATCAGGTCTACCACTTGCCCTGTGTCAGGCTATTTAAACATTAAACATAGGTCCCAGGCCCCTGGATGAGAATGGGTACTAGCAGGGAGATCTCATTTATATCATGGAATGTAAAAAGCCTCAATATTAAAAACCGCCAGAGATTGATAATGAGATACTTAAAGGACAGTCTGGCCCACATAATTATACTGTAACTTTACTAACTGTATAATTAATTAAAATCATTACAGTAAAAACAATCAGTATATAAAAGCTTAAAAAGTGATTTCAAACTTCTGTGCTAGGTAAAAATTGACACCCCTCCCTGAGTCCCACGTAATCGGCCTTTCCCCAGCATTTATGGACATGTTCTTGAAGGCCCCGTTTGTGCCCTGAAGGTGATCTACATTAAGGAGCTCTTGAGCTGCCCACTGTGGCGCACTGAGTGTCTCTCTAGGGGAAATGCTCTCTTGGGGGGCATGCAAGAGGGGCACTGTCATTGGTGCATCGTTCAGTGATCCCATCAGCTTTCATCCGCGGAGTTTACCATACTCTTCCCCAGGGTTTTGCTACTTTCGTTGGCTACTTTTAAAGCTGTCCTGATTTGATGGATAAATTTCGCCAGTCTCGCTAGAGCCATTGTGTTAGTGGTTGACAAACACAAGGCTGATGCTTCGCTGCACGACTTTATACCCTTATTGATACAGATCGGGCGCAGAAGTCTCCGGCGTTCATTGTTGAGATTGGGACAGCAGCATAAAAGATGCAACCAAGATTCCCTCTTGTAGGGGCACAGTCTACAGATTATGGATTCCCCTCTTCGGGCCCATGCAGGATTGAAATCCGCAATCCCGAGCGTGGTCAGCCTCATGAATAAGATTTTACTTCGGGCCTGTATAGTGAGGGCCTCACTTAGGTAAGGTTGAGCTTTTCCTACCGTATAGGAATTATTCAACGGTTCTAGATGAGAGCTTCGGCGGAGAGATTTAAGGTCTAGATCAAAGGAAATTTCACGCACTTGTTTGTTGACAGCTCTCTTCCAGGCATTCAAGGGGATGTCCAGCCGCGGCTTTCTTCCTCGATCTTCAGTGCTTTGATTGCATTTCCTAGCCTAGTATGCCAGGCCGAGCTTGGCCCCTCAAAGATGGTTCTCAAATGCTTTTTTAGGGAGTTAGCCGGTGCCCTTAATATCCTTAAATATAGCTTAATGATCTCCCCCTGGCAGATCAGGTCTGGCCTCGCCAGGCCTAGCTCCAGTCTTAGCCTTGTTTTTCTTGCTGACCTCGGTATATATAGCACTGACTTGTATGCCTTGACTTGGGCTGAATTGAGGAGAGCGTCCAATTTCCCGGGGAAGTCAAGATGTCCGTAGCTAATTGCTGGAAGGAGCTTCGTTCTTAAAACTGTCAGAATTGGGCTGGCGGACGGGCTGATCAAATGCTGGCTTAGTTGTTTTAATAGATGTTTAACCTTGCTGGCCTTGGAACTCTGCTGTTTTAGGTGTACGTTCGCCTTGGCCCGTTCCGTCAACCAGACCCCTAGGCAGTTGTATGAAGCCACCGAATTGATTTGCACGTTTCCCAATTGCCACAGTACATTCTTTTTCAGATGGTAGGACCCAAAAATGATCACCTTGGTTTTTCCTTGGTTAACTATCAGGTTATTAATGATGTTAAAACTGTTTAAAGCGTTTAGGGCTCTTTGTAGGCCCATCTTCGTGTGGTCCATTATGACTGTGTCGTCGGCATACTGTAACACTGGCAGCCTCACACTTCCTAATCTTGGGGCTACTAAACTGGCTCCTTTTAGGGCCTCCCCCAAGTCCGCTGTGTATAAGTTGAAGAGGATGGGGGCCAGCACGCATCCTTGCTTCAACCCATTCTCCGTGATTATTTTGGGGGAAACTGTGCGGGCACTTGTTTTGACCCGCACCCAGGTGTCCTCATATAATGATCTTATTGCCTTCAGGAGATTTGGTGGAATGCCCCAGTTTTCTAATTTCCACCACAGTCTTTTCCTGACTACTTTGTCAAAGGCTGTGCTATAGTCCACGAAACAGCAGAAGAGCAGGGGATGGTTCTTCAGGGTTGCCTGGGCTGAAAGGTGCGCTAGCGCCAGAACATTGTCCATGGTTGATGCCTGTGACCTAAAGCCGGTCTGGTGCACGGGTATTATGTTTCTCTCTTCGACCCACTTCTCCAGATCTTTCAATAGTAGGCGGGCGTATGCCTTGGCTTCCAGATCAAGCAGGGCAATAAGCCTATAATTCGACGGCTTTAGGCGGTCTCCTTTTTTGAAGATGGGGACCAATATGGAACCCCTCCAGGACTCAGGGGTTATGGCAGTCGAGAGAGTGTAATTGAAGAGCGGGGTTAAGAGTGATGCCCAGAACTCCGGTGCCAGTTTAAAGACCGGTGCTGGAATCCCGTTGGGCCCAGGGGCCCCGTCATTCTTCATGCTCTTGATAGTTTTGATGACCTGTTGGGTGTTTATCCGGACTGGTGAAGTGCCATGAGCATTGGCCGGAGATCTGTTACCCATGGAGACCTTGCCTGGGCTTGGGATCATGACTCCTGACTTTGTGCTAGCTAGCTCGGCTTGCTCGGCTGGGTCTGCCCTACCACTTGTTAGGTCTCTGTTGGTAGGCTCTGTTACATATAGCTGCTTCACATGTAGCATCCAATCTTTTTCTGCAACTCCATTTTCTCTTGAGGGTCCTCGATTGCTCAGCTGGTTTATGTGTCTCCAGAGTCGTGCTGGATTCTTTTGTTTGAGCAAGGAAAAGACTTTGAGCCATTCGCTTTCCATATTGGCTTTTTTGTTTCCCCATAGTTTCTTCCTTAAAGATGCCCTCAGCGATGCAGTTGATGGTCCCTCTATTTGGCTACCCCCTCTTTTCTTTTCTGCGAGGGCCTTACGCAACAGCCTTTTGCGTTCTCGTATATCGTTGTTTGGACAGGTGCTTCCTGGTCTCAATTGCCCTTTCGGTCTCGGGTTTTGGGACTTGGAGTTCCCGAGCTTGGTTTGTAGGTCCTCAATAATGTTCTCCCATCCTTTTATGGGTGAGAGCTCTGGAAGCAGGCTCCCTTCCTGTTTCTGGCCCAACCATGTTTGAAGTGTGTTCCCGGTCTTGTCTGACCACTTGATCCTCCTCAGGACGCTGTATTTTTCCTCCCCACTTGTCTCCCCAATGGGTTGGTAGATGGTAGCTGGCGGAACGTCCAGCTGAAACGCTGCTCTCAATGGCCTGTGGTCGCATTCCTTCCGATCTTTGACTTCAAAGTCTTCCATTCTGGCCACCAACTCTTCGCTAGCCATGATGTAATCAATTCTTGAAGCGTCCCGAAAAGTGAGCTGAGGATGCCAGGAGGCCGAGCGAGCTTTTTTCAGTACGTAGGTTGATATCAGCTTATAATTTTTGAGAAGGTCATGCAGGGCGGCTGCCCTGCCTGATCCCCGAGGGGGTGATTCTGTTTTGTCAAAAACCTTCAGATTGAAATCCCCAGCTAGAATAACCAGATATGATTTGTGTTTGTTTAGCAGGTCTTCTAGGTTCTGTGCCAATGCCTCCAGCTGATCTTTCATGAGAGTCTGTACGGGATTGATATAACAGTTTATTACCAACAGGCGCGTTGGATGTTTATTGAAACTCAAACCTCTGATCTGTAGGGCTTGCAGTCCAGGGGAGTTCAAGGTGATAGCTGTGGCAGCGAGGGCACATTCATGTTTTATAAAAACTGATAAACCGCCAGCTGGACGGCCAAAAAGATTCCTTTTTATGGCTGGGACCTGGTGTTTGTAGTACCCTGCCAAAGGAGTGCTGGACAAGGCCCATGTTTCTTGGAAGCAGATTATGTCCCCGCTTTCCAGGAACTGCTTCAGATTTTCATTTTTGCAGATTTTACTGATCCCTGCTATGTTCCAGGAAATTATAGTTAATTGCTGCTTGTGGATTAATCCTGGCCCAGCGTCTCCTCTGACAGGCTGACTTTTGTCGCAGCTAGGAGTGCTGTGGCCTCCTTCTTGCGAGTCCCATTTGATCAGAGATAGAGGAGGTGGTGCGTATAACCCGATGGTTGTTTTGGCATGAAATTCTGATACCCATTAGGTCCCTTTGGCCCGTCTGGCTTCTGTCCGAGGGTCCTGAGCTGTTTATCCCATGCAGGACCGACCAGGTGGCCTTGCCCCCAGTGTCTGGGGCCAGGACGTGTGGGTATTTTAGATGCGGCAACGTCTGAACTTCAATGCCCCACTCGGCGAGTAGGGTCGAGTTGTTCATGACGGCTTGTTGTATTTCTTTGTTCTTCAGGCCCACCACTGATGAGTCACCATGTGTGTCCCCCTTCGTGCTCACGAATTTCACCCATTCTAGGTCCCCTGTTTGTATCTTGTCTAGGGAATCCAGGTGTTTGAAGAGACGTAAAATGTTGCTCCGGTTCAGGATGTCATGCTGTCCCGTACTAAGGAATCTCGGTGGGAGGACCACCTCATATACGACTGCTGGTGCGCCCACAGTTTGGGCCCTTTCTCCCCTTTCTGTAGCTGACTCTACTGGGGTTGATCCTGTGCTCGTGCTTCCTTGGTGGATTGAGGCAGGTCCTGCTTGGGGCCACTTGCTTTGGCCGTTATTGTTCCTGATGGCAGGCTGAAGCCCCGGACTTAATTGTGATGGATTTAGAGTATCTGACTGTAGCGTTGATATTGCCGAGGCTGTTTGGAAGAGCAATTCTGCAGGAGATGGACTTGTTCCGGCCGTTGGATCGTTGTTTATAGGGTGATTTGGCCTTACTAATGACTTTTGGCTCTTCCCACTAGAAGTGCTTGGTGGTGTGGTTGGCTTATGCTGAATTTCCAAAGGCGGGGAGGCCGGGGGGACCTTTTTGCCCCAGTTTTTGTCGGTGAAAATTGGGTAAAACTGAGTGACTTTTGTGTCCCCTTGTAAGGGCAATTGATTGATCTTCGATGACTGCAATTGTCTCACTTTTAGCTTTGTCTTTTTCTGTTGCTTCTTCAACTTCTTTTTTGCTCTCCTTGATAAGGAGGGTTCATGTGTGTCCGTTGTGCATGAGGTGTGTTCCTGCAGATCTGTTCCAATGGAGTCGCTAGCCCTGAAGTTTAAGCTTTGTATGTCTTTAGGAGTTTCGGGGCTGCTGACGGGATTATTGGTCGTGTGCTCTGCACTTTTGCCATTATCGGCTGTGTTCTTCTGTCCTGATGGAACCCCTGCTGGCTGTGTCGCCTTCGGGGTGAGACTGTTGTGCTTCGCCCGATTGTCTGTCTTGTTTAAAGTTAATGCCTCCATACGCCCTTTCGCTATCTCAACTATGTCTGCTAGAACCTCAGGGAGGGAGGCCCACTTCTCAATGAGATTTGAGCAGCGGCAGGAGCAGTCACCCAGGTTGGAAACCACATGTTGGGAGATCCTGTTGTCTAGGTCCTCCACCTTGGAGCTTATGTCAACTAGGCGCCCTGCAATTGCTTGTAGAAGATCTATTTGCACTTCCATCTTGGTCGATTGCCACAGGAGGGCTTTATTAGTGGCACTGTTTGTCTCAATCGAGGATGCTTTCTCTGAGACCGCATCGGCGCTGCTGTTGCAAATAAGATAGTCAACTTTTGAGTTGGAGGCCCATGGGGACGCTGAGGGCCACGTCAGGTTTGGGGTTAGATCAAGTGTTCTTTCGATCTTTTGTCCAAGGTTGTGAAGGAACGAGGCTGTAAGCTCCCCAGCCACAGGGGACACTGGGGCCAGGGGAGCTGGGTGGGACCGGGAGTTCGTTGGTTTTGGCTATTTAGATTCGTATTGGGGCTCACTAATCTCCGTGGTCTGAGGATCTAAACCGAGGGCGTTGGGCTGGTGGATTTGCACCCTCGTCATTACTGTGGAGCCGCCTTTGGGCAGCGCTGTGTCGGGAGTCTTACTGGTTGTGGTGTCCTGCCCCTTGTCTGTGAGAAGAGGGGGGGTTCCACCCCTGGATAGACCTTCTGGTTGCTTTGGGTAGGGGTGCTCGTGGGCTGCACTAGCCGTTTCCTGCTTGGTCCTGGGTTCCTCGCAGGGGGCGATCTCGTCCTTGAGTGTGCGGGTATGATTGAGCTGTCGTCTGCTATGTTCATTAGTGCTGCTGTCTTGAGCCGGGCGTGGGCCAAAGGGGACAGCATCCTGTGTAGTGCCGTCGTCACTACTGGGGGGGTCGATTTTCTTAATAAGGAAGTTTCTAATCGAGCCCCTTTGGTCTACCTCTTGCGGCATTTCGTTTAAGCGATCTGTTAATGATTTGCTCCTCGTAGTTCTTGTTGTTGTCCCTTTGTTGGGTCGGTGGCTCGCGAGGATTTCTTCCGGGGTCGTGTGCAATTGGCCCTTCCTTTTGGGCCCCATGTGCCAGGTGTACTGCTGGGGTTAGCTTCCGGCTACTGGGCAACTGCTCCGGTTCCAAGTCCAAGTCCCTTGTTGCTCTTTTGTCACTTTTCGTCTCTTTTCGCTCTCTCCACTCTCTCCTCTCTTCCTTTATGGGGGATACGAGGACTGCCGATGCTCCTTTTAGACGGTGCTTAAGCTAGTGGCAAAAGTGGTGTCATTGGAGCCTTTAGTGCTGCCTTGATGATCCCGGGTGCCCCCTGTCCCCCACCTGAGCCGGGAAGGCAGAGGTGAAGGTGGTGGGGAGCAGGTGAATAGAACTGTCAGCGGGGGGGCGGGTGAATCAATGAAACTGTCAGCGGGGGGCGGTTAAGGCAAGCGGGGCTCTCAGGGCAGGTCACAGGCTCCCCCTGACCTAGTCAGGCCGCCTCCGTGGACCCGCCAAGGGCACTCACTTACTGCAGCCGCCGCCTAAAGGCAACTGTGCTTGCCACTACTGTGAGTCCCCTTCTTCGCTGGTGCCTGTCAGGGAGTTACTGAGGCTCGCCTGCTCCGTGCTGAAGTTTGGGGTACCCCGTGGCCCCCACTTCTGTCCCTTCCGCTGATATGGTTGTAAATGTGGTTATGAATATGGATGGCGCGGGTGCCGCTACAGGGAAGGCTGCGGGGGGAGGCCCAGCTTACCGTTGCTATGCGGGGCCCTCCCGCCGTGATGGATCAGCTGGGGCAGTGTATGAGCTGGAGGCGAAGGCTGCGGCTGCCGGGAGCCGGCAGTTCGGCGTTTTTACCGTGTGGCTCCGTGTGGTTTAGTTCAGCGTGACTTTCAGCTGGTGGTAAAACGGTGGTGATGCGGTTCGGCTGCAGCCTTCCCCTGCGTCTCCCGGCGTCTTTTCTCCACCGTCAGCTGCAAGGCACAGTTACGGTCGGCGTGAAAACCCGGAAACCAATCAATCAATCAATCAATCAATCACGGCATTTATAGAGCGCGCTACTCACCCGGGAGGGTCTCAAGGCGCTGGGGGAGGGGGTAAGTTACTGCTCGAACAGCCAGGTCTTGAGCTGCTTCCTGAAGGAGAGATGGTCCTGGGTTCGCCGAAGGTGAGTGGGGAGGGAGTTCCAGGTCTTGGCTGCCAGGTAGGAGAAGGATCTTCCTCCGGCGGTGGTTCTGCGGATGCGTGGTACGGTGGCGAGGGCGTGGCTGGTTGATCGTAGCTGGCGTGTGGGCGTGTAGAAGGTCACGCGGTCGTTGAGGTACTTTGGGCCCAGGTCGTGGAGGGCCTTGTGTGCGTGGGTGAGGAGTCTGAACGTGATTCTCTTGCTGACGGGGAGCCAGTGCAGGTCTTTCAGGTGTCCGGTGATGTGGCTGTGTCGGGGGATGTCCAGGATGAGTCGTGCGGAGGCGTTCTGGATGCGCTGGAGTCTTTTTGAAGTTTGGCTGTGGTTCCGGCGTAGAGGGTGTTCCCATAGTCCAGTCGGCTGGTGACGAGTGCCTGGGTGACGGTCTTCCTGGTTTCAGTGGGGATCCATCTGAAGATCTTGCGGAGCATGCGCAGGGTGTTGAAGCATGAAGATGAGACGGCGTTGACTTGTCTGGTCATCGACAGGGAGGAGTCCAGGATGAAGCCCAGGTTGCGTGCGTGGTCCGTTGGCTTGGGCGCGGTGCCCAGGGCCGGGGGCCACCAGGAGTCGTCCCAGGCGGAGGGTGATGAGCCCAGGATGAGGACTTCCGTCTTGTCTGAGTTCAGTTTAAGGCGGCTGTTCCTCATCCAGTCGGCGACATCTCTCATCCCGTCGTGTAGGTTGGCTCTGGCGGTGGTGGGGTCGTTGGTGAGGGAGAGGATCAGCTGGGTGTCGTCGGCGTAGGAGATGATGTTGAGGTTGTGTTGGCGTGCGATGGCTGCGAGGGGGCTCATGTAGACGTTGAAGAGGGTTGGGCTGAGTGAAGATCCTTGTGGAACGCCGCAGATGACTTCGGTGGCTTCGGATCTGAACGGGGGAGGCGGACTCTCTGGGTTCTACCGGCGAGGAACGAGATGATCCATTCCAGTGCTTTCTCTCGGATTCCGATGTTGCTGAGGCGCTTCACTAGGGTGCGGTGGCAGACGGTGTCGAACGCCGCGGAGAGGTCCAAGAGGATGAGGGCTGCTGTTTCCCCGTTGTCGGTTAGGGTTCTGATGTCGTCGGTGGCTGCGATAAGGGCGGTCTCGGTGCTGTGGTTGGCCCGAAACCCGGACTGCGAGGGGTCGAGGGATCCATTCGTCTCGAGGAAGGCGGCAAGCTGTCTGTTGGCGGTCTTCTCGATGACTTTGGCCGGAAACGGAAGGAGCGAGATGGGACGGTAGTTCTTGAGGTCGGTGGGGTCCGCCGTTGGTTTCTTCAGGAGGGCGGTAAGCTCGGCGTGCTTCCAGCTCTCCGGGAAGGTGGCGGTGTGGAAGGAGGAGTTGATGATGTCCCGGAGATGGGGTGCGATGGTGGCGTCGGCTTTGTTGAAGACGTGGTGTGGGCAGGGGTCGGTTGGTGATCCGGAGTGGATGGAGTTCATCGTGCGGGTGGTGTCTTCGGTGCTGATCGGGGTCCAGTTGCAGAGGGTGGTGGTGGCGGGCGTTGGTTCGGCGGTAGGGTGCGTGGTTTGTGCGTCGAAGCTGTTATGTATGTCGGTGATCTTGCGGTGGAAGAACGCGGAGAGTGAGTTGCAGAGGTCTTGCGAGGGGGTGATGTCGTTGTTTCCGGCGCTGGGGTTGGAGAACTCTTTGACGATGCTGAAAAGTTCCTTGCTGTCATGGGCGTTGTTGTCCAGTCGTTCTTTGAGTGCCGACTTCTTGGTGGCACGGATCAGCTGGTGGTGTTTGCGGGTGGCGTGTTTGAGGGCGGTCCTGTTGTCTGTGGTCTGGTCGAGTCGCCAGGTTTTCTCGAGAGTGCAGCAGTTCTTCTTGGATTCCTTGAGTTCGTTGGTGAACCAAGGGTTTTCTTGCTTCCGGGTCTGCTGGGAGGGTTTTTAGTGGTGCGAGGTCGTCGGCGCAGGCGGTCAGCCACTTGGCGAGGTTGCTGGCTGCTTCGTTTGGGTCCGTTGTGTTGGTGGGTGTGTTCTGGCTGAGGGAGGCGGTGAGCTGCTCGGCGGTGATCTTGCTCCAGCTCCGGCGGGGAACCTGTTGCGGGTGGTGGTGGGTCGCAGTCTTTCTGAAGCTGAAGTGGACGCAGCTGTGGTCGGTACAGTGGAGTCCGGTGGCGTGGCTGAAGGAGATGTGCTTGCTGGACGAGAAGACGGGGTCAAGCGTGTGGCCGGCGTAGTGGGTGGGCGTGTTCACCAGTTGCTTGAGTCCGAGGTTGGCGAGGTTGTCCAGCAGGGCGGTGGTGTTTCTGTCGTTGTTGTTCTCCAGGTGGAAGTTGAGGTCCCCTAGGAGGATGTAGTCGGCGGAGGGCATGGCGTGCGGGCTGATGAAGTCTGCGATGTCTTCGCTGAATAGTGTGCGTGGTCCCGGGGGTCTGTAGATGAGGGTGCCTCGGAGGGTGGTCTTGGGGTCAGTGTGTATCTGGAAGTGTAGGTGTTCGGCGGCGGTGAAGGTCTCGTCGGAGTTAGTCGAGATGCGGATGGTGCTCTTGTGTACGATGGCGATGCCTCCTCCCGTCTGGTTGACGCGGTCCCTCCGGGTGATCTTGTATCCGTCCGGGATGGCTATGGCGATGTCGGGCGCTGAGGAGGCGTTCATCCAGGTTTCGGTGAGGAAGGCGATGTCCGGTGCTGTTGCGTCGAGCAGGTCCCAGAGTTCCACGGCGTGCCTGTGGACGGAGCGGGTGTTCAGCAGGATGCATTTCAGGTGGTTGCTGCTGGTGCTCGACTTGGCGGAGGTGGTGCACGTCCGGGGGCAGGTGAATCGGCAGGTTTGGCAGGTGAAGGGTCCGTGGGTGCGTCTCGGTGAGGCTCGGTAGCAGGCAGGGTTCCGGCCGGCATTGAGTGCGGTGAGTGTGGCGGCGTCGTAGGTCCGTCGAGTGGTGTTGCATCGGTGGGATCCAGGGGTTCTGGCGCTGGGCGCGGTCCAGTCGCGGACGGGCGCAGACGGGCTTGCCTTAGGCGCGCGGCGCGCCCGCTGCGCACGTCCGCTGCGCGGCCGCCATTTATGGGGAGGTGGGAGGGAGGAGCAGCTGGGAGGCGGGAGGCAGGGGCAGCGAATGGGCAGTCAGGGGGGCGGGGCCGCAGGGGATGCAGCGGCGGGAATGGCGAGAGGTAGCGGGGGCACAGAAAGGAAAAAGGGGAGACAAAATCACGGGCACAATGACAATGGGGCAGCGAGGGGCACAGAAGGAAAAAGGGGAGACAAAATCACGGGCACAACGACAATGGGGCAGCGAGGGGCACAGAAGGAAAAGGGGAGACAGAATCACGGGCACAACGACAATGGGGCAGCGAGGGGCACAGAAGGAAAAAGGGGAGACAGAATCACGGGCACAATGACAATGGGGCAGCGAGGGGCACAGAAGGAAAAAGGGGAGACAAAATCACGGGCACAACGACAATGGGGCAGCGAGGGGCACAGAAGGAAAAAGGGGAGACAGAATCACGGGCACAACGACAATGGGGCAGCGAGGGGCACAGAAGGAAAAAGGGGAGACAAAATCACGGGCACAATGACAATGGGGCAGCGAGGGGCACAGAAGGAAAAAGGGGAGACAAAATCACGGGCACAACGACAATGGGGCAGCGAGGGGCACAGAAGGAAAAAGGGGAGACAGAATCACGGGCACAATGACAATGGGGCAGCGAGGGGCACAGAAGGAAAAAGGGGAGACAGAATCACGGGCACAATGACAATGGGGCAGCGAGGGGCACAGAAGGAAAAAGGGGAGACAAAATCACGGGCACAACGACAATGGGGCAGCGAGGGGCACAGAAGGAAAAAGGGGAGACAAAATCACAAGCGGAGGGCGATCTTACCTGCAGGAGCAGCGGGCAGACAACACAGGCGGAGCTGTGTGGTGGGGGAGCGACCTACCTGGCAAGGTCAAGGGTCGCTCTCCTCACGCGCAGCGGCCGCCATTTATGGGGAGGTGGGAGGGAGGAGCAGCTGGGAGGCGGGAGGCAGGGGCAGCGAATGGGCAGTCAGGGGGCGGGGCCGCAGGGGATGCAGCGGCGGGAATGGCGAGAGGTAGCGGGGGCACAGAAAGGAAAAAGGGGAGACAAAATCACGGGCACAATGACAATGGGGCAGCGAGGGGCACAGAAGGAAAAAGGGGAGACAAAATCACGGGCACAACGACAATGGGGCAGCGAGGGGCACAGAAGGAAAAAGGGGAGACAGAATCACGGGCACAATGACAATGGGGCAGCGAGGGGCACAGAAGGAAAAAGGGGAGACAGAATCACGGGCACAATGACAATGGGGCAGCGAGGGGCACAGAAGGAAAAAGGGGAGACAAAATCACGGGCACAACGACAATGGGGCAGCGAGGGGCACAGAAGGAAAAAGGGGAGACAGAATCACGGGCACAACGACAATGGGGCAGCGAGGGGCACAGAAGGAAAAAGGGGAGACAAAATCACGGGCACAATGACAATGGGGCAGCGAGGGGCACAGAAGGAAAAAGGGGAGACAAAATCACGGGCACAACGACAATGGGGCAGCGAGGGGCACAGAAGGAAAAAGGGAGACAAAATCACAAGCGGAGGGCGATCTTACCTGCAGGAGCAGCGGGCAGACAACACAGGCGGAGCTGTGTGGTGGGGGAGCGACCTACCTGGCAAGGTCAAGGGTCGCTCTCCTCCGCGCAGCGGCCGCCATTTATGGGGAGGTGGGAGGGAGGAGCAGCTGGGAGGCGGGAGGCAGGGGCAGCGAATGGGCAGTCAGGGGCGGGGCCGCAGGGATGCAGCGGCGGGAATGGCGAGAGGTAGCGGGGGCACAGAAAGGAAAAAGGGAAGACAAAATCACGGGCACAATGACAATGGGGCAGCGAGGGGCACAGAAGGAAAAAGGGGAGACAAAATCACGGGCACAACGACAATGGGGCAGCGAGGGGCACAGAAGGAAAAAGGGGAGACAGAATCACGGGCACAATGACAATGGGGCAGCGAGGGGCACAGAAGGAAAAAGGGGAGACAGAATCACGGGCACAATGACAAGGCACAGTTACGGTCGGCGTGAAAACCCGGAAACCAGAGTCAGCGCTTACATTGCTAAGTGGTGTAGGTGCGATGGGGACACCAAGACTTGGGCAATCCAGACACATTTAATGCCCAGTGAGAGTAGAGCCCTCTTCTCGAAATTTCGTTGGATAGATAGGCACATTGTCTCAGAGCAGACAGTGCACAATATGAGGGTGGCTTTTTTGATAAGGAGGGGATTTGGGGTGGAGGTGATGTCATCGAAAACTGACGCCTCTGGAAGGTGGGTTATGGCAGTTCTGAGAAGTGGAGACTCAGAATTTGTGTGTGTCAGTTTTTATGGGCCGAACCTCGATGATCCCCAAAATATAATTCATTTGGAGTGGAACTTAGTGGAGGTGACTACCCCGATAATAATTGGGGGAGACTTTAATACCCTGTTGAACCCCCGTTTAGATAGATCTATCAGGAAGTTTCATGCCCAAGCCCCTAGGGGAAGACAAACCAATAAGAATATGCTCCACAATATTGGCCTGGTGGATGTCGGGAGACACCTAATGGGCTCAAGAAGAGGGTATACTTTTCATAGCAAGAAGTATAGTCACTTCTCCAGATTAGATTACATCTTGTTCGACAAAGCTTTGGCTGGGGAAATAAAAGTTGTTGACCTTCTGCCAGGACATATCTCAGACCATGCAGCAGTTAGCATGGTGCTTAAGGGCCTTAGAGGGCATAGCAACATGCGGTTGACATTAAAAATGGCAATCCTCCTGGATTCTGATGTAGTTGTTGCTCTGAAAAAAGCTAGTGTAAAGTTATTTATAATCAATGTAGGCTCTGCCTCACTGGATATAATCTGGGACACTTTTAAAGCTTACATTAGAGGGGTATTGAAAAGTTTGGTATATGGTAAAAATCGAGCTGAAAAGGCAGAGCTCAACAGTTTGGAGGAAAGAGTGGGGGCATTGGAAGCCGAGATGCAAATGCAAAATGCATTCTCTAATACCATCAGGGAGAGGCTATCAAGCAAACTGGAGAAGAAAAGGCTAAACTACAAGTTCAAATTGGAAGCAAAGTGTAGAGAGAGATGGCAAGCCAAGTGTATGGAGCAATTTGAATGGGGGAGAAAACGGCGGTATTGTTAGCATGGAAGGCAAGGGAAGAGAGGTCTAGAAATGGCATTAGGGAGCTAGTAATCAATGTACAGGGTGATGTAACGAACAAGGCAGAGGATATGCAGGATCTTTTGGTATCTTTGTTGAACGAGCTGTACACGGAAGAAGTCTATCCTGAGACTCTTAGAGCTTGGTTGGAAGGTGTCGGGCTCCGGAGGCTTACAAGGGAAGGTACAGAACATATGGATGCTCCGATAACTGAGGAGGAAATTAGGTCCCACCTCCAACGAACAAAGAGAGGAAAGGCGGCCGGCCCAGATGCAATACCCTCAGAGCTTTATAAGACCTTAATGGATGAAATAGTTCCGGAATGGGAGACTTTATTTAACTCAATTTATTTACGGGGTGGACAGATTCCAAATTTATGGAAAAAGGCTACAATTGTCTTGGTTTTAAAACCAGCTAAAGACACTCTGAAGGCCGATTCCTATTGTTTAATCTCCCTGCTAAATGCAGATTATAAAATCTTTATGAGCATTTTGGCAGAGAATTTGCTAAGTTAGCCACCCTATTGCTAGACCCGGATCAGAAAGGGTTTGTGCCAGAGAGGCAAATTCAAGAACTCACACAGCAACTTATAGGAACTATTGATCTTGCCATTGCCCGTTCGATTCCCTTGGCTGTGGTCACAATCGATGCAGCTAAGCCTTTTGATCAAGTTTGTTGGGCCTATCTATGAAGAGTTTTGGAGGTTATGGGTTTCAGTCAGGATTTTATCTCTACACTACGAGCAGTATACGAAAATTCATCTGCTAGGATCCTCCTTAATGGGTCATTGACCAGGAGTTTTAGCATTCAAAGGGGTACAAGGCAGGGCTGTCCCCTGTCACCTCTTTTGTTTGACATCTACATAGAGCCGTTAGCACAATTGCTAAGGGAAGATAAGTTTGTTATCCCTTTTAATTCGCCCCCTTTTAGCAATAAGATTGCGCTGTATGCCGATGACCTTTTAATTTATACTTCTGATCCTGCCCAAACCCTACCTAGAGTGGAGAGGTTGGTTGCCGAGTTCTGGGTCTTTTCAGGGTATGCAGTGAATAATTCTATGGGCCTGATTCCGATGCGGTTAGGAAGGCCTCCTAACGGCATTTGCTCCGTCCAAATCGGATCGGGAACTTGTCTTTCCGACCGACCGAGTACGATGCGAGTTAGGCGTTAGGAATATCCCAATCCGAACCCGACGGCATTTGGAATGACCGAGCCGTACGGAGCAGAATCGTACGTCTCTACGGGCCGCGTTTCTGAACGACCGAGTACGATGCTGGATTTGGACAGCCTTTCCGAATCATGCCGGCCGACTCGAATCGGCAGTCGCAATCAGACTTTGGGGGCCCATAGTGGGCCCCCCTGCAACCCAGAGCCTTCCCAATCGGGCCTGTGGGGGTACCCATGGGTCCCCCCTTACCAGCCATGCACAGTGTGGAAGGCACCAGGGGGTGCCCGCCACAGGGAGCCCGATTTTCCCCAGCCACCCCTTTCTTCAATGGGAGCCTATGCAGTCGGTCAGAACAAAGGCTCCCATTGAAGTCAATGGGAGTCCAACCAAATCGTATCTGGAAGCATCCTGATGCATCGTAATCGGTCGGTTGGACTCTCCTGATCCGATTCGGTCGGAAACCATTCCCAAACCCATTCGGTCGGGAAGCTTTCCAAACCGCATGAGAATCGGGCCCTCAGACGGAAATAATGTGCTGGAACCTATATGGGTGGAGGGGGAAAGCATCAGCAGAGTTAAAATATCTTGTGATAGCCATTGTTAACTCTGTGGAGGAAATACCAGCCCATAATTTGAGGAAAGTGGCTAAGGAGGTGGATTCCATGTTGTCAAGATGGAAGAACCTGCCACTGACAATTTATGGAGGGTTGAATCTCATTAAGATGTAAATTTTACCCAAATTCACATATTTATTTAATTGTATTCCCCTCACTTTCCCAAAATCAATTTCAACACGATTCAAGAGAAAATATCCAGTTATTATGGGCCTCATGCGGGGCAAGGCTGGCCTGTAAGAAGTTGAGGCAAAGGCTTGTGAAGGGAGGCTTGGCTTTACCTGACCTAAACTTTTATTGTATAGCATTCCAGTTTATAAACTTCCGGATGCTATTTGGAAAACCAGACAGCTCTATGTGGGGGAAGCTTCTGGGGGTAAATAGTAAGGGAGTTTGGTGAGGGCGGTTTTCTGTATAAGTCAGGAGCCCCAAAATCTTTTAAGACGGTTCGGTTAAATGTTTTAAAGTCGGCATTAAACCTCTAGTGTAAGGTGAGGAAGAAACTCAATATAGGGTTTTATTCTAATTCTGTCCCCATTTGGAATTCTCCTGGCAAGAATGTATGAAGGATAGGCTGAGTCTTCCATTAAGTCGGGCGGGGGTAGAGTCTTGGGGGGATTTGATGACAGAGAAAGGAATATTTCCTTGGGAGGTCTTGAAAGCTATAACCCAAGGCACCCTCTCCAGGTTTAAATATGTGCAGCTTTTCTCCAGGTTTGCAACTTCGACCTCGGAGGTAAGAGGAGACTGGGAATTCGAGTCCTTGCTTAAGGATAGGGGACCCAAAAGGAAGGAAGTTGCCCTCTGGTATTGGAAGCTCCTGGACGCTAAGGATAAAAATCTTTTGGCACCATATGCGATCTGGGAGGATATTTTTTCAGAGGGTGGATATACAACCTATATGGAATAATTCCCCATAACTGTTATACTCGATCGTCAAGTCCGCAAACTTAAAGCCAAACCATTTTTTCACTATTAATAGACTCTATTAGACTACCCAGAAAGTTGCAAAGTTTATAACACAGCCACGCCCAAGGCGTAGAAGATGCTGCTTCATGAAAGCGGATGAGGAACATGTCTTATTTACCTGTCCCAGAATAAAGACATTTTGGGCAAAAATTGAGCCTATCTTAAAAGACATCCTGGGTGTCGCCATTGTATTAAACCCTATATTGGTTTAATTGGGCGTGGATAACACCACACATAGTGCATTGAGTAGGGATCAAATTGGCCTTGTTTTCTACTTGATATTACTAGCAAGGAGGGAGATCTGTAAACACTGGATTGACCCTGTATCCCTGAGTGTAATAGATTGGATTAAGGCGGCCAAATGGACTTGTTGTATGGGTATGTAAGGCTCTCCGGGAAGAAAGTCAGCGGTGTTGGCTGACTTTATTAGATGGGCTGGATTAGAGGGAACTACTGCCAAATCCACATAAGATCCAATGATTACACCAATGCTATCGATTAGGATTCCAGCCTGGTCGGCTAGCTCTAGTTCGGTGGAAATAACATGAATGCAATGGACCAAATGATGGTTAGAACTGGGGTTGGCGGTCCAAGTATTGCAGACACGATGGTGATATGAGGACAAAAAAAAAAAAATAATAACATCGTACAGCACACCCCGAGTAGCCAGCATGATTGTCACATAAATTCTCTCACTTTGAAGTTAGAGAAAAAAAAACTAAACATCAAGCTCTCTTGGGAAGACAGAGTCTGACACTTGACCTCTGTCTTTGCATGCACAGCAAATGTGACAAGATAAGAACAAGATTTAAATGCCTGTTGACAGAAATCTAGTGCTGGTGGAAGATACAGTAAATAAGGGTAAGCAATGGGTGGAATGAATTTCCAGGGAAGCTTTCCGGATGTCCCTAAGATGTCGTTAGCAAACCAGACAGCTGCGCTCTCTGGTAGGCTTCAACCTAAAAAGCAGGCAGTAAAAATAATGAATATTTAGAGAAAAATTCATGTCACATTGTTTTTTAAATATTTTAAAAATGTTCATGTATGTTCCAGAGTATTATGATTAAGTAATAGCATTTTGAGTAAACGTAAATAAATTCACCTTTCTTCCACATATTGGATTATAAGTTAAACCACATAAGAACTCTCCAGAGGAAGAATAACACTATGTGATGGTGAAAATGCCTCAGACCCAAGTAAACATAGCTGGATGAAACCCTGCAGGATGGCATTGTAACAGGTATATGGGTATATTTGTTTGACTATATACTCATTCACCACCCCCGGCGACAGGCGGGAAAGACAGAAATACTATCACTGGGGGCATCAATAACTAGTACTCGTGATAACTCTTCATCCCATGAAGACCAGACTATTGCTACACCACAGACAGTGCATACTATTCCTATTTTTAATTTCTCATCACAAATGTTATCCTCCACTCAGTTTTGAGTAAGGGACTATCATTTGTTCCCACCGCCCGCCCCAACTCTCTAGAACTACAGACGGAACTGCTGAGGTGTTTCAGGAATATTGGGTTACATGCATTTCTTTCCAGTCTCCCTTCTCCCTACAAGTCTGACATCACTGGACTCCAGCCTACATCCACTTTTTCTCCACCCAACAAGACTATTCACCCTGAAATTCACACTTTTGAGAAACTTCTAATGAAGGAATTGTCAGCTTTGGAACAACATAAAACTTTTATCCCATATAATATTTCACTACCAGAGAAGACAGCATTACAAATCTTGAAAAATAACAATGCACTAATTGTTAAACCTGCTGACAAGGGAGGGGGAATAATAATGCAAAGTATGGACAAATACAAAATAGAAATCATGAGATAGCTTGTTAGCAGAGAGCACTTTGTTAAACTGTCTACCAATCCTACCAAAGAGCTTCAGGAAAATATCTTGGACATTACCACCAGAGGTAAAACAGATGGTTATCTTAGTCGTAATGAATTTCTGTTTCTGAATACCAAGAATCCATGTACACCGGTAATATATACCATACCTAAGGTGCATAAGAATTCTGACCCATAATTTTTAGGTGTGGCTCTATTTGTGAACCCATTGGTAGGCATATTGATTTTTTCATTAAAGATTTTGTCCCCAACACCACATACGGGATAGTATGGACCTTTTAAACCAGACAGAACATTTCCCATTCAATCAGGCAGACTCTGTCTTAGGCACCATGGACAATGAATCACTATATACCAATATTCCTCAACTAGATGGTATTGAAGTCATCAGCAAGACACTAGATAGCAGAACCAGGTGTCACAAAGTCCCCACATCATTTATACTTGAGCTACTTCAACTCACTTAGACAAAAATAAATTCCTGTGCAATAGTGTTTTTTATCATCAAATCAAAGGCACAACAAAGGGATCCGTTTTTATCCCAAATTTTGCCATTTTGTATAGGGACGATTTGGAAAACAGGGTTATTTTATCTAACCTCAACCCATTTTGTAGTCACATCATGATGTGGAAGTGCTATATTGGTGACATTTTAATTATCTGGCAGGGTGATGAAAATATAATGAATAATTTCCTTAGTTGGCTGAATTCTGAAGGTAAGGGCCTAAGGTTTACTCTTCAACATGGTGTGCAGACAGAATATAGAGTTGGTCGAACTACAGAAATATCGAGTCCTAAATATCGTGAGTCAGAAATATCGACAGCAAGAATATCGTGGTCAAGAATATCGATTTTAAGGTAAGAAATATCGTTTTTAAAAATACAGAAGTCATTAATATCGTTTGCAAAAATATAGTTGTTTAAAATATCGATTTTTTAATTAGTGTTATGTAATTTAGTATATATTTTAAATGTATGTGATGTATTTTTTTTGTATAAGAATTGTTTATGTTTTTTAATATATGTGTTACATTTTTAGTAGTTATCAATTTTATTTTAATTAAATTTTGCAATTTTTAGTTCCGTAGCAGGTTGTGGGTTTATAGGGGAATAGGGTGGGAAATAATTTAATTATAATAAATTAATGATTATTTTGTATTTATTAATTTTTATTTAATTGAGATTTTATAGTGTTAATTGTGGGAAGTAATTTATTATTAATTGGTTATTAATCAATATTAATTAATTGCTAATTAATTATGGTAATTGTGTAATTGATTTAGGTGCGGGTTGTGGGATTCATGTCTGGTCTTTAAAGCCCTCCAGGGAACCGGACCCGAATTTTTAAAACAGCGCTTTCGCTGGTATACACCAAATAGAGCACTGAGGTCATCTGATGCAAAACTCGTGACTGTTCCTTTGGTGAAAAAAGCCAACTGGGGTGGCAGAAGCTTTGTAGCTAATGCGGCCAAAGCATGGAATGCTCTGCCACTATCCTTGAGAAGCATGACTAATCTTTTGACCTTTAGGAAAGCACTGAAAACGTGGTTGTTTTCAAATTAATCTGGTTAAATTCGCATTCCGTCTTTAGCTGCAGTAGGCCTTCACACAGCGCCAGGACACCTTCGGGTAACAGTTAGCGCTCTACAAATACCTATAACATAACATAACATAACATTCATAGGAGTAAAGGGTGGGAAGTAATTTATGTTTAATTAATTACTAATTAGTTGTTAATAAATATTAATTAATTGTAAATTAATTAAGGAAATTGTGTAATTAATTTTAGGTGCGGGTTGTGGGGTTTATAGGGGTAAAGGGCGGGAAGTAATTTATGTTTCAATAATTAATAATTAGTTGATCATTAATATTAATTAATTAATTGATATTTACTTAGGGTAATTGTTTATATTTTTGGTGTGTAGGTTTTACTTTTATAGGGGTAAAGGGTGGGGAATAAATAAATGTTACTTACTTTATAAGCTCCAACCCCTCAGCCTGGGACGACTCCTGGTGGCCAACGACACTGGGGGCAGCCCCGACACCCACCGACCACGCACGCAACCTGGGAGTCATCCTCGACTCAACGCTCTCCATGGCCAAACAAGTCAACGCGGTCTCCTCCTCCTGCTTCAGCACCCTCCGCATGCTTCGCAAGATCTACAGGTGGATCCCGACAGATACAAGAAGAACAGTCACCCAGGCCCTCGTCAGTAGCAGACTCGACTATGGGAACGCCCTCTACGCTGGAGCCCCGGCCAAGCTCATCAAGCGACTGCAACGCATACAAAACGCCTCCGCACGCCTGATCCTCGACGTACCACGCCACAGCCACATCACCCCCCACCTGAGGAACCTGCACTGGCTCCCCATCGACAGGAGAATCTCCTTCAAACTCCTCATCCACGCACACAAGGCACTCCACAAGACCGGCCCAGCCTACCTCAACAGACGACTCTTCTTCTACGTCCCCAACCGCCAGCTCCGCTCCGCCGACCTTGCCCTCGCCACCGTCCCTCGCATTCGAAGAACAACCACCGGCGGCAGATCCTTCTCCCACCTCGCCGCCAAGACCTGGAACACCCTTCCACTCAGCCTACGACAGACCCAAGACCTGCTGACCTTCAGGAGGCTACTCAAGACCTGGCTGTTCGACCAGTAGCGGCACACCCCCCCCCCCTTTTTTCCCCCAGCGCCTTGAGACCCTCGCGGGTAAGTAGTGCGCTCTACAAATTCTGTGATTGATTGATTGATTATAATTAGTTGTTAAATACTATTAGTTTTTTTAATTGAAAATAAGTTTTAATTGTGTAATGAATTTTTTACAGTTTAATTTTAGCTGTGGTTTGTGGGGGTTATAGGGGTAAAGTGTGGGAAGTTTATTAAGTTTTATGAGTTTTAATTAATAATATTTCTTTAATTGGTAATTAATTATGTTAATTATGTAAGTACATTTTTTTAAATTTAGATGTGGGTTGTGAATTGTGTGGTGTTAAACGGTAGGAAATTAAAAAAGTAAATTTATGTAATAAATAATGTTTTTGTTTCTAAATAATTTCTAACTAAAAATATTTCTTTGTTTGAAAATAATTTTTTATTTTATTTAATATAATATTTGTAGGTATGTGTCATATGCATTTAACATTATAAAATGTTTTTTAAATGTGTAATATTAAATATATTTGTATTTTAATTATTATTATTTTTTTTAAATTTGTATTTATTGATTTCAGTGACAATCATACATACAGCACCGATTGATAAATTAACAAGTTACTCATACCATTGCATATTATACAGGGGTCAGTATCACACATACATTAATTGATCACATCTCTGTCTGTTTTTCTTCGCATTTCCAGCTCCACCATTGGGGATATGCATATGCCTCCACGATACACATTCCATTTGGACCATTTCCTGTCCCATTTTTTGGGGCATCCCCGGGCTATGAAGACCTCCGTCTCCGCTATCATGCACCTATCCAATTCTGTCACCCATACGAAAGTGGAGGGCAGAGTCGCCCTGTATTTTAATTTTTAACATATTTTGAACTGACTGGAGTGAGAATATTAATTGTTACCCCTCTGCAATCCAACACTACTGTTGCACTGATTGGAGTGGGAATAGTACATTTTACCCCGCCACTATCCAACACTTTCCCTACTGTTGCACACACTGGAGTGAGAATAGTAAGTTTTACCCCTCCGCTATCCAACACTTTCCCTACTGTTGCACTCATTGGAGGGGGGATAGTAATTTTTACACGTCCGCTATCCAACACTTTCCCTACTGTTACACTCACTGGAGTGGGAATAGTCATTTTTACCCCTCCGCTATCCAACACTTTCCCTATTGTTGCACTCACTGGAGTGGGAATAGTAATTTTTACCCCTCCGCTAGCCAACACTTTCCCTACTGTTGCACTGACTTTAGTGGTAAATTTAAGTTTAAAGATTTTAAAATAATTTAATGTTTTAATTTATAATAGAATGTTGTTTTTTTTAAAATAGATTTTATGTTATTGGTATATATAGATATATATTTGAAAAAGACCGCAAGGTCGAAAATCGTCAGCGGTAAATAAACTACTTTTGGACTTTACCTGGTGTGCGGGCTCCTTTGCTGCCGCGGCGGCGCCAACAAAGGATTGTGAGAATATATATATATATATATTTGTACATTTTTATATAATTTTAAAATGATAAAATAAATTAAAATTAATAGTTTAATAATTGTTTTAAAGTAAATATATATGTATATATATATATTTTTTATTATGTTTGTGTTCTACTTTTTTAATTACGTTTATTTGTTATATTTGTTCAAATGTATATTAAATCTACTTTATTTTTTAAAATTATTTTATATGTGAAAGGAGTGCCCACCGGCTGCGATACTGGACATGACCGGAGTTTTGATGGAAGGGCCACGATGAGAGGCCCGCCGCAACTTGGAGATTGAACTTTGCAACAGCCAGGGTCTGCAGTAGGGATTTCCCTGTGCACTTCGTGCTACGAGTTCACCAGCTTAAAAGGCAAGTCATAAGCTGTGAAATAATTTGGTGGTAGCGGGACTGTCCTGTGATACACTGTGCCCGTTTTATGGAACTTTCCGTTTAAAGGCAGTGATTGCATTCGGTGCACAGTGGAACAAAGGTAGTTTTGCCAATAACAAACATTGAATAACAAATTGTGAAAAATCGGCAGTTATGGAGCATCATGGGAACTGTGGTACTCGGACTACAAAAAACAACAAATAGTCTTTTGCAGCAAAAGGGAACATACATGGAAACACTATTGTTTAAAGGATTGAACCTCGATAAAATGAAATAATTGTACTTACTTTTGCTGCTGAGAAATAAACTACGAGAATTCTAAAAAACTGACTGCCCCTTTAAAAATGTGATTAAGTGGACACCAGTCCTTTTTCAATGTTTAGGAGTCACGTTATTTAAAAGCTAACGAACCCATCAAACATACAGTGGCATAAGATTAAGACTCGCATGAGTTGAAACGCGTAATGCCTACCTGCCTTTTGCCTCAAATAAAGAAAACTTCAAAGCACGATTGGAGTGGCCTGTTTTCACGCTGTGGAAGGAGTGCGTGTTTCCGTGTGGAATATATATATATATATATATATAAAAATCGATATTTTGTACAACTATATTTTTAACCGATATTTTTTTCTCGATATTTTTGTACTTACCTGTTTAAGTATAGGGAGTCGATATTTTTGCATTCTATATTTTTTCATCTATATTTTTTACATCTATATTTTTGACATCGATATTTTGTCAGTGAACCCTTCAACATAGCAAACATAAAGTAGCATTCTTAGACTTAATGATCAAATTTGAAAACGGGGAGCTGTACACTACCCTATACCACAAGCCCACAGAAAGAAATACAATTTTGGACTAATCAAGTCATTACTCGAGAGCCTTAAGGGACTCCCATCCCTACTCCCAATGAACTACGCTGGCAAGTAACTACTGTTTTGGACCAGCCAATGAAAGTTGGGAATATTTCATCCGATCTGAACAAGGAAGAACTGAAATGGATTCTTCGCACTGACAGCCTACACACTGGATTGAATAAATTGGAAGACTGGACCTCTTTACTATGTTGCATCTTGTGTGAAAAAGACTTTTTCAAGTATAAAGGAATAAGTTGCACCATATGCTGGATTGTAGATAAAAGCGCTTCAGTCACATGTACTAAATATACAGAGTTGTGTGTAAATATATATTTCTGTGACTCCATTCTCGCCCACCTATTTTGGTACAGCCCGTGTTCACATTTATAATTATGATTCGATTGATCTAGCTGTTCTTTTCCTCGTTAATTTTGTTCTTAGCACCAGTTATATTATTGCATTTATAGCTGACCATTTTAGCCTTTGTTCACCTGTATGATTATGATTTGACTGATTGTGATATTCTTTTCCTTGTTAATTTCGTTTTTAGCACCAGTTATATTATTGCTGACCATCACGCCCAGTTATTGTGAAATAGGTTATTTTCAAGCAGGTGTTCACTTGTATATGAATGAATTGGCTTTCCTTTCTTTTCCTATTTCTTTTTATTAGTATTTTTGACCCTTATCCATGTGTCTTCAGCAGCAGCAATACACTCAATGTTGATCCTTTTTTCCCCTGGAGACTCATTTCAGTCTGCAGTCCCATCGCTGTGATAATTTTTATAAATTACATTTTTGAAACCTTGTTCAGATTTGAGTATGGGCCACTTCCCGATGCCCATGAGTCTCTTTACCATTTCCTCTTATTTTGGCTCCGCCCACTTGGAGCTCCGCATATCGGGCACTTTGGTTCCCTCGTGCCCTACCATTGTTGCCTTGACACTGATTCTGGTGCCAAGCGCTACACCAATCAATCAATCAGGGACTTGTAAAGCACGGCTACTCACCCGTGAGGTTCTCAAGGCGCTGTGGGAGGGGGGCTGCTGGTCGGACTGGGTGGAGGATCATTCGAAGAGCCAGGTCTTGAGATCCTTCCTGAATTGGGTAAGCGACGCGGATTGCCTGAGGTGGAGGGGCAGGGTAATCTAGGTCTTGGCGGCGAGGTGGGAGAATGACCTTCCTCCGGTTCTGGTCTTGTGGATACTGGGGACGGAGACGAGGGTGAGTTGGGAGGATGGCAATTGTCTGGCAGGTACGTGGAATGTGAGGTGGTGGTTCAGGTATGCTGGTCCTTCGTCATGTAGAGCTTTGTAGGCGTGAGTGAGCAGCTTGAAAGTGACTCTTGTTAACTGGGAGCCAGTGCAGTTGTCGGAGGTGTTGGGTGATGTGGCTGCGCCGGGGGATGTCGAGGACCAGTCTGGCTGCGACGTTTTGGACGCTCTGTAGTTTCTTGAGCTGTTTCTGGGTGACGCCGGCGTAGAGTGCGTTGCCTGGTCGAGTCTGCTGGTGATGAGTGCGTGGATGACTATCTTTCTGGAGTCTGTGGGGATCCATCTGAATGTCTTTCGAAGCAGGCGGAGCATGTGGAAGCAGACTGAGGAAACTGCGTTGATTTGGCGGGTCATAATGAGTGATGAGTCCAGTATGATGCTGAGGTTGCGTGCATGGTTCGTCGAGGTGAGGGGAGATCCCAGAGCGGCTGGCCACCAGGAGTCGTCCCAGGCTGAAGGGGTGGGTCCCAGGATGAGTACTTCGGTCTTGTCCGAGTTGAGCTTGAGGCAGCTGTCTTTCCTCCAGGTAGTAATGGCCTTCATTCCACTGTGGAAGTTGGTTCTGGCAGTTGTGGGTTCATTGGTGAGGGAGAGGATCAGCTGGGTGTCGTCAGCGTAGGAGACGGTGTTAAGTCTGTGGCTTCTGACGATGGCTGCGAGGGGGGCCATGTAGACGTTGAAGATGATGGGGCTCAGGGAGGAACCCTGGGGTACTCCACAGCTGATCTCCGTGGGTTATGAGAGGAACAGTGGTAATCTGCTCACTGGGTCCGGCTGGTGAGGAAGAAGTGGATCCATTCCAAAGCCTTGACGCGGATGCCGGTATCATGGAGTATTGTGATAAGGGTGCGGTAGTAGGCGGTGTCGAAGGCAGCCGAGAGGTGTAGTAGGATGAGGGCTGCCGTCTTGCCCCGGTCGAGGAGGGAGCAGATGTCGTCGGTGGCAGCGAGGAGTGCAGTCTCTGTGCTGTGGTTGCTTCGGAAGCCAGAATGGGAGGTGTCCAGCATGTGGTTCACTTCGATGAACTCGGAGAGTTGGGTGTTGATGGCCTTCTCTATGACCTTGGCTGGGAAGGGGAGGAGGGAGATTGGTTTGAAGTTCTTAATGTCTGTCGGGTCTGAGGATGGCTTCTTCACCAGGGGGTTGATCTCGGCATGTTTCCAGTTGTCGGGGAAGGTGGCGGTTTCGATGGAGCAGTTGATAGTGCTGCGAAGCTGGGGGCGATGGCGGCGGCTGCTCTGTGGAAGATGTGGTAAGGGCAGGGATCTGTTGGGGCTCCTGAGTGAATACTCTTCATGGTCTTGAGTGTGTCCTCTGTTGTGTGTCGGGTCCAGCAGAGCACGGTCTGTCGGGGTGCAGGTTGGTTGAGAGCGATGGTGGCGGGTGTGGTGGCCTGGTCTGGGGTTTTAAAGCTGTCATAGATCTTCCTGATCTTGTGGTGGAAGAAGGAGCCAAATTTGTTGCAGAGGCCTTGGGAGGGGGGGACGTCTGTGGTCTCGCTGTTGGGACTGGCGAACTCCTTGACGATGGCGAAGAGTTCTGTGCTGTTGTGTGTGCTGGAATTGATTCTGTCTTGGAGGGCCGTATTCTTAGTCGTTTTCAGGAGGAGGTGGTGTGTGTTCACGGCGGATTTGAAGGTTGCGTGTGTTTCCGGGGTTTTGTTGTTCCTCCATCTCTTCACGAGATGTCTGCAGGTGAGTCTGGGCTCATGGAGGGCAGGATTGAACCAGCTGGCCGTCTTGGGGTGTTGTTTGTCTGGTCTTTTCTTGAGGGGTGCCAGGGTGTTGGCGCAGCTGGAGATCCATCAGTGGAGGTTGTATGCTGCAGTGCTGGTGCCCGTAGGCGTTGGCGGAGTGGTTGTGCTGAGGGAGGTGACGAGAAGTTCTTCAGTGGCCTTGATCCAGCTGCGACGGGGGGGAGGCGATGATGACGGTGGTGTACAGTGGGCGTGGCAAAGGCGAGATGCATTCAGTGATGGTAGGTCTAGGAGAGTTTGGTGGTGTGGCTGTAGCTGATGTTTCCGCTGGCGGAGAAGACATGGTCGAGCGTTGTGTGGGTCAGTGCAGTGACTAGCTGCTTGAGTCCTATGTTGGCAAGGTTCTCCTGGAGGGAGGTGGTGTTCTGGTCACTGGGGTTGTCCAGGTGGAAGTTGAAGTCTCTGAGTAGGATGTAGTTGGTGGATGCGAGAGCCTGGGGTGCGATGAGGTCTACGATGGCGTCGGTGAAGGAGGGCTGGGGCCGGGGGGCCTGTAGATGAGGGTTCAGCAAAGGGTGGCATTGGGGTTGGTCCGGATCTGGTAGCAGAGGTGTTCCATGGTCGTCGTTAGAGTGCGTGGTCAGTCGGAGTGTGCTTTTGTGGACGATGGCGATGCCTCCTCCTAAATGGTCGGGCGGTCCTTGCGGGTGTTTTTGTAGCCATCGGGGATGGAGATGTCCGGTCTGAAGCAGGGGTTGGTCCAGGTTTCTGTGAAGAAAGCGAAATCAGGAGAGGTGGCTTTGAGGAGGTTCCAGATTTCTGTGGCGTGCTTGTGGAGGGACCACACTTTGAGGAGGATGCAGTTGAGCCGGACGGGTGCGCTGTTGGTCGGCTGGGCAGCGAGAGGAGCTGTTGTGTTGGCGTGGCTGAAGGTGCAGTTGCTGTTCAGGCAGGCAAATGGTCCATGGGTCTTCTTCGGTGATGCTAGATGGCAGGCGGCGTGGTGTCCAGGGTTGAGGGCAAGGAGGGTGCTGGCGTCGTAGCGGTGGAGTGTCCGAGAAGCAGGGTCCCTGGTGCTGGGTGCGGTCCAGGCTTGGACGGGCGCAGATGGGCTTGCCTTTGGCGCGCCAGAGGCACACCTGCTGCGCGCCCATGCGCAGTGACCGCCATTATGTAGTGCTGCGGGGGGGCTAGACAGCTGGGAGGTGGGAAAGGCGGGGGCGGGAAGGGACACTGGATGGGGGTGGGCTGCTGGAGATCGCAGGGACAACAAGGGAGAGGACAGGAAGAAAAAAGAATAAAATGCAAAGGCAGAGGCAGAAAAGCAAAGGAGAAAATCAGAAAGAGGGACAGAAACAGCAACACCGTGCACCCAGCAGTTTTTTTGCCGTCTCCCTTCTATCCTGCTACTTAGCAGGTCTGCTGGGCCCACGCACACCACTTCAATATTGGCTTCAGGAAAGCCATCGCTAATGCATGCTCCCACTTTCCCTTACCTCTGGAACATTGGTTCTTTAACTTTCCTTTCATCACTTTTGAATAGGTCTTGACATCTATTCAGCCTGAAGGCGTCTAATTTGGTCAGCTGTTCATGCCTACTCACAACGTGGTTTCATTGCAAACCGTCTTCTGGAACTGACGTTGCCAAGGTGCGCCGGGTTGCAGCGCCCTATTAATAATTTGGCTTTACCTCACAGGTAGGCACCATTTTGTGTAGCCCTGCTTACTTTCTTTTGGAACCTTCTGTTCCTTATATAGCAATATAGCATTTTTATTCTTTTTAGGGCTCAGCCTATTGAAGAGACTTGTGATTACATGACCCCTCCAATTATCTGTCTGTTAAGGCTTAATTGGTAGCAAAGACCCCTTATAAAGAGGTACACTTGCTGGGTTACCTGTTATGTCACTATTGTACTGTAATTTAGCCTCCAATGTTTGAGATTGAGTAATTTTTTTATGCTTTGTTTTCTTTTTCCTTTTTTTTAATTGCTTTTCTTTTGGTTATGTCCTTGCTCACACATAAGTTGTGTTTCAGATATTTTAAATTGTAATGTCCTGATGATGATCCTAACATTGTAAGAGGATCAAAACATTGTTGACAGCACATACTGACCCTTGACTGTATATATAATGTGATTGGGCTAGTTTGTGATTTTGTGTATTGGACCCATATGAAATATTACATATGAGTGACATTTCAAAACAATTGCCTGAGTAATAAATAAGTTAAAATATTTTCTTTAGCACTACCCACCAGTTTATTATCATTCAAATTAAAATATTTTCTATGAAAAAGAAACTGAGATTTTGAACATTTGTGACAGTAGTAAATTCATTGATTTAATTTCAGATTAATCTTGTTTTTGTAGGAACCGTTGTTCCTTCAAAATATATACTCATTCAGAGCACCTACATCCAAGTGGCAAGCGATTGACAGTGCAACAAGTGTCGAGTTATAATACCACCTGACACATGACTAGAAGAGCCAGAGTAAAAGTGGCAAAAGCACCTTGTCGTCTTCGGAAGGGTGCATGCATACAGGACTAACATCTATGGTACTCATGCAGACCTTTATAGAACATGGACTATTGCTTTCTTGCAGTTAATCACGTCACTTGGAACAACAGTTCTCCAACAAGGAATTGATAACCTTTAGAATAATTCCTGACCGCCAGGTAGGACCTTGCAAGCCCCTGCACTTTATATTTTTAAACATTTGTCATCAAATAAAACAATTTTTCGCCTTCAGTGATGGAGTCAGAAATAGGGCTAAATGCCATATCTGTTTCATCTAGCAAAATCGAGCCTCTAATGTGGATTCATTCGAGTCATACCAGAAGTATCCCTCTCCAATACACATTTCAAGATTCCTCATGGTCATGATTTTGTGAGGGTTTAGAAAGAAAAGGCCCACTTTGCAGAAAATAGCCCTACCAAAAGTGAAGAGGTTTCCTACTGAGCCAGCGAAAAATGCAACCTCACAATCATACCCTAAAAACTGGCTTTCATGATAGCATTTCATTTTTTCTACTAGCAGATTGTGCCAATTACAATTATTTCACAACCTTTATAGAGACATAGAGGGCGTTAATTATTGCCTAATGTAGTCCCAGATTTGCATATGAGCAGGTTTTCTGACGTTCTGGATTTTTTTCTCAAAACCCTTCTATCTCAACTGAATGCGCTATTCAAACTCTGGAGGTGAAAAGCCCATTGGAATTATTAATTGGAATGGACAAATAATGTAAGGCAGTCTTCCAAGCTGCTAGTCTATTACACACATGGGAACCTAACCAAACTAGTCAACAAATTAGATTTTGAAGGACTGCTGAATATTTTAAGTTGTATACCAAAATGTGACTAAGGGGCTGACTACGATGGCGGGTGGAGGCACAATCGCGGTGCTGGCGGAAAATGACCTTTTCCGCACTCCATCGGCGGTCCTTGCGTCCGCCGTATTACGATGGGCAAAGATAGCCCATTTCCCGTCCGCTGCGGTGTTTCGGGAACCGCCAGAAATCCCCCTCCGCAGCGGTGGCGGACAGAGCCAATAGAGAAGGACCACCGTGCGGAATGCGGTTACGAACGACGGTCGAATCACGATGCCACAAACAGCCCATCACACCGCAGCGGAGAATCCGGCTACGCGAGGACGGCGGAAGCTCTATTGCGGATAGCGAAGATCCACTCCCGGACACTCCTGACCGCAGTTCGGACGGCGGTTCGAGGTGTTACCGCAGCAATTCCGACCGCCGCGGACAGATTTACAGCTTTTCCGCACGTTCCTGGCGGTGTATCCTGGAATCCGACGGCCGCGGTAGGGAGTTCCAGGCGGTGCATCCTAATCTGCACGCCGGTTTTGCCGCGGTACCTGCGGGCGGAAATTTTCCGCTACCACGGCGGTCGGGTTGCTTTTCCGCCCGCCATCGTAATCAGCCCCTAAGACTCTGCAGGCACTCTTGAATCCCTTTTGACCATGGGCAATGTCGCTACAGCAGCCCTTAGTTTTATAATGTTCCCATGGAAGTTATTTTCAAAGCACCAACTTGGAGGTCTGTTAATACATCCTGTTCTCAATACTGTTTGGATTCAGATGCAAGGTCAGATTCCCAAGTGGGCCAGGTGTCTCTATGAAATCTGTTTAGTTAGGTATCCTCTAATTTCCATCCGACTTCAGGATGGCATACTGCTTTAACGCCTATTCTAAATGCTGAATTTCTGGGGAGGTACCCTCCCTGGAGAAGAAAAAGTTACTTACCTGTATCATATGTTCACAAGTGAGAACATCCTCCAAATACTTATTACCGAGCATCCCCTTGCTAAAAGTTAACTATCTGCTACATATAACAAATGAAAGGTAAATGGCTCCAAGTAAGCACTCTCCAAAACAATGTGTTCCCAACTCATCTTAGAAACAGTCATCCTTTTCTCTGGTAACTGCTGATTTAAAGTGTTTTATGTTATTTTACTTATATGTAAAAGAAATTAAATAGTGTGACGAAAAAAACATTTTACTTGCTGGAACATTTTCAGAAATTAAAAAAACGAAAAGTGTTTTTTTCTAAGTCCAGCCTTGGGCTAGGAATTATACTACAATGTATGCCGTTAGGGAGGATACTTTGCTGGAGGGTTTATTATTTTTCAAGGAAGATCATTAGTAACACAGATCTCATCATCTCAGGCATCGTTCAGGCAAAGGCATTTTAGACCAACACATGAAGACTGCTGGAACGGCAGAGGAGGGTGCTCCTGCTCAGAAAGCTGAAATGCGGGAGTGAGACATTTAGCACTCAAGTAAACTTACAGTGGCCGCTCTCCCATCACATGCTCAGGTTTACAACCAAAGGCCAGCACTGAAGCTAACATGAGCATGGCTCATACATAGAGCAATCTCGATGAATATAGAGCAGTGTGAAACTGATAGGAGGCACGAGGTCTCCATCAATACTGCCCTTAAAGCGCACAAGTGGGAAGATGTGCTGTGATCAACATTTCTCCTCTGTGTAAGTCTGAGTAGGGAAGCCTTATCTGACGTCATCAAACTCTACGGACCCTCAAAATGTCTTCTTTACTGTTTGTTTCAAGAAGCACGTTAGAAACATGGCTAGTTTGGGCTTGGATAAGGCATAGCCCATAACCCACTCAAAAGTTTAACTTTACAAGTAGTTGATAATGATATGGCAATACTGGCCAACTAAGTCACTCAGTTTGGGTTTCTGAAAACTGGACTGAAAGGTAAAATGATATAGTATGGATCCTTAAAACAAAAAAGACACCTGGTCAAGCTTGAGCCGGAAACCTAAACTATTAAAAAGGTGAACATGGAAGACTGAGGTGCCTTTAGTTTGCTATCTTCCTGAATCCTGTTATTAACTTACTTTGCCCCGGTCATGGTTTCTCACAATCAACCTACGCAACCTAACAGTGAACAAATACTTTGACCCACGGTCACACTTTATTTCAATGCCAGCCTATGCCTTCTCAGAAAGAAAGATTTACTATTTTATTGGTCTCCAATTTGTAGATTATCAACTCTGTTGCTCCGTTATGAACCTGTTTTTCAAACATCGCAGGTGGGAGATCTCGATCTTCTAGTCCACCAATACTTGGCATTCATATATTTCAACCTTTGAATGGAGCATCTCTTTTAATGAAGAGCATCTCCTACCCCCCCATCCCCTATGTACAGAAGCAGCACCACACAAATTCATTGAGTCCTTCTCTCTACAATAACTTAAAGCCGGGGTGGAGTGACAGCCAAATGTTCAGATATTTCGGCGCTCGGTTCTGCCCTCCAAGACTATTCTCCGGGTGCTGCCAGAAAGATGCTGTCGAAAGCAGTGAGGAGCAGCTCCACCACCTGGTTCTGATAGACCATGTTCACAGCGATGTTGGAAAAGATTTCTTTCTCCGGCCGCATGAGCGTAGGCCCGAAGACAATTCCAATGTTCTGAGTAGTCATGCGGTTCGTTTCTGAGTGTTCCAATATTCTGTGTGGAAATAGAATACAGGGATAAAAAACACACACACATTAGATGGAGATAGGATTTATCAAAAGCATGCAGGATTTTTCCCTTCTTGGTCCAAAAAAGGCAGCAGAAGCAAGTATAAACAGAGCAGACCAACAAAGTTGAATTAGAAAGTCAAGCACAACGTAAAGGTAGTAGGTCCCCTGGCCAGCAGGCTCTAGTAAAGTGATTTAATCTAACTGAATCTTCCCTAAGAGCTCCAATCCAGATTTGCAGGCTACAAGCTCAGTATTCCCAGGTTTCCCAGTTCTCAATGAATGTCAATAAACAGCATTGTGACATGACTTGAAATTAACTCTCATGTGGTGGTGGCCAAAGCCAAGAGACCAACATATTAATGAGCATAGGGAGACATCTTCGTTTTTATTGTGTTTTTTCAGGATTGTATTATGAAAGTATGTATGTATGTTTGTGGTATTTCTATAGCACGAACCTAGCCAAAAGGTGACTGAGTTCTTAAGAGGGTCAAAGACAAGCATAAAGTCAACGAGTGATAGCAGAGGTAACTTTCTCTACTGTGAATGCTTTGTGATATGATGTTCTTTAAGTTCTTTAAAGAGGTGCGTCTTCAACTCTTTTCTAAATTGGAGAAGCACTGGGGTAGTCCTGATGGATACGGGGAAGTTGTTCTAGATCCTGGGTGCACAGATGGAAGTATGTTGGACAGAAATGTTATTATTTCGTTTTTATCTAGGTTTCCTAGATCACTGTCATTTTCCAAGTCACCAAGCTCAAAATATATGATTCCTGAACATAATTATCAGTGGAAGTGTCTACCTGGAAAAAGCCAGACCTTAGGACGCTTCCTTAATTTGAGTAGGTATCCTCCTTACATTCATAAATGAGCTTCCCTCATTGGGGGCGAACATCCTATTTGTTACAGGTAAAATGACCCTAATGTGGACTCTCTTAGCTAATGTTTGCCCAAGAAAATGTAAAGAAATAGTCACGGTCTTATCGGCAACAGCTGATTTGAACAGGTTTTTTTTGTTTTGCTCACGGTTTATTTGATAGAACATTTTTGCAAATTCATTCCCCCCCCCCAAAATCAAGCCTAGGAGTGCAATTAAGTCCATAAGCTACGCTGCCACGCAGAACATCTTCTGGGGGATTTGTTGTTTTTCAATGAAGACCATACAGGCAGCTCCCACTAGCTCAAGCATCTGCCAGGCTAAGGCACTCCAGACCAACAGGTGAAGCCTTGTGGAAGGACAGAGGAGGACCCCCTGCTCAGAGAGCTGATATGGTACAGAGTTTGAGGGATACCGGAGTAAGCCATTTAAGACTCGGTTAAACCCACAACAGTGCCTTTCCATTAAGTGCTCAGGTGCAGATTTTTCACAGCCGCTCCCTTTTCTATAGTTACAGCACAATGCTGTACGTTTAGCCCCTCTGTGCTGCTTTTGCTTTTAGCTTACTGTTATTAGCGTTACCTTAAAAGTCCTTTATCCCCCACTCTTAGAGAAGGAACCCGTTGCTGCTGTCACATACACTTCATTAGCTTGCCCGCCCAACTAATGGGACCACGGAGTCTGCATATGTTTGATACTCCTAAAAAATTCTCAAGAATTTAAGAGAGACAGGTTTGTACGAAGAAATTGTGTTTTGCACTTCTACGGAAGCTCAAGTAGATGCTTTCTGAAGAAAAGTCACTTGCGTTCAGTAAATGATTTGCAAAAGAATTAGTACCACGGACCAAAGCTTTGTTCAGAAGCCCGCGTCTGGCGTTATCAAAGGTCGGGGTGCCAAATACCAAGGCTAGGTAGCCTTGATTCCACCTCATGCCTCTTTAATCCATTACCAGGCACTCCCTGTCTCGTTATCACACTCCTGCAAGTTATTTTTCATCCCTGCTTTCTCCCTTTGTCACCGATTTTCCGTCTTACTTTTCCTCCATCTTTCCTCTTTTTGATTTTTATCTCTCCTGCTTTGGTTCAAGGTCTGTTTAGGAAAATAAGTGCCGATCCCCAAAAATGTGTGCCGGTGGACCCCATCTGACACCACCGGCTCAAATTAAGCACTGCCTGTGTCTGTGCTTAGGCCCCTCCACTATCCACATTTGGAGGTACTCTTCCGATTTTGTTTAAAAAACGGCTGTTTACCATTCCTAATGCACACCGATGTTAAAGCAATACAAAATAACAGGAAGGCTTAAAGCCTACAAAATGGATGCACTGCGCCCACCCAACTCAAGTCTGCCTGGCGTTCCACAATGAGCTCCACCGCATTGCCATCAAGCCTGTTGCATAACCCGAGAGTTGCTTCTGACGATGAACTGTCATTGCACATGTAAGTAAGTAACAATAGTAAATGCATGCTCCCTCACTTATGCACACTCAGTAGTATACTGTCACTTCTGCTACAGTCGATCACTATCTTCCCTATAGGTGCCTTCTTCAATGGCAATTTCGGAAGTCTTAATTTTCCAAGAATATTTGTTCACTTTAAGGGCTCTGTTTTCGGTTTGCAATCTAAAGTTAATTTCTTATTACCGCTTTACTTGTTATAATTCTTAAAAATTGTTATTAAATTATTACTTGGACTGTACAAACTCTATAGTTTGTAACCGCAAATGGTCCACTAATCCTGGCCTTCATAAATTGATTAAATTCCAGTACTATGGGGTTCTCGTGGTATTATTCTGAGCATATCTTCCCAGTTTGCATTATGTCCTTCATCAGCACTCGCACACTTTTTCATCTTTTTATTATCCTTGTAGGCAACGGAAGCCTGCCATTTTGTATCTCCAACATCTGTGGTCAATACGAATAGAAATTTCTTCACTGACTACTGAAGTTCATCCATCTAAAAAAGATACCGCTCTGGAAACTCAATTTTTTTTTACTGTTTCTGAAGGTTTCCCTCTATATCACATAAGTACTTGCCTCACCAGAATTTAGCTAATTCAATTGTTTAATTATGTACATCTCTAGGAAGCTCCTTGCCAAAACTGTTGGCTAGCATCAAAAGGTGTGTGTAATTATACAGTCCACCTCACTTTAGGTCTGAAACCAAGTAAGACCACATCACTCCTGCTTCACTGTCCACCTCTGGCCGATGGTCCAAAGAGGACATGGGTAACACCTTGCACCTCACTCACAATGTTCTCCAAGGCTGTGCAGCTGACTCTCTACTGAACAAACTGGTTCATGTATCAACCGAGCAGATGGCTCATGTCAGATGCCATAACACCCTATCTGTCCACTCTGTGTGATACACATATTTTGACCGAAGGTTATTTCACTCTCACGTTCTTCCATTTCTCTGAACTTTGCCTTGAACCAGTCTTTGGAAAGTTCTGTGAAAACACATCTCTTTAGGCAGGCATATGGACATGTCCGGCCCTAAATATGTTTCTGCTCTTTGCCATCTACTAGGAGCTGTAGGAGTGGCGTATCTCTGTCAGATTGCAATGTACACCATGTGAACGAATTCTGTTTAGATTTGTTGATTCTAAATGTATCTTACATGGATATCCTGAAAAGATCCACATCATCACAGAAAGCGGCTTCACGTTATAATGTTTGAGTACATTGCATACTCTATCAAAACAGAACCCTATTTTTTAACCTTGCCAAAGCATCCCAGGAATAAACCGAACAAATTTAATGACACCTTTAGACAATTTTATATTTATATCCATAATATAATAACACACAAAGAGCTCCCTTGATTATCAAGGTTGAGCCCACCCAGACTCTATATCTGGGTGAGGACTCGATGATGAAGCATGCCACTGATACCCGTAGTGGGCGAGAGTCATCCTAAAAAACACAAGAGGGATCTTCTGTGGTAGGCAGTTAGAGGCACCAATAAAGGCTATAGTGAGGTCACTCTCTTTGATGATGTGGATTGATTAGTTGTGAAGCGGAGTGTACCTACTGATAAACTTCCAACTCCCTCTCTTTGATTACAGATATCCTGAAAATATGGCATGAAAAAGGCAATTGTGGATCTATGCTGGACACCTGTGATCTAGAGCAACTTTTAATCAATGCATGTTCAACAGACAAACAAATAAATAACAGAATCTTCTGTTTGATAAATCTGTTACTTTTTGCTTATAATAGTCGATGGAGTGACAGCAATCCCTTCACCCTCAGCTTTATCTTCACATGTTATGGACTTCTCATTGCAGCTTTACAAGACATGGCACTGATAGGACGCTGTGCGTAAATGTGGTGTATTATATAGGTGTGGTAGAGCAGCCACACCATGTAATGCACTTACCAACCCCATTAGGACTCCTGGGTTTCACCTGTCAAACCCTCAGCTCAATCCTGAATAGCGGTGGCACTGACCAGCAAAGCTTGCACAAAAGATCCATTGGAGGGTTTAGAAGATATAGATTATATAATCAAAAATAAATAAATGGAATTTCACTCAACCATGAACAAGCCTTGGCAAAGTCAATGAATTGGACACAGAAACGTTTAAAGGAAAACGTAGGTAAGTGTCAATGCGGTCGGGGGGACCAGCTAGGTCCTCAATAACAGTTACCTTCACAGAAGAAGCAATCCTTCAGCAGTTCCAGGCACTTTATCTGTGTTGCAATGGATTCCTATGGAGTGATCCTGATGCAAGGGAAGAAGGATGCTGAAGATGCTCTAACGATGCTGTGGATGCGATGAGGTCGACGGGGGGTTCCAGTAGGGATTCCTCGGTTCACGAAGATGGTGAGGGGGTCCTGTTTGCAGGGTCGACTTCCTATGAAGTCCTCTCCGTTCTGGTTGAAGCACAGTCGCCACTGGACTACCAGTCGCCCGTTGTCACAATCACAGGCCAATCATTCCTGAGTCAATAACTCTCCTTTTGCGGGTCCCTGCAACTCTTTGACAGCACTCCCAGGCTCAGCGAACTCAGGTACATCTCTGTGCGTCGGGTCTTGGTCCTCGGTGCTGCATAGCAGCGATGGTAGTAGCTTGCAGACTTTGGGCTACCAACTTGCCCCAGAAGGCTTTTTCCTTTTTCAGCTGTTGTTTCCCAGTGCTGCAAACAGAAGGCTAATCGGCTGGCCCTTGGAGTATCTTGACTGGGCTGTGGATACAACTCCTTCTTTGAGCAGGACATGGCAGGCCCAGTCCCTCTCTTCACAAGCCATCAGGGGCAACAGTTGCAGTCTTCAACGGTGCAGTCTCTCTTTGCTGGTCTCTCGGTGCAGCAGGGCCGTCCTTCTTCGGTCCTTCTTTTAAGTCGGTCGAGATCTGAGCTCTGGGTGCCACGGGTGCCCTCTTTTTGCTCGGAAAGTGCCTTCAGAGTAGGATGCGGTTGGTAGCCAATGGGCTACCAGGTTCCTTCCACCTGATGATCCCAGGATGCACCATTCTGCACACTCCCAAGATGGCGAGACCCCTCTCCTGGTGTACAGACCTCAACCCTGGGGTCTGGTTAACTCAGAGCTACAAGCTCCTGGGGCAATCGGTTTTGCAACTGGTTTCCCCTCTCTGCCTCCCGAGCCACCCTGTCTACCTCAACAATGGAGCAGCCCTCCCCCTTATGCTACACATCTGTCCTTGAATGGCGGCTTTACCTTTGAAGCCTGCCTTTTGGGGTTAACACCCAAGTGGCTTCCAGCAGGAGGGAGGTGACACCTCCCTGGCCTGCGATCCTGCTTTGATCTTCTTCCTGGGAGTCATTAGCAACTCTCTCCAGGAGGGTAGAAAGCTGTCTTGTGGAACAGGCTCCTTGTGTGCTTGGGTGTGCACAGGAGTTTTAAAGGCAACAAAGCGGCTTCTTTGCTAAAGCTGGACACTACAACAAGTTACATTAATTTCAATTTGAGATACAAGTCGTGCTTAATGTAAAGAGTTATTTAATACCTTGGAGTGCCCACTTTGATTGCACCATTCAGGAGTTAGCACTGCTGGTGGGGTCAGCATGTAACCCTGTACTTGCTAATTGGGCGACCCAGTCTTTCCACAGTAAAAACAGTAGTTTCGCTGAATTTACTATCAGGACTAGTAAAGTACATGTCCTGCCTGTGTCATATGTCACACCCTGCCTTTAGGGCTCGGTAGGCCCGCCAGATGAATGACTTACACACATGTCCAGGGGAAGTGGTGGCTTTGCCAACTGCTTTCAATGACAAAATTGGGCTAGCAGTGCACGGCTGCTCTACAAGTCTGCAGTGGCGGACTGGGGGACTTGTTTTACTTGGGGTACCTCCAGGGTGGCACAATCAGTGCTGCAAGCCCTGGGATACCCCTCTAACTTACATGCCCTGGGTGCCAGGGTACCATTTACTAGGGACTTACAGGTGTGCCAGGGTACCATTTACCAGGGACTTACAGGTAAGTTAGCCATTTCCAGTTGGGTATAGCTAATTCAACATACACTTTAGGGTCAGATCACTGGCACTGAGATCTGGTTAGTAGGCCTCAATGCACTCTCAGAGTCGAAAAACCAGCAGCATCTGTCAAACAACTTGGGGGTAAACATACAAAAAAAGGCATTTCCTTACATGAAAGTGGCATTCCTTACAGACACCTCTCGCAGACATGTCTCTAAAAGCAGCAGGGAGTCTATTTATTCTATTTCACATCTCCTGGACTCCGGTACTAGTCCAAAACCGCTCTTAAATGTATAAAAATTGTGATTGATGTTCATGCAAGACCATGGCTGTACTATTCCCTGCGCAACGAGGTGCTCACGTGTATAGAGGCTTACTTGGGACTGGAGGTTGCTGTACTTGGAAAACGTATTGTGATGCCACCCCTATAACGGCACAAACGGCATGGAGCCCAATGTAAGGATGGGGGCTAGAGGGTGGGGTACACAGCAGGATCATTGGGACACTGGGAACGATGACTGGTTCCACTGGCCGAATTCATAAAGTGAAGTTGTGCATCATGGATGTGTTCCACATATCCAATTAAGGGGGATATGCACAATAGAAGTGGCGGAGTGAGACGTTAGCCGTCATGGCTTAACGCCTCACTCCGCCACTTCTGAAACGCAAGGCTGCACCATATTTACAACGATATGGTGCAGCCTTGCGTTTCCCCCTGCGATGGCGCTACACTTAGCAGTGTAGCGCCAACGCAGGCACCCTTGCACCAAAGTGCAAGGGTGTCTAAGTGCAGGGAAGGATTGTTTATGTGTAGGAAGGTGTCCCTTCCCGCACATAAACAATCCTGAAATGCCATTTTGTCACTTTCATGTGTGCTACTTCATGCAGCACACATGAAAGTCCCAAAATGGCATTTTTTTAAAGATTGTTTATGTACAGGAAGGGGATCTTCCTGTACATTAACAATCCATGGCATTTTGCTTTTTCCATGTGTGCTGCACAAGACAGCACACATGGAAAAGCAAAAACGAGGAGAAATAATGCATTTCTCCTCAGTTTGCTAACTTAAGACCAGGTTTTACCTGGTCTTAATTTTGGCGCTGCCTCCTATGTACGCCACCCTTGTACATAGGGGGCAGCTTCAAAATCAATGGGTGTTGCGGTGGAACGCCCACCGCAACACTCACTGCCCACCCCTTTCACGCTAACCATAGCGTGAAAGGGGGCCTTCTTTACAAGGCAGCGTTTAGCCACATTAAGTGGCTTAACGCTGCCTTGTAAATAAGGCTAAGCCCCTATCGCCACCACAACGTCGGTAAAAGTGACGTTGTGGTGGCGATAGGGGCTTGTACATATGCCCCTAAGTGTCCTGTGGTGACACAAGCAGCCGTCCAGCAGTGCTAAGTGATCTGGCGATCTGAATGAAGAAAATCAACTATCTGCATAAGCCTGCGAAATAAGTGCGAGCAGAGCAGACAGTCACAATATCATTCATATAATTCAAACAGCTTCTTTGCAAAACAACATCAGTTTGGGCGGCATCGGAATTACAGCCACACGAAAACCATGAAAACATCGACTTTAAATTTCCTATGGAAAAAAGCTAGCTACCCCAAATCATCTGGAAATGTTACAATTATTCAAAGACTCACGGTAATGCTAAATATTAAACATCAAAAAGCAGGAGTCCATTCTGTAATTGACAAATTACATGAATTGGGGACTAAAACTCATTTACTATGATCTCTCTGAAATCATTGCCCCAACCGAGGGATGCCTGCATCCTCAGTCATCGCTGGACATGTAACTTGCAGTGTCGTATTTCTAAAGAATAGTGGTCCCCGCACTGCAGGTCTTCACACAGTCGTACTTGAGCCCTTTAAGTTAAGGGCTCAGGAAACGTGCCACCAAATGTCAGAGTGGTAGCCCTGTGTGGCCGGCTGAATGTGCCATAGGTGCAGGCCGTGGTCACCTCTGCACCTTCATGCACGCGAGTTTAACCACGTTAATGGGTCCTGTAGACGGCCTTTATTCTCAAGCACTAATATCACCACCTCCAAGGGGCAAGCCAGAATGAGGGGCCCAATAAATGCATCGGAAGACTTCACGACTGCCTTCCGGTAATACCGAGGGTGGGCAGGTCCGGTGGTGGACTGGGGGTTTTGTGGCCTAGGACGTGGAAATTATTCATCGCCTCTGTGCAGGCGGCCACCGCCCGCTGCAGGGGATGACTTCACATGCCATGGCAGCAGGTTCATTATCTAACATGGTGGGGGTGGCTAGCAGACAGGAAGGTACTCGTAACACATAGGTCAGATGCTGTGGACTGCGCTGGACTCCAGGGAAGCCAGCCTTGAGACAGCACATTCACCTGAATTCACAGGCACTGAATCAGATTTCCTGCACGATCATACTCTACTGACTACTTGTGCGCGAAAGAGAACCACTCACAGGTTACGAAACTTCCGGCCAAATACAGGGCCTCAGAGGCAGATTACTGGATCTAGCTATCTCTATGAAGCACATGGTACAGGTAATGTTGGTGTGGCAAAGCATACATTCCGAGTGCCATAGTGTCTTTAACACTATTGATTAAAAGTGAATTGCAAACAACATGAAAGGCAAATTTGAAGGGGACTGTTCTCAGCCTCATCTTGCTTAGTGCTCTACAGAACAACCCCATGCGAAAACATAAACTGTAAAATATCCTCAACCGTATATAAAGATCTCCCTACACGCATTTCGACCTTTATTTAATGACAAAATCTGCTAAAGTCAATCGACTCTTATTTTTTAGACCTGGGTTAATTTACTGTCTCAACTCTAATCCTGGCATTTTAGGGGGAAAATGTTTGGTAGCAGGTAGTGAACATTTTTACAGGGTGATATTTATAGGGGCAAGATTTTGGCAGTCTATGTTAAATAAGAAACCTGCTTTTGCAGGCAATGTTTTCATAGGAGGGTCCATGTGGTATCCTTCAAGAGGATCTTTGGGGACGGAACTGCATTTGAAGTCTGGTCTGTTTCCGTTGATGAGAAACCTGGTATGACCTGTATGTCTGACAAAGGCGTCAGCACGGCTGTGCACAACATGGTGGTGATGTGGCTGTCAAAAATGTCATGTGTTCAGTTCTCGAAAGATATAAAGCCCGTGACAAAAGAGCATGCTGGTATCCGTAGCTGGTAAGTAGCCTGATGATAGTTGTTTTCAAGCCTCCTGCTTTCAGATACATTTGTTTCCGCGTGTCAGGCACAGAAGTAGACTTTTCTCGAGTCACTTCTCGGTTGGAGCAAGTTCACTCAGAAGAGGAGCCACAGGAAGGCAGTTTCCATGCGCCTTATAGACCACAAGATTGCGTGCAAATGTTGCAGGCTCACAACCAAGAAAAGGTGAGCGATGTACCGTGCTACCGTCCATAGACAAAATGGGCCACAAGAGCCCACAAGGAGACCAGGGTGGGCTAGCTGCCCTTGCTTTCTTCCATTAGTCATCGATATAAGGCATCGCTCTGCTAAAGACGTGGGTGGAGCAGGCCACCCCGTGCACCACCAGTATCCCCTGATGACACAGATCTGAAGTTCTGAATGTAGACCGAGGGCGTCCCTAGGTGAGCGAAGCAATATGCAGCGAGATAGAAATAGGCTGCAGCAAGTATCACAGAATGCACTGACCAAGAGCAGAACCAGGATATGCAAAAGAGGCCAAATATGGCCCAAGTCACCTAATCCTTCAACAATTAACAGGGTCTGGGGATGGCTAGCATCGTCTTTGTCTTTAGTGGTCAGTCAGGTCGCAGCCTACGCTAAAGACATCTTGGGGACATTTAGAAAGTTGACCAAGGAATGCATTACGCCCAGTGCTTACCATTGGCTTTGTGGTTTGTAACTAGGGCCTCTCCATTTTCCGTTTTTACTGAAAAGCAATGTGTTTCCTATCTGTATTTATTTTTAAAAGTGGAAAAATGCAGATAATTTGGCTTCTTTTGAGTGACTCTCCATGCTGACATTAATGACTTTCAGGCCAATAGCTGTACATATTGGCAGCAAGGGGAGTTACAAAGCTCGATGAGAATTGCTTAAATTACTGCATATCTCAATATATATTTGTGCTATAAGGCTAATTTTTAATGTGGGTTTATTATTTCTGGCTGTGTAATGTGCTAAATAAAACCTGATAGGCATCAATGTATGACTGCACATTTATCCTTTAAATAAATGTGGAAATATATGAGTTATCACACCATCTATTCACAAGCACAAAATAAATATGGATTAATATGAAAAAGATGCACAAAAAATAAATATGGATAAATACAGACGGAAATGTTAAAAAGAAATACCAAAAAAACGGGAACTCTCTTTGTAAATCACATTTTCTGCCTTTTTATTTGCTGGTTTTATTTGCTGTAGGCTGTCCAGCTCAAGTTCGTCCCTTCCGTTGCCCAAACCTTGTTTACTATATTCTTGCACTTTTAGCTGGGTGACGCGACGGAGGTTAGCGCTCCAGCTTTGAAAGGGGGATTGTTTATATAATGACATCCGGTGTGCAGACACGCCTTTAGTGTCGCGCACTACCGAACTGAGGGGAAGTTTATCGCACGGCTGCTAATTGGGAGGAAGAGCTGGGAACCATAGGTTGTTGTTTTTAATATGCCAAACAAAAAGCCTTTGTAAATCGACAGAGGTTAGCGCTCCAGCTTTTTCAGGGGGATTGTGTATATAATGACATCCGGTGTGCGGACTCGCCGTTAGTGTACTGCACTACCGAACTGAGAGGAATTTTATCGTACTGTTGAAACTTTTTAGCTGGGAGTCGTGAAGGAGGTTAGCGCTCCAGCTGTTTCAGGGGGATTGTGTATATAATGACATTCGGTGTGCGGACTCGCCGTTAGTGTTGCGCACTACCGAACTGAGGAGAATTTCATCACACAGCTGCCAATTGGGAGGAAGAGATGGGAACCTCAGGTTGTTGTTTTTATTCTGCGAAACAAAAAGTCTTTTAAAATCCTTTACCGCACTGTTACACTTTTTAGCTGGGAGACGTGAAGGAGGTTAGCGCTCCTGCTTTTTCAGGAGGATTGTGTATATGACATTTGGTGTGCGGCCACGCAGCTGCGCCCGTACAGGTCCAGGAACCCTGGTTCATCTCTAGTAAGTAAAATAACTTACTCTCCCCTACAACTATTAGCCCCACATGAGCATCTTATTGAAAGCTGTCTCCACTACATAAGTTGGTCTAAAGGTGAAACAATTTGTAAACATTGTGCCTCACCCCTCCCAGGGGTGATTGATGCCAATCCCTGTACTAGAGAGAAACCTAAGTGGCAAATGTACCTAATTAATTGCAGATCGCTGCCTGGCCATAAGCTAGAACTCTTCACCTTCTTAGAGGACAATAAACCAGACGCAGCATTTCTGACCAAAACTTGGCTCCATGCTGAATCCGGGCCACACCTTGTTCAAGCCCTGCATCCTGGTTATTATATACATTGTTTAAATCGGAAAAACAAAAAGGCGAAGGGATTGCGATCATCCTCAAAGATGATCTCAGTTGCTTTACTGAATCTGTAGAAATGCCAGATTGCGAAAGCCTGCTGTTCGCTATATCGCTCTCCCCCACAGTTACCTTCTCAGGAGTTTTGCTGTATAGGCCGCCTGGCCCGAGTAGTAAGTTTCTCAACTCCCTTCGTGAAGTGACTGCTAACCTAGCTAGCACTAGAGCAAACCATTCCCTGATGGGAGATTTTCACCTTAATTTGGAAGAGCTGGCTGATACTAAAGCCGCTGACTAATTACAGTATCTTTTGCCCATACAATTTTCTCAAAGGGTTTCTGGACCTACACATGAGAAAGGCCATCTACTTGACCTTGTCTCTTCCAATGATAAACGGCTAAAGGTTCAAGACCATTTACCGATAATTTGGTCAGATCATTTTATGATTCAACTTACCCTTGAAACCCCTCGCCTGTCCTCAAATTGTAGACCAGTTTCCTGGAAAGACTGCCCCTGTTCCAAACTGCCTATTGAAGCCTGGAAACAAGCTCTCATTGACTCAAGACCTACTGTAGGCATACACCCTATATTAGCAAATGATAAAATTTCACACTGGATTACATCCACTCTTGCTCAAGTCATCCCGCAAAATACATTTACCAGAAGAGCGAAAGATAAATCAGCTCCCTGGTATACCACCAAGCCAAGCTCCGGAAACTCAAACAAGAATGTAAAAAAGGCAAAAGGCTTTCGAGAAAAGATTAAGAGGAGTCAAGTAAACAAATATAAAAAGAAACCATCAGAGTCTACCATGCGGAAATGAAATAAAGCTAAAGCTTCACACTTTGAGAAAAAAATCAATTGTGCCGCAAACTCCTCACGTGAAATGTTTGGCATAGCTAGCACTCTATTAGAACCCTCCTCCACCAGCTCTCCCCCAGAACCCTCCCCATCGTGGTAGAATGGCCTCGCAAGATTTTTTCAGAATAAAATCCACAAAATATACAACGATTTCCAACCATCAATGAACACCAATAATATGAGCTATAAGGAAGCTATGCTGGGCACAAAACCAGCCTATGCTCAGTGCTTCCCCCCTCTGAAGTTAGTCACTTTCATAGATATATTGAATAAAGTCAAATCCGGCTCCTCCAAAGATCCAGCCCCTTCACGGATTTTAGCCAAAGTAACTTACCAGATACTTCCTACCTTGCTGGAAATGGCCAACCTATCCTTGGCTGCGGGACTCGTCCCGGCAGCCTGGAAACAGGCCACAGTCAAGAAACCTAATTTGGACCCCCTTGACTTAGGAAATTACCGACCGATCTCCCTGATTCCTGGGATAAGTAAAACGCTAGAAAAATATGTTAATCTCACTCTCTCTGAATTTTTAGAAAAATATGATATTTTGCTCCCCACACAGACCAGATTTCGAACCTACTACAGCACAGAGACTGCTCGTCTAGCGGTGGTAGGAGAAGCCCAAAAAACTGCTACATCAGGGAGGCTCAGCAGCCATGATACTCCTAGATCTCTGCTCTGATATGGTAAACTATGATATCCTTGCTGAAAGACTGCAGAATCCTGGAATCTCAGGACTAGCTCTTTCTACCTAGACATCAGTCTGCCTGACTAGCTCTTGCTTCCCTCCATTGGCTACCAGTGACTGAGAGGATTAAGTTTAAATCATGATATATCGCCCATAGGGATCTTCTTGACAAAGGGCCTCTGATCTCCCACACTATGATATCCCCGTACCTACCCGGGAGAGCCTTACGCTCCTCTATGGCCCACCTAGCCATAGTCCCTAGGGTCAAAAAGGTAAAATGTGGAGGGCGCTCCTTTGTCTACAATTCAGCTAAATTATGCAACAGCCTTCTGCATTCTCTAAGGTCAGCAAAAAGGGAACTTCCATTGCAAAAAGTATTAAAAACCAGAACAGATCCAGGTAATCCTCATTTATCTGGTCTGTGCCGTACTATCAGCGCTGGAATGCCTAAAGCACTCTATAGGTGCTATACAGAATAGAATAGAATATTTTTTCACCAACTCGCTTTCTATAAACTAAATCTTGTTCTTATCTTGTCACATTTGCTGTGCATTCAATGACAGAGGTGAAATGTTAGGCTGTGTCCTCCAAGAAGCTTGGTGTTTATTTTTCTTTCTCTGACTTCAAAGTAAGAGGATTTATGTGACAATTATGCTGGCTACTGGGGGTCTATTAGAGGAAGGCTGTACAATGTTCTTTTTTTTTCTAGCACACAACAAAATGTAAATGTTTGTAAATGAACTGTGCTGACAGTCAAATCAATTCATTGGGTGATGACATTTCCACACATTATCGTTTGTGTGCTGAATACTTTCATCAGTAAAACTGTATGTGAATGCAAATGTCATGGTCATTTCAATTGAAGATGTGTTGTCTGTAATGGCAGTATGCTACCATACCATGCTTACTCTACGTTACCCCACTCCACTCTACTCTGCACCAATCCACTCCACACTACTGCACTCTGCTCTGCATCACTCCACTCTACACTGCGTCACTGCACTCTTCTCTGCACCACTCCACTCTAAGTCTCTCTACTGTACACGACTCCACTCTACTCTATGCCAATGCACTCTACCCCACACTACTCCACTATGCACCAGTGCACTCTACACCACTCCGCACCACACCACTCTATGCCAACCTACTCAGCAACACTGCACTCTGTACCACTCCACTCTACCCCAGTGCACTCTATGCCAATCCAATCTAATCTACTCGGCACCACTGCACTCTACTCTGAAACAATGTACTATATGCCACTGCACGTAGCACCACTGCAGTCAGCCCCACTCCAATCTACTCTGCACCACTCTACCCCTCTGCACTCTATACCACTCTACTCTGCGCCGCTACGCTCTACGCCACTCTACTCTGCGCCACTGCACTGTACGCCAATGTACTGCACGCCACTCTACTATGCCCCACTGCACTCTATGACAGTGTACTCTGCAACACTGCACTCTGTCACTCTACTTTATGCCACTCTATGGCACTGAACTCTGCATCGCTCCACTCTACGCCAATCCACTCTAAGCCACTCTAATCTACACCACTGCACTCTACGATATTCTACTCTATACCACTGCACTCTACGCCACTTCACTCTACTCTGAATCAATGTACTCTATGCCACTGCAGTCTACGCCACTCTATTCCACTTTGCACCACTTCACTCTATGCCACTCCACGCCATTGCAAGCTACGGCACTACTGTACTCTACGCCACCCTATTGCACTCTACACCACTTTACTGCACTCTATGCCACTGGACTCAATGCCACTGCACCACTCTATTCTATGCAGGGGCGGCTCCTCCGCTTGAGCGGAGGAACGTCTCCCCACTTAAATTCCCCCCAAAGACCCAGTGATGAAAAATAAAATGGTAATTTATTACATTTTATTTTTTATCCGCCGTCCAGAGCTGAGCATCAGGACGGGGGCGGGCCGCTGCTGAGTGACAGTAGCAGGGAGGAGGGTCGGCTGACTAAGCACAGTTTAAAGTGTGCATGTCTTATTGGCCCACCGTCTTGCGACGGCCAGCCACACATGAGCACTTTTAACATCTCTAACCCAGCTGTCTTAAGACCGCTGGGTTAGAGAAAGCCAAAGCATCCAGAGCGCTGTGGATCGCCGAGTGAGGTCACTCCCACCAATCCTAGCACTGCTCTCATGCTGGTGAGAGCAGCGCTGGAATTGGTGAAGGGAGTTGCAGCAACCTGTTCCTGTGGGCATCGGTGAAAGAAGAGCCCCAGAGCGGAGGACTTTGTGTTTGGTAAGTCTTTTAATTTTTAATTCAATTTTGCACCCGTTCGCTCCCTCTGTAGATGCCAGTCGCCACTGACTCCATGTCAATGCACTCTACACCACTCTACTCTGCATCACTCCATTCTATGCCACTGCATTCTACCCTGCACCACTCCACTCTATGCCACTTCTCTCTGCGCTGCATCGCATTTGGCGATGCAGCGCGAGAAACGAAATTCGTTTTATTTATTTATATGTGTACTTACCTGTAATCGGCCATAATCCGTAGTTTACTACCCCCCACCCTGCCCCTCCCCCACCCCACATCAGCGCCCGGCGGCACTCCCACCACCGACCGCTACTGGTGGAGGGGCATGTTAGAGATGGACAGACAACGGAAATGGAAATGCAATGTATTTATTAACTAGGATAGGGTGACAACATTTGCTGTAAAATGAATCAGGTGATATTTGCCTTTTTTTCTTTAGCCCATCTGGGTAAACGCCCCTGTTAGGTACCAGTAATCTTCATTACTCCGAGTCGTGGCCTCTCTCGTCACAGTCCTTACTTCATACTTCATAGGCAAATTACCTCTAATATCGCTATGGGACTTCCACAGAGGTTCAGAATCCTGACCACTGTGAAACTGCCAGTTGCATCTTGCCCTTTTTTTGCCCATCATACTCTTAAGTGGGTCTGACAAAATGGCAGATTCCTGTGATGGTTAGAATCTGGTTACTGTAGAAAAAAACTGCTATTATTATTATATTGCATTACTACCGACTAGTGGTGTTGTTGCACTTTGCATAATAAAATGCACATGAAAATACTACAAGCATTTATGCCTCCAGCGCATACTGCAAGCAAATGCACCTTTTGGTGTAAAATAAATTAATGGTCTTGAAGCTTAAATTTAGTTTGAGATCCTTAGAATGTGCCCCGTGTCTCAAGCTCCTGATAGTCTGATTCAGCGTCATGCCACAGGGTAGCTCATTCAGAGTGGTTCAGTTGTATCCTGGGTGAGATACCTCTCGGGGCCGTTCTGAGTTTTCCCGTGTTTATAGCACCATGATAACAGGCTTGCGCGGGGGAAGGCGGGATGGGTTTAATAAAAACATTTTACAAACGTACCTTCCCGGGTACCGTGCCGCCTCAGTTCCTGGCCGGGTCCCGCGTTTTCCTGCTGCTCTCCTGAACAGGAAGCAGCCACAGGCAGCCTCCCTCCCCTCCCCTAAGCCAATCCCAACGCTGCAATGGCAGCGTTGTGATTGGTGGGGAAGGCGCCCAGCCGTGCGCCTATGGGGAGGCCATTTTCTCTATGTAGGCTGCATGCAGCCTACATAGAGTAAAGGCAGAGTGCGCATGACTGGTTTGGTCAGCCCCAGAGGGCCGGCCTAACAGTCAGGGCCCACAGCATTGAGCAAGCCACTCCTCCCCGACCCGCCCACCCGCCCGCCCCCAACCAGGCATACCCTTCTGCTTTCTCGCAGTGCGAGAAGCAGAAACATAAAATGGTATTTAAAATACCATCTTATGTTTCTGCTTCTCGCACTGCGAGAATGCAGTGGGGAGACGCTCCTCCGCCCTAATGGAGGAGTCGCCCCTGTTCCTGTTGCTTGCCCCCTACCACTATCCATGTTATTGCTTGCCTCCTCCTGCTGTCCATTTTGCTTCTTGCTCCCTCCTGCTGTCCGTGTTGTTGCTTGCCCCCTCCCACAGTCCGCATTGTTGCATTCCACCCACAATGTGTTGTTACTTGCCCCCTCCAACTGTCCGTGTTGATACTTGACCCCACCTGCTGCCTGTGTTGTCTCTCCCTTCTCCTGCAGTCCGTGTTGTTGCTTACTCCCTCCCACCTTTATCCTGCTGCCTGTGCTGTTGCTTTATTCCTCCTGCCTCTGTGTTGTTGCTAGCCCCTTCCCGCCCCTGTGTTGCTGCTTGTCCCCTCCTGACCCTGTGTTGTTGCTTACCAGCCACTGCATGTTGTTACTTGTTGTTTACCCTCTCTGCCATCCATGTAGTTGCTTGCCCCCACTCGCTGTTCATGTTGTTGCTTGCCCCCTTATGCTGCCCGAGTATTGGCTTGCCCCCTCTCAATGTCCATGTTGTTGCTTGTCTCCTCCTGCCATCCGTGTTGTTGCTTGCCCTCTCCCACTGTCCGTGTTGTTGCTTGCCCCTTCCACTGTCTGTGTTGTTGATTGCCCTCCCACGTTTCTACTGCTGTCTGTGTTGATGCTTGCCCCTTCTTGCCCTCCGTATTGTTGTTTGCCCTCTCTTGCCCCTGTGTTGTTGCTTGTTCTCTCCCGCCCGGTGTTGTTGCTTTCCCCCTCCTAACCCTTGTGTTTTTGCTTGTTGTTTGCCCCTCCCGCTATCCGTGCAGTCAGCGGCGGCTCCTCCGCTAAGGCGGAACGAGCGTCGCCCCACTTCCTCAACTGCAAGCTCAATACAAAAAATAAAATGATAATAACGCTCTGTTATCATTTTATTTTTTGTATTGAGCATGCAGTTGAAGCGGCGAGGCGGGGCTGGGCTCCCCGCGTCACAGGGAGAAGTGGTGGCTGCACATTAAGTGCGCATGTAGGTTTGGCCAGCCCTCTCGGGCATTACAGCCTGGGTGGAGAACATGCCCAGGCTCCCATTCCCCTTCTGAGCACCGTGGTTTGGCACTCAGACCAATCACAACACTGCAGTGCAGCGTTATGATTGGCTGGGAGCCTGGGTGCTTGCTTACTGGTTCCGGAGTGCAGGAAAGGCAGCGACTGGCGACCAGCGAGACGAGCAGGTAAGTTTATTTTTCTTTTTAATTTAGCCCCTACCACCCCCATGCCCCCCGCCACCATTCCTTACCAGCCGCTACTGCATGGAATTGCTTGCCTCCAACCGCTATCCCTGTTGTTGCTTGCCCCCTCAAGCTGTCCGTGTTGATGTTTCTTGCCCCCGCCTGAAAGTCTGTGTTGTTGTTTGCCCCCTCTGGCCTCCTCCAGCTGTCCGTGTTGATGTGCCCCTCCTACCCTCAATGTTGTTGCTTGTTCTCTCCCGCGGCCCATGTTGTTGCCTGCCCACTCCTACTGCCATGTTGTTGCTTGCCCCCTCCCGCCCTCCGTGTTGGTGCTTGCCCTCTCCTGCTGCCGGTGTTGCCCCCACCAACCCCCTATGACAAAGAAAGCACTATGTTGCAGCCGGTGCTGGCTGTGTCATAGCACTATTTTTTTAAACGTTCAGCCATGCATCTGCCCTCCCTACCTCCCGTTGTCATTCCTTTCCCCCAGCCTCATCTTGTTGTTGCTTGTCCCCACAAACCCGCCATAAGAAAAGTTATGACGCAGACACTGCTGGCCGAGTCATACCGATGTATTTTTACTTTCCGTCATGCTGCACAGCAGCCGCGCTGCTGTACGAAATAACAAAAAAACGATTACAAAGTCAATAGCTCTCTTGTAGGTGAGAACCATTGGCTTTGCCAATGCTTGTTGTCCATGTGCAGTAAAATCTTAGCTCTACAGGCTGTTCTTCACGGTCTATCCGCCCAAAGGTTCTTACAGTCTATCATTTTCTTTTTTTTTTGCAGTTTTATATAGCGCAAACTTGGTCCGAGGAATTAGAGCGCTATAAATGAGCACGAGATTCCATTACACGTTTGTTTTTGGCATGGGACAATTAAATGTTTTGCCCACAATCATATGATGTTGAACAGAGGCCAGGACCCGAATGTGCGGACCCAGTTTGAAAGTTGGCAGGCCTGGCCTATAGGCCACATCTCCTCCTCCTTAGGCCTAAAAAACTTCACAACTTCTCTATACGAATAAAACACTAAATCCATATTTAAGTCGCAGGCATCTATTTCATTTGCAAAGCACACACAAATAAAACACGAAATTCCCAGCTAAACCACCTCAAACATATAGATAAAAATGCAAAAAAAAAATGATTATGGGGGCAACCACATTCTTCGGGAATATGCCTGGCTATTCTTCCTGTGCTGCGACCGACACCGCCACGGCTGCAGCCAAGCTCCGGCTAGAAATAAGGCAATGAACAGAACTGGATTGGATTGTTGGCTAGCACTTCAGTTCTGACCCATCGGTTCAGTAATAGCAGTTTTAGCCAAACCATTCTTGAGATGTCTCCCTGGTGGTCCATTCACAGGCACAGATCTGTCGGATCCCCTATGAAAGGCATTAGGGTGATGCTGATGAGAAGGGAGCTGCGAGGTGGAAAAAGAGGGCCTGTTGTAAATCTTGAATTATCGATAGTGGTGGTGGAACTGTCACGCTTCAAATACATGTCTCAAAGAATATGCTGTGGCTACACTTTGCTTTAACCCCTTCTCTGTCAACAGCTATTGTACTATTGTCAGAGAACCCAGATGCAAGCACCCACAAAAAATGACTCACTCCTAGTACTAACAGTTTGGAGAGGCTCTACTATAGCGCTGCCCGCATGCCATCAATTACTAGATCATTACTGTCCAGGGAACAAATCCTTGAGCTAAGAGTAAATGGTTATGCGAGGCCTACCTGCCTGGACTTTGATACTCTGGACCAGGCTATATCCAGCCAGGCGCCGCATTGTACTTCCTGTTCCTTTAACTTTGATAAAGAGCTTCTGGGTAAAAGGTGTAAAGCTTTAGATAGGGACACACCTTCCAGACAACAGACCGCTGATACTAGGCCAACTATCAAAGCATGCCTAATTAATTGCAGATCCCTTGCTAAGCATGCAGATGATGTGTGGCTATTGCTAGAAGATAGATCCTGGGATCTCATCTTCCTTACTGAAACCTGGTTGAAAGAGAGCTCTAACCCTGACATAATGCTGGCCGTTCCTGAGGGCTACAAAATTGTCACGGTAAATCGAGGTGGAAACAGAGTAGAAGGTGGACTTGCCATTATCATAAGAAATGAGTGGGAGATATCTCACAAAAAAATCAACAACACTCACCTTTTGGAAGCAATGTCCTTTAATGTAAAAACTTCCCCGTCCTCTTCGGTGGCGGGAATGCTGATTTACAGACCTCCTGACTCCACACCCTCTGAATTGTGGGAGATATGCGATCAAATTGCCGATCTCTCATTAAGATATACAAACTTCATGGTCCTGGGCGACTTCAATGTCCATATGGACAATGACTATTCCCCCTTGGCCGCCCAATTGGCCGATACAATGAAAGGTTTAAATTTAATTCAAAAAGTATCTCAGCCTACACATGCAGCCGGGCACATATTAGATCTTATTTTACTAACATTCCTTCCTTAATAACAGAAGACCCCATCCCCCTTATATGGTCAGACCATAGCCTCATACCATTCAATCTCAGCACCATCATTAGTCATGTCCCTAGCAAATCTGAGTCTGAGAAGAGAAGAAATTGGAGAAAAGTTACTCCTGAAGTAATGGGCCCTGCTTTACTAAACACCCCTTTGGTATTTACTGGCGAACCCAACAGGGATGCAGCAACTTTCAACCACTGGGTTACGTCCGCTCTGGACAAAATTGCCCCTATGAAAGCCCAGAAACCAGCCAGAAACAAACCCTCTGCCCCATGGTTTACGCCAGAACTCCGCCAGAAATAAGCCTCTGTAAGAAGCTGGAGCGGACTTGGCGGAAAACCTATAATCCTGAAGCCAAAATTGCCTACAGAACTGCTTTGAAACAATTTCACAGGCTCAAACGAAGGTGCATAAAGGACCACATTACTAACCAAATTAATTCTTCAGATAACTCATCCAAAGAGATTTTTAAAATCATTCAAGGATTTATCAAACCAGAGGCATTGAAAAGTAGGATAATTCCTTCGGCCTCGCTCTGTGAAGACCTCTCGGTCTTCTTTCAGGAAAAGATTCAAATCATTTACTCCTCATTTCCCGGATGTGACTCTCCCAATATGATGTCACCTTCCCCTTCACCTGTTAACACTTGGTCAGAATTCAACCCTTTTAGGCCATAAATGTCCCTCTCACAATTAGAAAAAATAAAATCTGGCTCTCCTATGGATCCATGCCCAGCCAGGTTCTTCAGTTTACTTGCTCCATTACGAAACCCCCTTAAATCTACTCTGGAACACCTCACTGAAATTAGGCGTATACCCTCAATTTGGAAACGGCACTAGTCCAGCCTATCTTGAAGAAAGAGGATGCTGACCTCGCGGAACTGAAGAATTTTAGACCTATTTCTCTCTTGCCGGCACCAGCCAAGATCCTGGAAAAAGAAGTACAGAAACAACTATCCAACTTCTTAGAGTCCAATAAATTACTCCATGACTCTCAGTCAGGTTTCAGATCAGGATATAGCACCGAGACCGCACTGCTTGAAGTAGCAGAAACGGTCCGTGAAACTCTGGATAAGGGTGGATGTGCTATGCTGGTGCTGCTCGACTTGTCCGCGGCATTCGACACGGTGTCCCACAAGATCCTCTTACACAGGCTTAGGCAACTGGGAGTGATAGGGACCACCTTAGCTTGGTTCAGCTCCTTTTAGAAGGTAGAACCCAGAAAACACGGCTTCATCCTTATACCTCATCCCCCCGTCCCCTGATCTGTGGAGTCCCTCAGGGTTCGGCTCTTAGCCCGACTCTTTTCAATGTTTATCTGGCCTTTCTTGCCCCACTTATAGAGCAACTTGGGGTAGGTGTCATCTCATACGCTGATGATACTCAGCTTGTGTTCTCCTTTAAAGACCACTCAGAGGAGGCTTTCACAAGGTTCAAACATTGCATGAGGGAAATATCAACTTGGATGACCGAGAATTGCTTGCGATTAAATACGGATAAAACTGAAGTTTTATTTTTCAATCAACCATCAGCCCCACCATCTGCCCTATGGTGGCCTGCTGAGCTCAACCCTCCGCCTATTCCTGTAATCGGCCAGGAATCTTGGGTTTAAATTCGACGATACCCTCTCATGGAAGACCCAAATAAACCATGTATCATCGTCCTGCTTTTGGAAAATGAAGGCCCTGCGGAAATTCCTCTATTTTCTACCTTTGGACTGCAGGAAAACAATAGTCCATGCACTGATTACGTCACAATTGGACTATGCAAATAGCCTGTACTTAAGTCTGCCAGCTTATTTAATAAGAAAACTGCAGACGATACAAAATGCAGCAGCCAGGCTTATTAGAAATGTCCCGTTGCGTCATCACATATCTCCTCATTTACGGAGCCTTCACTGGCTTCCAGTGAAAAGAAGGACAGAATTCAAGGCATTAACACTGGCCTACAGAGCAGTTAGAAACACTGGCCCTCAGTATCTAAGGAAGAGACTTCGTAAATATCACCAGTCCAGGAACCTGAGGTCCAATCACCATGAACTTCTTGCTATACCCCGCTTTGTTAGGGCCAGAATAGGAGGACGGTCCTTCGCCCTCAGAGCAGCAACCTTATGGAACTCCATGCCAGAATATATTAGGAAAGCCAACTCAGAACTCACATTTCGTAAATCTTTGAAGACCTGGCTCTTTGGTCTCCCATAGCACCCTGAGGTCGCCCGCACTTTGCCCTTCTTCTCTGCTACCAGCGCCGGGACACCCCCGTTGGGGGTAGCTGCGTGCTTTATAAACCACAATAACATAATATAACAATATGGGAGACTATATCCAACTTCTAAATTGCTGTCCTGTAAGTAGAACTCAGAGATCTTAATGGTTAAAATCTATTCACTGGGTATTAAAAAAAAAAAAAAAAGGATTGTACCCAGTGGCGGACCATCGCCCCACTGCTTTTCAGCAGTGTAAGGAAAATAAAATGATAATAACTAAAAGTTATCATTTTATTTTTTCCTGTTGCGGGCGCGGCATCTTTGCCGGGTCAGGTGGGGCGGGGCTACTCTGCTGACAGAGCAGGGGAAGGGAGGAGTGGTTTTCACTCCCTAAGTGCGCCCTCTCAGGCCGGACAAACATTCATGCACACTTAGCATGTTCTCCACCCAGGCTGCATTACAGTCTGGGTGGAGAACATGCCCAGGCTCCCTGTCCCCGTTTGATGCCGAACCACGAACCAATTGCAGCGTTGTGATTGGCTCAGGGGAGCCTCAGCCACCCAGGCAGTTCCGTGTTCTGGCCACAGGAGAGACGCGATGAGGAGGATGCAGTGAGGGAGGACACGGCGAGGAGGTACGTTTTTTTTATTTACCCCTCGTCCCCATCCCCATCACCGCCACCGATCCGTGCCGGCCACCACTGATTGTACCCCTCACCCATACTAGGTAGCATGCTTCACCAAAAGGGGCTTCTTTCACTAGCAATAAATTGGTGCAAGTTGGGCTCTTCCAGAGCTCGTTTTGTCTTTTTATATATTTTTAATAGGTTCTAGTCAGATGTGAAGGGGCCTGGAAAAAAAGTCTTAAACCGGTATTACTGCAGGGAATATTGTGCAACTTTATTTAGTTATTGCTGTGCTATACAAGATTATAAACAGAAGAAGGAGTGGTGTGCTAGGTTACTGTAAGGGTTCCACCCTCACTACCTTATGTCATTCAACATGTTTCAGCCATAAATCTTTACTGAAAGTATCAGGAAATAGCACACACATGCTGGAGAGTGCTATTCTTTGAGTCTACTTTAGATATCTGCCTTTTCCCAGGTCACTGAAGTTGTAGGGACCACCAAGCAATATCAAAGCTGAGACAAGGACGGTCTCTACTAACCAGGATGTTTATTACTGTGTCTGAGGCAGCCTATGACTCTCGTGGGTAGAATGGTTGCCAGGGCAATTAGCTGAAAAGATAACCTTAGGCGTGATCGCATCAGGTTCAACATCACATTTAAGAAATGTCAATGGATTCGTGCTCCAGGTATATTCACTGCTTAATTTGAGCCGGTGGGGCTCACTGCACTAATCTTTCTTCATCAGTCATTTCCCAAGAGCAAGAGAGGGAAAAAACAAAGAGGAAAGAAGGAGGAAAAGCAAGATGGAATAAACGTAACAAAGGCGAAAGCAAGCACCTGCAAGAGTAAAATAAAGCAGAGTGTGTCCGATAGAGCCGACATTTAATAGCGGCAGCCACTTGCTTCTGAGCAGAGCTTTGAGCACCGGCACTCATTCTTTTACAAATTAAGCACTGTGTACATTGTTATCTTCCTGCTAGGGTAAGGGGTCCCAGGATTCTAGGGTAATGTAACTCCAATAACAACAGTAAAAGCCACACTAGACAATGGCTTTTGCTTTAAGGGGGCATCTTTCTAGATGGTGTTGGGAATTTGCAAGGGCTCCAACTCCCAAAAACAATTAGTAATTCTCTCTGGCCTCTGGGTCACATAAAGGAGATTGCTGTTGGGTTTGCCATATCTGGATCGGGGATGCACTAGCTGGCCTCTTTTGACCTCTGCAAACTCAGCGGAGCTCGAGAGACCCCCCTGTGCCTCCAGAACACTCTGGAAGCAGAAAAAAAAAGAATTAGGAGGTCCTTTAGGCCTCAGCAGGCGAGAAGAAATCCAGCTCTGCCAGCCCTGTGGCAACCCATACACCATACGTAAGACATGGAAAGCAAGGGCCTTTTGATGTCATGGAGATAGCGGCCCTATAGTGGCTGGCTTGGCACCAAAGGGGTTGCCAATAGCGTGGCCAGCTAAAACTCCATCAGAAGCGGCTTTGGCTCCTGTGCTCTTACAACCGTGTGATAAATGACATCCCTTGGTATGCATTGAAGTGTGTGACATTAAAACTGTACATTGATCTCAGAGCAAAGAGCTGTAGAGTAAAGGATACAAGCTTGTTAAAAACACTGCGACTCTCTACGGGATGGTTTGCATATGCAGATACAGGAAATATGACTCCTGCATGTCACAGACTTGCTGGTTTGCCAGCACTTTCTCTCTCATTAAAATGCAGCACGAGAAAGTTCACCTGAAATGTATTGGCAGACATAAAAAGGCCACTGCATCACAAAAATCTATTTTTTAGAACAGAACAACAGAGGCTTTCATCATATGGGCACTGGCTCAAATACTACCAGGACTTAGTAAAAGTGATTAATATCAGGCTGCTTCTTTGCTGGCCTCATTCTACATTCCCAGTCCACTTACCAGTGAGCCCGTTCCACATGAAGCAGGACGAGTAAATGGACCTGCATGCTTGAGAGCATTCTCTGAAGAAGGAGGCAAGGGTTGAGTGGGTGTGGGCACTTCCCTACCTTCTCACCTTCCAGATTACCCTACAGGCAACTAAGGCTTCAACCTTCTATCAATCTCCTAGTATACACACGTGAAAGGAGACCAAGTTGAAAGTGCAAAATTTATAGCAAGAAAGACAAAAGATTAAATGGAAAGTTGAAAATAGAACAGCTCGGACTTTGAATGGGTCCATGTAACTCAGAAATTATTTTGCATGACAAAAGCTTGAATTTTCCCCATTTCTCTAATAATATATTTTTTGGGGTATTCACCTATGCTGTAAACTATGTAGGAAAGCGCCCCATTTTGCATGGTTACCCCCCACTTTTTTCCTGATCCTGATGCACTGGGTCCCTACTAACCAGGCTCCCAGTGCCTGTGGTCTTTCCCAAAACTGTACCTTTGTTTCCACAATTGGCACACATATGGCACACATATAACACCCTTATAAAAGGTACCAGTGGTACCAAATGCCTTGTGACAAGACAGGGTCTCTATGGGCTGCAGAATGTATTGTGCCACCCTCAGAGACCCCTCACCAAACACCTACACACTGCCATTGCAGACTGTTTTGTTTTTTTGCAGCTAAAACTGAAGTCGACATGGCACACGTCCCTGTGTGCCATGCATACAAAACACTACCTGTGGCATAGGTAAGTCACCCCTCTAGCAGGCCTCACAGCCCTAAGGCAGGGTGCACTATACCACTTGTGAGGGCATAGCTGCATGAGCAATATGCCCCTTTAGTGTCTAAGTCCATTCTCAGACATTTTAAGTGCACTGAAGCCATACTGAGTACATGGGCTGAGAGTTTATCATTTCGAACTCCACAGGTCATGATTGCTTTAGTGAATGCTAGGAAGTTTGGTATCAAACTTCTAAGTCTAATTAACCCACACTGATGCCAGTATTGGATTTATTATAAAATGCACTTGACTGGTCTGCACCAGCTGGCCACTCTCAGACATGTTTCTGACCCCTGAGATGGGAGCCTTGTGCTCTCGTGGGTCAGAAATAAAGCCTGCTTTGGGTGGAGGTGCTTCTCACCTATCCCTAAGCAGGGACAGCATTCAGGGCGGTGAGCCTTAAAGGCTTCCTGCCCATTGTTATGCTAGCCAGGGCCTCTCTAGCTAGTAAAGATGCCCGCCCCCCTGACCAAGCCCCACTTTTGGCGGCAAGGTCGGCAGGAAAATTAGTAAGCAGGAGAGGTGTGTCCCCTCTCAGCCAGGACCACTCCTAAGGTGTCCCGAGCTGAAGTGACCCCCTCCTTAGAAAAGCCTTCATATTGGATGGAAGGATTTTAGCCAATAGGATTAGGGGATGCCCCCTCCCCAAAGGGGACATACAAATGATGTAGTCACCCTAAAGGTACGTAGCCCATTGGCTACTACCTGCCAGTACCTGTAATGCCCCATAATTGAGTATTTAGGGGCACCCCTGAACCTTGATCCTCAGATTCCTAATGACCTAAAGAAGAAGAAGGACCGAAGAGCCGTGCAGCAGTGAACACTCTAGATGACAACTGACTTGTCCTCAGCCCTATGGCCTGTCTGAAGCCCTCAAAGAAACCTGCTCCGGAAAGCGGGTCGTCCTGCAGGACCAGTGACCTCCAAAACCCTAGGAGGACTGCCTGCCTTCCCCAAAGACCAAGAACTCCTGAGGACAGCGGCCCTGTCCACAAAGAAATCAACACCAAGGACTCCCTTGCCTTTTGGAACCGCTAGTCCTGCCCACTCTGCACCTGATGCCCACGGCCCAAGTATGAGTGGCCCACTGGTCCGGTGCAGTCTTCCCAGCGATCCTGACCTTGAATCCATCAGTGGCTGACCTCTCCTGGACTCCAAGAAGATTCCTGCAGCCTCAGCACGAAGGGTCCCCCCTGCCGGCTCCAGTGAAGATTTCCCGATGTCTAAAGGCACCCCTGCATCCTCAGCTCCCCGACCTTGGGAAGTCTAGTCAACGGTGCCCCAGCGTCCACCAACATCTCAACTTACCTGCCCAGTCATTGGTCACCCTAGTCCAGCCTCCTGGTCCGAGCCTGCAGCCTCTTTGTGAAACCAAGTTCCCCCATTCACTTGCATTGGGCACCCAGCGCTGTTTTTGCAACCTGCACCCGGCCGTCCCTGTATCGCTGGTGGTGTATGCTTGGTGCTGCCTTGTGCCCCCCCCCCCATGTGCTTGTCCAACCCCCAGGGCCTGGGCCCTGAAACCGCAGGTACTTACCTGCAAACCGTGCCTCTCCAATCACCCTCAGTCTCCATTGACTGACATAGGGGCCCTCAACACCAACTTTGACCTCTGCACCCGGTCGCCCCTGTGCCACTGGTGGTGCAACCTTGGTGTCCCCTTGAACCTTGCCCTGTGTTGGTCCAAACCCTCGAAGACTCGGGTAGTAAGTCATGTACTTACCTGTTAATGTGCATAACTGTTTTCCTTCCATAGGATTGCATTGTATTTCTTGCTATTTGCACTGTCCATTTTCTACATTGCTAAGTTATTGCTACTGTTAATTGACACCACAAAGTATTTCCAGTACTACTGTAGAGTATTCCTATTGATATTTGCAACACATTCCTACTGTACCTGAAAGTACTGCTATCTTCAAACTGGTACTTACCTGCAACTGAGTTCTTCTTGGTTCTAAAATGAAAATAACAAAGTAACATTTTAATACAAATATTGGACTTGGAGTTAGTCACTGAGTGTGTGCCTTATGTCTTGATTGTGTGTGTACAACAAATGCCTAACAAAACCCTCTGATAAGCCTAACTGCTCGACCACACTATCACAAAAGAGAGTAGGGTTTTTTCTATTTTAGCCTCTGTAAAGCCTCTGGGGATTCACTGGACTCTGTGCAAACTATAACTTACTTTGGTATAGTATATACAGAGCCAGCTTCCTACAAACTACTCTAATCCTAAACCACATTCCTTACCCCTAATGCTAACCACATAATTTACCCCATAGTGCTATGTACTGTAGCTCACAACACTGACACAACCCGCTCTCACTTACCCTTTAATCATCCCTAAACATGTCTCTAACGGTAGCCCTAACATTTTTTATTCACCCTCGCTTAACACCAACCCTTACCCTAACACTAAGGCACACTCTTACCCTTTCCCTTGCACCTAAGTGTAAGGCACGCCTGTGAAAGGCTGGCAGGGATGGGACAACAGCCAGGCTCTCAGTTGAATGTGCTCATCCAAGAGTTGGCTGTACACTTGTGAGGCAATCCATGGTATATATTGATCTGCAATTTGAAGAAAAATAACACAACCAACAGAATAAAGAATGCAAACCGAACCCCGTTGGAAAGAAAGAAAATCCTGCTGGTGAACGGCCATTCCCAACTTACAGAAGAATAATCCTATTACATATTGGAGTCATTTTTCATCTACTGTGTTTATAATCGCTTTAGTCTATCCCCAGAACAGTCTCTCTCTTTCTTTCTGGGTATGGTGCCCTTTATGTTGTTGTTGGCACTGCCCGGAAAGAGAGCCAGTGGCAACTAGCGAATTACTTTATTACTTTAGTCATAATGACTAGCAGATGTCCCTGCAGCTCCTCCTGCCCCCTCTATTCTTTCAAGTTCCAAGACACCCTCTTCCTCTCTTTGCTCCACCCCCCTCCCAGTTAAACCTCTTTGAAGTGTGGCTGTTTTTGCTGCAGAGGCAGGAATGGATTGCTGTCTTCAATCCAAACCTGGCAGAGAAACGCTGCATCCTTCGTCTGTACTCCTCGTGTCTTCTTCCTCCACCGCCAACACCAAAGCCATATGGAAGCTGTTAGCATAGTGGGAACCATGTTGAGATTGGGCATGCTGGGCGACAGTGGAGCATGTCATTTCTAGTTGGCATACTGGGGCCGTTGGGACATTTTTAAGGCTACAGGCTGGGAAGTTATGACTATTTATATGCTCCTAATGAAACAAACCCTAAACCAACATAACCACACTGTCTAGAATTCAGAAGCCTGAATGCGGCGAGGTACCACTAGACAGGTCTGTTATTTCCGGAGGGTAAAAAGGGAGGAAATATTATTAGACAAGGAAGGGCAGTTGCACCTGGGCCCAGGTCTATAAGGGGCCCGCTACACCCCATTGGTAGCAGTTTTTTACTATCCCATCAATTTAGGTTTACATAGATAAAGATTTACCTGTTTACAGGAACTCAGGTAATCAGCAAAATGAATTGAAGAACAATTTACTTACCTTCGGTTAATGCCTAATCTAGTAGATACTCTATCTAGCCGCGGATTCCTTACCTTTGAATATCCCCAGGCATCAGACTGGATCCTGAAGATTTTAGAGCAGTGCCCTTGCGCGCCGGTGTAGGAAGCTGGCTTTTTATGGAGTAGTGCCAATGTATGCAAAAAGTCCAGACGACCCTTATTGGTTTACAGGGCTTACTTTAATAATCCCAAGTGCTCTATTTGTGGTAGATTGGTCGAGCAGCTTAGCTTTATCATACAGGGGTGTTAAGCACTGGTTATACACACACAGTCAACAAATGAGGTGCACACTCAAGAAAAAATTTGCAACCAATTTAGAAAAATAACACAGATATTTGTATGAATTTAGACACCAAGATCTTCGGAATCATGTAAGTACTTTTGGAGTTATTGATTTTATAAGAAAACAGTAAAAATGCTCGAATAACGTTTTTTGGCAGAGAGACGGGGCTGACCTATAAGAGCCACAAAGCCTTCCTCCTGATGTGCTGCTTCCTCAGTGGGCCCGATGGCTAACAACACGGTGTACCGGTCAAGTGTGGTTGGTGCCTGTGGATGCAGGGGGATGGCTCTTCCATCCCAAGGGAGATGCTAGATGGTTGGCGAACAGCTGGACAGTCCTCCAAGTGTTGGGGAGGATGCACAGCTTTTGGACGAGTCGGGTCTTTGCAATTGTCGAGGTACCAGCAGCCACGCAGGGTTTGCGCTAAGTTCAGTGTAGGTCCTCAGTTCTTGCGGTGACGGCTCTTCTTTGTCCTTCTTCTGTTCCCAGGTAGACAAATTTGTCGCTCTGGTGTCGCGGGACCCCTAAATACTCAATTTAAGGGCGTTTAGGAAGTATATGGTAGTAAGCAAAAGGCTACCTACCACTAGGGTGACTACACTCCCTATAAGACCACTTCCTGTGGGGAGTGGGCATAACCCTGACCTAAAATTCCTGGTTTCACCAAGAACAAAATGATGAAACCCTTCTCTGGCTGTCCACTTCAGGTAGCCCACCCTAGAGGTGTGACTAGCCTGTAAGTCAAGCGCGCCTTCTGAATATCTAATTTCCCGCCTGCTCTGGTGCCAAATGGGCCTCATTGCAGGGGGTAGCGATCCCCAGGTCTGGGGGGAAGCCGTGGTCAAAGGTGGCAGAGGCTTTGAAGCCTCTGGCCTTGATATGCTATATTCACTAGCCATCCTGTTGGAGGAGGTGTGATCACCTTCTGCCGGGCAGTCATTGTTCCTGGTCTCTGAGAGCGCGGTCTCTCACCTGCATGGGGTCAGAAACTCATCTGTGGTGGCAGGCTGGATGATGCCAATCAGCCAACACACTAAGTGACTAGTAGGGATACAAGGGGCACCTCTAAGGTGCCGTCTGAGTGCATGTCTTCATAAATCCGATACTGGCATCACTATGGATTTATTAAGACAAGATGTTTGATACCAATTATCAGTATTTTCAGTGAAGCCATTATGTAGCTTAGTAACCCGTAATGACCAGTGTCCGGTACATACCTTTAAAATGGCTTACTTATCACTTGCAATGTCTAGCAATGGAGCTAGACATCACAGGTACGTCTCTGCTCAAGCAGATGTGCCCTCACATGTAATATAATGCACCCTGCCATAGGGCTCTAAGGACTACTCTAGGGGTGACTTACATATAGTATATGCAGTGTACTTGGGCATTGCACACAGGAAGTGGGCAATGCTGTGTTCTCGGAATGGCTTCCACCATTTCACGCATCCTCTAATGGCAGTCTGCATGCAATTTGTGTGTGGGTCTCTTTGGGTCATATTACACATGCTGCAGACTTTAGGGACCCTCTTTAGTACCCAAGCCCTGGGTACCAGGGGTACCATTTACCAGGGACTTACAAGGGTGCTAATGTCCTTGCCAATTGGGTTACAATTAAGCATTTGTCTTGTTTTTAGGGAAAGAGCACTGGCACTGAGGCCTGCTTAGCAGGGACACAGTGCACTACCAATAAGCATCGGTGAGCAAAAAGTGGGAGTGACCATGTCAAAAAGTGGCACTTTCCTATAGCCAGTATGTGGTGTCATTTGGTTCCATGTCGGCGTCGTCCACGCCGCAAATGACAAGCATGGTATCTATATAGGTACCCGCTCAGCGAGCTGACGTCAGTTCATTCGTTTCCACGCCAGATAGCACTGATCCGGATTGAGCTACTCCTCAGTCGTTTTTTGACTGCCCTTTTTCGACTTTTTGTTGACCCTTTTTCTGAGATTCTTCTCCTGGTGTGAGGATGTCACCTGAGAAACCGACTGGTTTCAAACCATGTGGGGCCTGTCACAGGCAAATGTTGGTGACAGACCCACACTTGGTGTGTTTGTGGTGCCTGGAGCCAGGACACGATTCCAAGGCATGTGAGAACTGCTGCTCCATGCACCCGAAGGCGTTGGGGGAGCAATCCCTCAAGCTTCTCGTTGCCTGACGTCAGTCGACTCTGCAACGCTCGAAGGCCCATTTGGATGGTGGGTCCCGGGACCGCTCGAGCCTGTCCCGACGTTCCCCGTCACAAGCAAAGTCAGTGGGGAAGTCCCACAAAAAAGAAGTAGGAGAAGTCCAAACGTCCTTCGACTTACCCATGTCCGTCGAAATCATCCGACGAGAAGAGGGACCATGGGCAATACTATGGGGCACTGAGTCCCACAAGGCATGAAAGTAGTGGTCTAAGACGCAGCTGGCATTCACTTAGCTAAGGGCCAAACTTGTTGAGTAAAAAAACTCGCTAACCAAAAGTCTCTACCCTATTCGATTCCCTGTCAGGAGGAGTAGTGAGAAGAAAGTTGGGTTTACTCTAGTGGCCGAAGACTGCACCAAAAACTCTCCGAAGAGGGGTGCTGGGTGAGGAAAGCTGTCTCACCCGGAGCAAGACAATGGCATCTGGTGATCAGGCCATGCACAGGTGTGCCTGAGCAGGGTTTGGCCCAAGAAACTAAGAGCATATAACTAAGAGCCTATTTGTAGGGGCCCAGACCTCGACTGGCCAGGCTCCAACACCTACGTCACAACCTTGGTTTTAACTTCCTAAGTGGGAGGTTGAAGATCAAGAACCTCCGCCGCCCTATGCGTAACCATAGCAAGGGAGGAGATGTCTTCTGTCGCAGGCACTGGAGGGAACTAGTCCAGTGTTTGGGTGGGGTGGGGGGGTAATCCAGACTACTGCCATCTTGGAGGTCCTCTTACCAGTTGTCCTCGAGGGAAGTAAGGCTGGGCAATCTCATTCTCAGCATCATAGCCCCCATTATCAGAGACTGTGCCGAATAACTCATGAAGGATATGAGCCTTTCCTGAAGGTAGAGGCACTGTGACGGAATCAAAAGAATGGTAAAAAGGTTGCAGCTCAGATGGAAAAGTTACTTACCTGCTGTAACAAAGTTTCTGGTGGATACTCTACCTACAGATTCCTCACCATTAGAACAACCCCCAAGGGTCAGACTGGATCCAGAAAACTTCAAAGCCATGATGCCACCAGTAGAGGGCGCTAGACTCAGTCGGCGCCAGAAGTGACTGACGTCCCTAAGTCCATACAGCACCCGCTCCAGCACATTGACGTTAGTTTCCCTCCATTTTTTCCGAGTCCTGCAAGACGGATCTAGCGAAGTGCCCATCCCTGCGTACCTGTGCATCAAGGCAGCACTGTCTCGCAAAGGTGTGCAAGGAAGTCCACGTCGCCGCTTTACATATTTCTGCAACCGAGACACCCAGAGCCAGTGCCAAAGTGGTTGACTTAGCCCTGGTGGAATGGGTTCTGATTCCTTCAGGTAGGATAGGATAGAATAGGATAATATTTGTAGAGCGCGCTTATGCCCGAAGGTGTCAAGGCACTGGGCAGACGGAGGAGGAGAGAGAAGCGCTAACAGCCAATTAGGATGAAAATAACCATGTTTTCAAGAGTTTTCTGAAAACTGGAAGAGAGTCTGCATTGGAAATGAAGGTGGGCAAAGAATTCTAAAGCTTGGTGGCAGCTACAGAAAAGGAGCAGCCGCCCCATCTGGACCTGCAGAATCTGGGAGAGACCAGTTTTTTCTGTGTGGAGTATCTCACGGTCCTCCCAGCGGTGTACCATTGAAACATGGTTTTCAAATGTGGCGAACCGTTACTGTGCATAGCCTTATATACCAGACTCAGGACCTTGAAAGAAATACGCATTCTGATGGGGAACCAGTGCAAGGCACTAATGCCCTCCCTGGCTGACTGATGCTTCGGAATATTAAGGATCAGCCTTGCCGCAGCGTTCTGTACCACTTGGAGCTTGTTCAGAGATATCGCGTTGATGTTAAGGTACAGAGCGTTGCAGTAGTCCAGCCGGGAGGTGACTAGTGCGATGATGGTAGACCGATGCAGTTCAGATGGAATATATGGCAGCACATTTCTAAGAGTTCTTAGAATATAAAAACAAGTGCGGACAGTACGGCTGGCCTGAGCATCAAAGGTCAGACCCTCATCAAAAGTGGCCCCCCGATTTTTCGCTGTCCTAACGGGGACAGGAAGGGGACTAGAGCCTGAAGGCCACCAGGCATTTGACCAGATGGAGTTCTGTGAGCCAAATACCAGCACCTCGGTCTTGTCTGCATTGATCTTTAATTAGTTGCCCTTCATACAGCAAATAATGCTGGACATACACTGATTAAACTTCTCTGCAACGGATTGCAAATCATTTGAGATGGAAACAATGATTTGTGTGTCGTCCGCATAGGAGAGTACCTGGAATCCGAATGATCGCACCAGCTCAGCCAGAGGGGTCACATAAAGGTTAAAGAGAGTGGGGCTCAATGACGATCCCTGGGGGACCCCACAGGGAAGGCCAAAGGCCTTTGCTCTAAAGTCTCCGTAGCTAACGATGTGCGTTCTGCCTGACATAAAAGAGTGCAGAAGCTGCAGGG